>JALJCO010011297.1:0-81266 GCA_023101725.1 Atherinomorus stipes | reverse complement strand
AATATTGGTTTTTTTTTTTCCTCTCTCTCCCTAATTTACTTCCTGTTGTTTTGCTTTCTGTGGTACCTTTCAATGGTTGCGTTTTTACTGTTTTTAGCTCCCTGTTTTTAATGTTTTATCTGCCTGTACAGTGTCCTTGGGTGTTTCGAAAAGGCGCTTTCAAATAAAATGTATTATTATTATTATTATTATTAATAACATAGTAACGTTCACACAATGCTAGCAGAGCATGTTGATTATTGATCTATTAAATGTGAGATGAACACATGAAAAAGTCCTTCAATCAGTCATATTTCTCTGTTTTGTTTTGGGAATCAAGGAGTAACAACTGTCCAAACGGCCTCTAAAGGCCTGTTGGGAAAATACATGATGATTATATCTTGATTCCCAAAAGACGGTGCACATTTTCATGGATGACAGAAACTCATTCAATAGTCTTGAGGCGTATTTGTGCTCTACAATAAATATAAATATGAATGCGTTGGAGCCTTTTTGTCAGTTTACTACGTCTTTTAAAAGTGTATTTTGGTCTGTTTTCAGAGAGCTTGCAGATACATAACCCAACACAGCAAATGACGCAACACCACCAGGCAGTGTTGGGGGCGGTCTTCTGCAGGATAGCTCATGACTGACAGCCAACGTTCTCTGATCACTGTAGGAAAAAAGAAGATGTGGAAGCAGTGATGTATCCAATGGCCACACCATGGATGAACCTTCCGCTCACGTCACCCATTGGTTTCTGAAGAGCTAAAAGTAAAGCTAGCTGGGCGGTTCCCACCATCAAGGGCGTAACTTTGGGTCTGTCATTGGAGGGGAGTCGTATTCTTTGCCTTCTTATTTTCTTTTTATTGATTATCTACATTTGTAAAACGAGTCAGGGTTATTTGGTGTCTGTATAAGAGATACACTGTTGTGATACTTTTCCTTTTTCTTTTTGGATAAAAAGTAAACTTAGTTATTTACTTTTCACCACTATAATCAGCCCCATTACAGGACAGTGAACAATTGTTATATATAGCACTGCTGGCATATCTTGTTTTAATTGCATAAATTTAATAATTGCATGAAAAAAGATTGAAGAAATTCAATCTGGACCCAAATTATGTTCATGTTGTGAAGTCAAAATAATAAATGTGGATCATTATCATCTCCTCCCCCATCATCATGTTTTTCATCCTCTCAGGGGTGAACTGTCTGCTCGCCTTGTATTGGATGTATTTTGTAACAACCACAACAACATAGAGGATGCATTAGAGCAGCAACATTTGACAACAATCAAAATGGACATAACAATTAACATACGAAAAGGAAGCATAAATGCACCGTTTGTCTCCTTCTCGCCAAAACTTTCTCAACAGGTTTTTGATGCTACTACAGTGTTGACAGGCAGTTAAAGGGAAATGGATTTCATATTTGACAAGAAATATATTACCATAGAAATGACCTATAATAAAAATGGACCTCATATGAGCACAAATGAGATGAGATCACCAAGGAACAACAACAATCATAATAATAATAATAATAATAATAATAATAATAATCTGTTTATTTGCATTTATATTATGTTTACATTTCTCGTTTGTTTTTAATTAAGTGCATCCATCCATCATCCATCGTCCTATTAAAAATAAAGCATAAATTAACATTTTTGTCCCTGTTTGTTCATTTACAAACAGTTTCTCTGACTTTTTGCAAACTGTGGGAAAGCTTTGCAGAACAAATGCATGTTTAAGAACAGGATACCAATTCTGCAAGTTTGACAGTCGTAGGTCTTGCCCTCTTTAGTTTAACAACTATACTTGGTAACAAGAGCAGACTGAGGACCCTAGGCTGCATTGACATGAACATTAAGGCACCTAAAATTGTGATGAATTTAACACTTGGTGTTAAATTCTTCACACCAAGTGTGAGGATTTGAAAACAGTCTCTGACAGTAATTACAGCAAAGATTTTGCCTCATGCATCCTAACACAGCTGCAAATGTTGGATCTTCACTCAGAGCATCAAAGAGAAAACAAAAGAAAAAACTGAAATGTTACTTGGAGGCCTCACCAGCTCAGAGGGACAGATTCTCAGCCCGCTTGAATGCATCAGGTTGCACAGTGTGCACACACACTCACCAGCATGAAAACAGCATTAGACAACATGCCATAAATCAGACACGAGCTCAAATTAAGACTCAAACTGAATGTCCTTGATCTCTAAAAGGAATTCATCACACAGCAATATTTTTACATAACAAACAGCTCTTCCCACAACATTAATGCCCCCAAATCTTGAAAGCATAAAGCTATGCGATCTCTCTCGCTCTTTCCAGTTCACCACACAGCTAATTCTGGCTTCCAGTGTCAAAATAAACAGAGGTTTGAAGCCACTACTTCAATTATCTGACTATTTTCTAGTTGCAGCCCTTTCCATGTTTAAGTGACAACTTTTAAACTTGAAGCATCTAATTTCTTGTTATAACTGGCATATCTAAACCAAGGAGATGAAGGCAGTAAAGAAAATTAGACAGGCTGCAGATTTCACCCAGAAAGTGCTGCAAAACGTGTTGCCATAGAGACAATGAAAATAAAAAGTTTCCCAAATTGAGTGAGATTTGCTTCTGAAAAACCAGACGTTTTACCAGAGTAGGAAGATTATTTATGTGAAATCTTGCATCAAAGCCTTGCAAACTGTGAATGAAGCGAGAATGCTGTGTTCAAATACATTTAGAGGCTTTAGAAGTGAACCTGAATGGAAAGCACTCTCCATTTTTAAAAAAAAAAGTTTTGTGCAAGAAGAAAAGAAAGTTAGTTTTTTTGTAACCTAAATTCTTTTGATTAGTGGATGTACATCAGGCGCTCAGGCAGGAAAAATCAATGTCATATTCTACATTTTACCAACAACACAGCAGATCTGAAGCGTTTCCTTTAACTTTGAATATAAGGGTCTAACATTAAAGGTAGAGTCCGAAATCCCCCCACTGTTTCTGTTTGCAAACAACAGTATTCAAACTGAGCCCCTCCCTCTCAGGCTAATGGCTGCCACGTTCTTCAGCCTATTCAGCTTCAAGCCTCTCCTTCAGAGCTCAGAAGCGGGTACAAACCAAACCAATATTAACCCTGGTTTTCCAACTTGCATGATCTAAAGCATAACCATAACAAAGCGAAAAAGCAAATTACAGGAGAGGGAGTTGCATTTAAGCTCACCACTGCGCGCAAGAAAAGGCCCAAAGGCGCAGTTTGAGACGGATTTCACTTGCACAAGTCTAATGTTTATTTTCAAAGGGGAAAGTCCAGATTCTACCTTTAACAACGCATTAAAGACCCCACTTTTATGAAAAACGTGATTTTTATGTTGTTTACACATTCATATGCTGAGGATGGTTTCTGCATTTAAATCAGCATGAACCAATGGCCATCCTGAAAAACAGGCACAGACAAACTGGCTTTGATCTGTCACAAACAACTTTAAAATAGATGGACGAAGCTTTCGTTCACGTGACCCGTTGGTCTTTGTAGAGCTGAAGTGAAGCTCGTTGGGCAGTTCCTAGTGTCGCAACTCATCAGAAAATACAAAAATGGGCAAAGAAGGGGGGGGGGGGGCTGAGCCTCGGGGCGAATGATTAACAGCCAACTACTCCGAGCTAACCCAGAGCTCACAAGAGCTAACGCAGCTAGGCTAAAGGTACAGTAAGACACGCTCTGACTTGCTGTTAGCCAGCTAAAAACCGCAGCTGTGCTACTGACTGAGGCCTTCCTGGGAGCTAGCAGGGAGCTAGCCATTATCCATCAGTGCAAACGGCGGCAGTCGGTCTGCTGCCTGTCACCCACAATGACACACTAGATTATGCATAATTTCAAGATTAAATAGTTGACATGAAGGTGAATTTGAACTATAGACTAATCTGACGAGCGTTTTGTGTGTTGCACCATCTTGCGGCGCCGCCATTGCTGGGGGAACGAGTCCCAGTTACCTTGTATCTGCCAACATGGAAAGCAGCGTGAATATCTGGATTTACAACGTTAATTACTTTTTTTTTAACCGAGTCCCACCCCCACTACAATAATATTTTGAACCAGGCTGCAAACATCTTTGTTTCTGCTGTAAACATGTTTATTTTTGTTGTAAATTTGCTTATTTCTGCTGTGAACCAGCATACATAGCCCCTAGTGGATGAAATGTGAACTGCAATTTTCAAAGACTTCCAGGTAGTTTAATTTTTCTCTGCTGGAGTTTTTTGGTTTGGTCACAAAGCCACTGGGCAGGCAATAAGTTACCCTGCTCCACGTGTTCAGATTCTGAGGAGCAGATATCAGCTGCTAAAAAAATTGCAAAAGTTCTCTTGTGTGTCTTTAAGATGGCTGAGGCCAAAATTTGAGGAAGCAGATTAATCAAATTTACCTGTGACAGATGGCGCTACGATGGACCACAGATGAGCCCTTTGGACTCAACATTCTGATTATACCGAGTAGTTATTTTAAAGTTAAATGTTGAACACACAAAACTCCCTGTTATAGAATCATATAACACATGCTTCCTGCTTCACCAGCACTTTAACAAGGGATGGGCATTTAAAACTAAAATACAACTCTAAATCACTAGAATGATCCAACTATCTGTCAACAACCCCCCACTTGTTGTTTAGTTTTGGCCAACGGATGTTGCATTGACATGCTGTTACTTCTCCATTTAGCCCCCAGTAGTGGTTGAAAGCATATTACCACGCTTTTAAGTGGAATGCTGCTCTGACATGGTTTGCAGAACAGCACGGTGCATTTTCCACATGAGTGCATAATGATACGTGACAGTTACATACGAGTCACTTGCAAGCTTTTACCATGAATCTGTGGTAAGAGACGGCTTTTCACCACTGGCAAACTGAGTGTTGAAAAGCTGTCTCTTACAGTTTCTTAAGTCCTGTGCTAATGGGTTTTCGTGATGGGGCTGTAAAATCAGAGTCAATAAATTCCATCAAACATTGAAAACCTTCACTTTCAAAACGGGTGAAAAGTGTTTTTAGTTATACGAAGCTCCTTCTGGCAAAGGCTCAGACAGCTGTGATGTCACAGGGAATGTTGAAGGAAATCCTTGCTGTCATTAAATTGTATAACACTTCACCTCTGCTGTGACAGAGTGTTGTGAAGTAGTATCAAATCTTCTTAATCATTGACGGTCAGGACTGAAGAGTCTGAAAAATAGGATTTCCTGTTGCCAGAATGGATCCCAAAATGATTTTTATAATCGACTCGCCAATTATTTTGGCGATCAGTCGACTAATGGGATCCTACGAAAATTGTATTTACAGTACCATTCAAAAGTGTGGACATTTTCTCATTGAATCTAATCGAAAAACATGTCCAAACTTTTGATTGGTAGTTTGTGTGTTAAAGGCGATATAGAAGATGTTTCGGCATTTCAGAAAGCAGAGACTGTTAGTGAGTTTTTCAACAACGCGCATGCGCATTGTGCATGACCAACCTGCTAGATTCACAGCTCCTTCATCCAGCCACAAAATAATGTGCATGAGCCACTCCGGTGCTTAGCAGACAGCAGGTACAAATTCTCCATCATGTCACAAACGCAAGTAAATGTCGTTGTCTGAATGTCACTAACTGCTAGCAGAACGACGTTAGCTACCTGCTGGAAACGTCATGCAAGTGTGAACAGCTTCTCGGTCGCTGCATTACTCTTGCCAATCAGTCACTCTCATTGATCAGTCTCGCCTATTACCCATTCTTACTACGGTAGTAAAAGTGATTGACGAACCAGTAGACAAATGAAAAATGTAAAGAATGCAGAGATGATTGGCAGATGTTTTTTCAGCCCCATTACTTTCACAGCTGATGTATGATAATATCTATATATTAAAAGCTCTTAATTACTCATAGCGTATAGAGTAGTGAACCCAATTTTACCAAATATTGCAAAAATTGTTGAAAGAAATATCTTCTATAACGCCTTTAATTTATGTCAATATCCAATTCAAGCAAAGATGACAAGACACAGAGAAGGCAGCAGAAGGTACATTGGCAATTTTGAGAAGAAAAACACAGCATATAAACAATTAACGACTAGTAGATTATGAAAGTAGTAGTCGACTATTTTGATAGTTGACAATTAGTCGATTTCTCGATTAATCATGGCAGCCCTATTTTGCAAGAGGTGGGGCTACAAAGCAGACAGGAAATGGTGATATGGGTGTGTTCAGTATCTGACCAGCATCACACGTAGCAGTTTTGGTGAAGATAACTGGTTTTGTGCCAGAGTTATGTCAGTTTCATGTTTCATGGTGAGAGGGCAAACTTTGAGGCCCCGCCCCCTCCACATGCATAGTCCGGCGAGAATTCAGAGGCCCGTTTGGAAGCTCATATGCCTTGTGGACGCACAGAAAGCATTGTGGCGGCCGTACCATTTGTGGTTTCCAAAGAGTTAATTCAAATGTGATGTGAGCAAAGTGGCAACTTTGACCCATTGTAGGGGGGGCTACAGTACAGAGAATTTTCAGATTTTCCTGAACCCTAACCCCCCCCCCCCCCCCCAAGATACTGCAATCGAGTGGTTAAGAAAGGATGTTTTCTTTCAAATGACTTCATATTCCAAGCACTGTTGTGAATGTACGGTGGCCAATAGTGGCCAAAATTCTCCCAGACATAAAGATGTAGCCCATCCAGCCCTAATAGAAACACAGTTTTGAATGATATATCACATTTTTCTGCCATTGACCTTAGATTTTTTACTTGCTATACCTTTAAATATCAAAAGAAAAACACAGAAAGGTGTCAGAGCACACAGCGAACAACAAAGTTGGTCCTGTTTGGAGAAAACAAAGGGAAAAATCATTTACCATGACAGTATGAATTTAATTTACTATCTGCAGATTGTAAAGCCTGTCACTGGCTCAGCAACAAACATTAAACAGCATGGATATTAATTTGTATGGAAACAAGATACAGCACTGTCACACACGTGGGCAGATCAAACAACATTAGCAAACTCCAAGACGTGTATATCACGGTATTATCTCGCTGTCCCAACAGTGAGGAATCCATCTGAGAAGCAAACCCAGCAACATGCAAATGAGGCCAAGCAGGGACTAAACTACGGGGTATGAGCATCAAGAGTGTAACAAACGTACACACTGGAGGTCATTTTATGGCCTCAGTTCAGTTCAGTTTCAGTTTATTCACACACACAAATTCATTACATCTTCACATAGAGCTAAGAGAAATGTGTGAATCAGGATTCCTAAGAAGCTATCAAAAGCTTATAGAAGGAGCCTGTGGACATAGTGAAACGTACTATGCAAAGAAGAAGAAAAGGAGAAAGAGACAAAGGTAAGAAAAGTGAAATATGACACATTGGCTACATACACAAACGGCACATACAGCATCCACATCCCTAACTGTGCGTTCAGACCAAGAGCGACTAAAGCTGTAAAATCGCCGGAAGTCATTCATTTTCAATGGACAGGAGCGACAAGAGCGAATAAAGTGACAGAAGCGACGAGCTACAAAAGTTGAGCGATTAGAGCGACTAAACAAAGTTAAAAATAGTTTAACTTTATGCAAATTGGCTATGACACGTTTCGGCTGTAAAACCCTGACAACCAATCAGAATGTAGACATTGTTCACTTCCAGGAGTCCCCCGGAAACAAACTCTGAACTCTGGAGCCGTATTTTGGTTCCGAGTCAAAATGACAGCAGAAACGCTGATAACTGCCGTCGCTGACCCCCCAGTATTGTATGACCTGACACTTTACACCTTTCGGGATCTCCAAAAGAAGGCTCTGGCCTGGGAAGAGGTATCACGTGCCGTTGGTTTGTCCGGTAAGTTGATAAAATCATTTTTAAAATAGGCGCGAAACTTGCCTGCTAATCGAGCGCTTAGCATGCTATGTGAATGGGACGATATCACTTATAAATATCGAAAGTACTATGTTATAATAATAATGGACAGGGATAAAAAATACGTATTTCCCTTTTGTCCCTCGTCTTGACGTTTAGTTTGAGAGTGAGAGATGAATGAGTGAAGATCTGCAGATGCAGATCAGTGATGATGTACTTAACTAAGCTACAACATTATTTTGTTTTGGGGTGTAATTTAATCAGTTATGTCCAGACCGTTGTTTTTCAGTAGGAGACGGATTTCTGGTTAATCGCAGGCTAAAACTTGTCAAAGCACAAGGCAGCAATCACGGAAAGCATCACTGCAAAAGCTCTGCTAATGGTAAAAAGCATACGGTCCTTTTAAAAGGATATGCAAAATTGAACGTGATGTCATCAGCGACTTGAGCGACAAAAGCGAACAGATTTTTTGTAGCAGCTATTTTTATGAGCGACAAAAGCTATTTTACAGCTTTAGTCGCTCTTGGTCTGAACGCACAGTAACATACGACAAACAAAATGTTCTGCTGACATTTTAATGAAGTAAATATGGTGGCATGAAAAAATCAAAGCATCACAAAGCTTTTTTTTCCAGACTGAAAACATACAAAAGTACTAGACCAAATGTAAGAAACTCAGCATGAAATGTGCAGGAGATAAGTTGGCCCTGAGACACAAGCACATTGTAGCACACGTCTCACTTCTCTCTCTAATTATTCTCTGAAAAGTTTGCATCATCTCCAGATACAAGGAGGCTGAATAAATCAGCGTCAGTGAAGATAAGAACACAACACTAATGTAATCTTTCCATTTTTTCTAGTTTCTTATGTAAAGTAACTTGTAAGAAGAGACCAACATGGACATAACCATAAAATCATATTTGTTTTCATATAAATATCACGAGTAATAGCCAAAAAAGCAGCCGGAGAAAATATAATCTGCTTTAGATGCCAGAGATGCTGGGTGCTGTTGGTGTTTTTCTGTCTTTATTTACAGGTATGATCCGTTGCAAGGCAAGATAATTCTGCGCTGTCTGGAGCGGTGTTCTGATTGACAGTAAAAAGAATGTGGAATCTTGCCTCAAACCGAGGGTCTGTGCAAAAAACACTTGATGACAAGTTTTTCAGGTATGCAGGGTCTAATCAAGAACAAGTTCTGTCCTGTTGCATGGTGGGAAAATACAGGAGACAACAAAGGGTGTATTCAGACCAGTCCTTCGGAGTGGAACGTTAGTTTGTTTGCTAAGCAAGTCAGCTTTGTTTGGGGAGGTGTAAATTCACAACCGAACCCTGAAGTAGGGGTGGGCGATATTGCCAAAAAATGATATCACGATATATTTTCCAAAATACCTCGAAGGCGATATCACAGATGATATTGATGTCTTATTGAGAAGTCAGAGCTTCTGTAAAATCCTTTCACTCATACCCACTTTTAATAAAGCCTCTACAGTTCAATACTGCGTCATGGTTTATTAATGTTTTTTCTTTCTTTTTCTTCTTTTCCCTTCCCTCCTTTCCGAGATCTATTTCTCTCTCCCTTTCTTTGCTCGTTTTTGTCTCTTTCTTCTTTGTTTCTTATGAGGAGGCCTGGGGCAGTAGTAAAGGGGAACCCCTTTTTGAAGGAGAAGTTAAATGGGTTTTGTGAAGGGCTTTACATTATTACACATATGTGTTAACCCTCTAGGCGCCAAAGTCGCAATATTGCAACAGGCGACATTACTAAATATAACAGACCTTATCTTTAAATCTGTAGCCCTGTACTGTTACTGCTTGGTTTTACGACATTTTGAGTGTTTATATGAAAAAAATCAGAGAAATAAAGGTTTGAAACCCGACACCCGCTGTCTATGCGCGAAGCTGCAGGAGCGCGGGAGAGAGAAAGAAAAGGCGAAAGCAGCAGCGTGTTGAAAAGCGTGAGAGACAGATCGCGACTTTTAGAATAAAAAACTCCCAGAGGCCTTTACAGTGCAGACGAGGTGCTGCACTGATATCTGCTGGTCATGATTAGAAGGAGATGATCAGCCCTCATCAGAGACGAGTGACTGACGTCGCAGCGCGCGCTGCCGCACTTGCGCCGCATAAACTGTCAGAAAGCACCCTGATGATGGTGAAAGTTTTCTCTGCCGTGGTGATGAAAGAAAGAAATAGGAGACTTGTGGGCAGAGGACGAGATAATCAAAATAGGGGAGTTATTGATGACGGCTGGGAATGTTTGAGAGTTGAGGAAGTTTTCCATGAATGGATCAAAGACACTGACGAGCCTGTTGGAAATTGCGGACACGAGGATCTCACAGATGCTCGTGCATGTGATTTTCCGTACTGAGACCACCGTCTGGAGGTGGTCTCGGTACGGTTCCATGTGGACTCCAGTACGGTTCTTTAGGACGCATCACACCAGGATCGTACCAAACCAACCACTGATGATCGTGAAGAAGCTAGAAGAAGAAGAAAACTGTACTCCGTGATTAAAGTGGAAATCTTTCTGCTTCTTATTATTTGCTCACTCCATCTCTGTCTACACATTTTCCAGTTGTTTATCATATTTTTTTTTACCTCAGTTTCTTCAAAAACGTGGTTTGCTTTGTTTTTCTCCCATCCAAAATGAGAATCTACTCCATTTCCTCCTACTTCTTCTTCTGCTTTATTGCAGTCAACAAATGTCACTTCCATTAGGTGTGCTGGATAGTCCGATAGTCTGTTTGCAAGTGAACCAAGACCCCTGGCTTTCAGGTAGACCACAGTCCGCCTCTTTGGTGCGCACCAGAGTAGGGCTGGGCGATAATGGCCAAAAAAAAAAATATCATGACGTATTGAGCAGTTCACCTCGGTAACGATAAAGGGACGATAAACCTACCTATAAACCAGCTAAAACAGACAAAAGCTACTTCTATTTTAATTTTCTTAAAACAGATATTCTGCTTTAAATGGAACTTCACGTGACTTCTTGTTTGGCAGATAGATTAACATGTTCCTCAATAAACACCCTGTAGATGTTTTGGACATATGAGAAGTACTGTGAAACTGAAATACAAACATACAAATTAATGAATAAATTACTAATTATTAAATTCATTACCTCAAATGAGTTAGATTCTTATTTACATATGGGCAGATATTACTTTGTGTCCATGAAAACCAGTGCTGAGTCTCCCATTAAATGCACACACGACTATCGATTAGCATTAATGTTAACTTAACATTGAAAAACCCATAGACAGGCTAACGCAATTAGCATTACTACAGTTGTCAAAATGTTTAACTAGGGCTGGGTATCGATTCAGATTTCAAGAATCGATTCGATTCAGATTCTTATGGTTTTGAATAGATTATTTTTGATCTGTCCGATCCAATCCAATTTCGATTCGATCTCGATCTGATCTCGATTCGATCTCAATTTGGTTTGCTGGTATTGAAAAAAATGTTAGCCTTTACCCGAATTCCATAACCCTGTAGTTATGCAACATATTAATGCTAGTATTATATTAATATTCTAGAACGAATGAATGAAGTAATGTAGTTAATGGTGGCTGTAAGGACCAAACCAAACCAAACCTTCTCCCCAGTTAGTCATCCACAAAATTATTTACACCCTCCAATTTAAAAAAGACTACATTCACAACAGTAATTCAATTTACAGGCAACAAATAATAAAAATTCACAAAATTATGATTCAGTGAAGAGAAAATACACAGTAAGTCAGCATTTAAAACTTAAACGACTAGCGACTAACCCGCTAGCTCGATGCTAACTATTAATGGAAAATGCGATTGACATGCTAACGGAATTAGCATCTACGTCGTAACTTCAAAGATAACATACAAAATAGAAAGTATCAATTTCACCTCGATCATGAACATTAACTGCCTTTATTAAAGTACTTACAGGCAGATGTTTCCTCTGTTCTGTTTTAACTGAATTTTTAGAAACTCCTTTTACCAGCTCCACTTAGTCTTCTTCTGGCACTGCACTAGCTTTAGTAGTCCTACACTCTGTCCAGCTCACTATCTCCCCCTAGCAGTGCGGCTGAGCCACTGCACTTAACCGGGGCAGTACATTAAATGGTCATTTTAAAAAAAAAAGGAAAGAAAAATCGATCTTTGGACATATGAATCGATCTTTGGAAATTAATATGAGAATTGATTCAGAATTGGAAAATCGATTTTTTGAACACAGCCCTACGTTTAACACAAACAATGTTCCTTCAAACGTTTATCACTTTACACTGACATCAAATAAACGTCACTGATTATTTACAGACATATGTTGAATAGAAAACATGTAAAAGGTGATGAGAAACACAAAGCTCCAGTGCAGCAATGTCACGTTACAAGAAACCACGGCAAGTTTGAGGGAACAAAAGCGTCCCGTGCGGCAATTCCACTGCCAACTTTCTTAAAGGGGCCGCAGCACCGAACATACCGACATGGAAAAAAATTACGTCGGTTATCGTTGTAAATGTTGGTGTCGGTAAATTTTCGGTTTATCGCCCAGCCCTACACCAGAGTACAGTTGGTGTTCAGACGCCAAACGAAGCGGACTATCCGTGGAATCGGACCATGGTCCATTTGAAGCGGACCAAACTACCAGAGTATGAACTCACCCTTAGTGCGAACTAAGACAAACTGGTCCACTTTCACTCCACCCCAAACGTACCGTACTTGCATCCGTTCCGGACACCGGTCTGCTTTAAGCGGACTAAATAGTGTAGGTGCGAAAACACCTTGAGTGGAAGACAACTCATGTTGGACTTCTCTTGTTCACCTTTTTCTCACCTTCTCCATTAGTAACGCTTGATGCAGCGCCACCCCACATGAGAAGGAGAACAGGTTATTCTTTCTGTGAAACCAAACTAGGACCAGCTGAGAGTTGCAACCTTGAACTGAACCAAGCCACCAATCAGACAGTCGAGCAGACTAATTAGGTGTGAAAATGACCTAAAATGAGGAAGATTGCATGATTGTCAGACCGCCATGTTAAAGACAAAACTGAGCAACAAATTTTAGAGAAGCTTTAATAGCGCCTAAAATAAATAAAATCACGTTTTGACATCAAACAGTATTGTGCTTTATGCTTCAACTGTTCCAGAGCTGCCTGCGACAGACTGGCGACCTGTCCAGGGTGTACCCTGCCTCTGGCCTGATAAGCTGGGATAGGCTCCAGCAACCCACGGGACCCTGAACTGGATAAGCGGTACAGAAAATGACTGACTGACTGTTCCAGAGCTGCAGTACATATATACCTAAATCATACTTTTTGTACCCATTTTTGATTTAAAGGTTTTGCATTTTGAGGATTGAACCCTTAGAAGCTGCTGCAGGCAGTGCTGGCAGAAAACTGGACTTCCTTTCACTGCTGGTGTCCATACAGACACATTTCTGCTCTTCAGAAACCACTCAGGATAAATTACATGGACTACTAACACCTGAAACCTGTTTTTAGCTCTTTGAAACACTTGATTCTGTTGCATTTTATTAGAATGTTATAGACATATGTATATATAGGCTATATGTATATATATATATATATATATATATATATATATATATATATATATATATATATATACACATATATTCTCATCTATGTGAAACTAAGTTTTGCTTTTGAGTGTCTACTTTTTAATGTTTATCATGTTGGTTTATTCCTGAGACACAGTCACCATCTCTGCAGATGATGCTGTAATTTTCCTACTAAGATTCTCACCAGTCTAAAACAGACTTTTGTGAGGCCATCCTTCTATCCATTCATGTGCTGCTCAGATCAAACCTCTTGCTGTTAAACTGGCCGTCGGACTCACAGATGCAAAATGTGAGAAAGCTTCAGAAACAGCATTTAAAGTCCCTTATCCATGTTCATCTGAAGTAGGGATGTAGCGATATGAAAATTTCATATCATGGTTATTGTGACAAAAATGATCACGGTAATCACTATTATCACGGTATTATTGAAATCCCCCCCAGTATCATTACAAGCATCCAAAATGGGTCTAGACATCTACTTTGTCCTTTTAAAGTGGGAAAAATCTCGAGAACTGTCCACGTGGGTGCCTTTGTTGCCTTCTGCCATGTTATTATCATAAACTAAACACTGCAAACTGGGTCTTCTGCTATTTTTCCTGACAATAATGAGCATCACTTTGAGGTTTTCAAAGCACAGTAATCAGTCATGGTTTTAACGATAATTAAAATTTGAAACGCTATTACTAATTGTTGGGAATTTCATCAAAGTTAATCATTTTACCGGTAATCGTTACATCCCTAATCTGAATTTGTGCTGAGTTAAACATTTGTTTTGTTGAAACAGTTTTTGTTGCTCAAAATAAAGTGCACAGCAGGAACACCTGCAAGATGCACAACTCCAGCAGCCGACACTCAGAATAGCAACCAAATATTTTTCCACTTGCATGATGTTTTAATCTCAACGTGTGATCATCTGCTTTGGTAAAGCGCAGTATTTAACATTCTGTTTTCCTCAGCTGCCGAGAGGGAAGCTTTCAATGCCATCGTATCTTAATACACCAGAAAGAACGTGAAAAAATGTCTCCATTGGTTTTCCCTCTGGGTTTCAGATCCAGATAAAGACACGTCCTGTCACAGCTCCCTGAGCGGCACGACTGATCACCTCCAGAAGAACATTTAAAAAAGAAGGTGGGAATAAACTGACTGGTGGGACTGAAAACTTTGACTTTCCTGCTGTGAGATGGTTCCTAAGTCACCATGTTTCCTTTCCAATGAGAACCTAATCACACATCTTCACAGAAGAAAATCAAAAAATCTCCTTCACACAATTAAAATGCCTGCTAGGCTTCCTTAGAGTCCTTTATGCAATGCAATATCAAAACCCTGTTTAAAATAAGAAACTGATACAGGAATGAATGGAGCATGACTCAAAATCAATGTGTGAGATATAAAAAGACCATTAAGAGGATTCATGTTTTCAGGGAGAATTTCAAACAGGAGATCATGTTTCTGTCACAAAAGGAAAAATGTCACAAAGCAGGATTTAGCTCCTCATTTCCTCCGGTTAGCCGAGAGTGATTAACGTCTGGGAATCTGTCAAGCATGTTCAACATGAGGCTTCAAGCAGATTCCTCTTAATTTCATTCTTCTCTTTAAATAAAATGTCCACCGAGAATCAGCCACAAAGGCTTTATTTCAAAATTTGCACAGCAACAGTGTTCGAACCTGTCATAATGGTTTCAACTATAACCCGAGAGACAAAGCACAGGGAAGAATGTGGGGAAGGATTCATTGCAACTTTTCCAGATTTTATCTCTTTTTTACTTCTTTATAATGGGTGATAACATAAAGGTTTAAAATCAGAAATAGTTCATTAAAAGTAAAGCATTATATTCCCTGATCAGGATGTGAGAGTGATGCTTTTCAAAAAATCTAAATATAGTTTTCAAAGAGGTCACAATTCTAAACATTATTGGTATGATTACTGTCAAGGAAATAATCACAATTTTGCTATTATCACAATAATTATGTGTTCATTTTACACCACATTTAGATGGGTAAACAATAATAGGCTTGTTTTAAATACCAGTAAAACAAAATGTCTTATTCTTGGTTCTAATTATTCATTAAGGAATGTTGGGTCATTGTCACTCACTTTGAAAGGCAAACCTTTGGAGCAGGTGCAGAAGTTTGACCTCTTAGGTCTAACTATAAATGAATAATTGAACTGGTCCAGTCATATCGATAAGATAGGGACCAAAATGGGTAGGGCTGTCTCAGAAGATGTGCCTACTTTATGACAGAGTTTTCAATTAAACAAGTTATACAATCACTAGTATCTCATCTTGATTATTGTTCGAACATATGGTCCTGTGCTCCAAAGAAAAATATTAGTAAGCTTCAAATATTGCAGAACAAAAGCTGCGCGACTGGCCCTTCACTGTCCACCATGGAGAAGCACAAACTATATGCATCACACTCTCTCTTGGCTACATGTTGAGAAATCTTACCTTTTTTATTATATTTGTAATAAGATGAAGCCTAAGCCCTTGTATTCTAAAATTATTTATGTTCATGAAAGGCATACTTATTCCACAAGGCAGCAAGCAACTGACCACATCATTGTTCCAGCAGCGAGAACCTGTGCGATGCAGAGGACGGTGTTGTATAGAGCTGCTGGTCAGTGGAATAGATTGCCTTCAGTTGCATTTACATTTTAAAGTCATTCTGAGAACTTTTTTGGCAATGCTTTTTCTTGAATGAATGTTTGGTTTTGATTAAGAGTTTATTATTCTTGTTATTTTTACTTTTATTCTATTTTAGTGTATACTGTTTCTCTGTGTATATGTATGTACTTTTTATGTATTTACTGTGGTGGTGGACCCCAGGAAGACTAGTTGCTACCCTGGTGGGAAACTAATGGGGTTCCTAATAACAAATAAACATTTAATGTGTTAACTCACATGAACACAGATTATTAGTGATGCAAGATATTATTGGTCTGATATCGATACCAGCCGATATTGGCTTTAAAACTGAACATCGATATCAGCCCAATATCGACCAGATATTGGCTGATATCTTTTCTTTGTTTTTAATATGCTCTGGCCCTATCAAATAAAGAAATTTAATGAGAAAAAATATTACCATATTACACATATATATATATATATATATATATATATATATATATATAAATAATATAACCAGATCTTAAAAAGGCTTCCTGAAAGAAGGAAATACAGAAATATCAAATTGTAAATACAAAAGTTATCAATATAATTAACCATATATAACAGGTGATGTTAGTGATGCACGTTGTGTAAACATAGACCGTTAATAGAGAGGGACGAACCTTCCGCTACGTCACCTGCTGGTTTCTGAAGAGCTAAAAGTGAAGCCAGTTGGGCGTTTCCCACTGTGACAATCTTGCCTTGTCACGTGTGTCGTCGCTCCCGGGAAATATTAAAATGGGCAAAGGCAAGGCCGCTACAAACCGAGGGGCAAATGATTGACAGCTGACGTACTCTGGGCTAAACCCTAACCAAGCTGACTCAAACAAGGAGCTAACCAGGAGCCACCGGTCGGCAGACCAAAGCCCGGCCTGATAAGTTATAAAAATAATTCATGAAGGTAAACTTGACCTATTAAACCTAAAATGTTTTTTTGAACCAGGCAGTAAACATGTTTATTACTGCTGTAAAAATGTTTGTCGTACTTGTCGCCCTTTCTTTTTGGCGAAATCTTCACAAAGAAGAGCACAAATTGCCAAGAGGCAGCACGTTTTTTTGGTGATAGCATACTGTTGCTGTCTTCTTCTTAGTCTTCTTCTTCCACTTCTAGTTTACCTCTATTTATTGCGTTGCATGTCAGGATTGTTCAAAACCCCAACCCATCTTTAAGCACGCACAGCGTGAGCAGTCAACGAACCAACGCATCCGACCATAGGTTCATACAGTGTGAGGTCATACATCGCAAGCTGTGAACTTTTAAACTCTGCGACAGGTTTGCACAATTTCAGTTGGGGCTGAGAGCGATGATTGAAAATATTGCACAGTGAATCCCAGGCTTTATAGAGGGGCTGCCCCGTCTCTCCCTTTATATGGATGTACGCAGAAGGGCAACGTAATATCTTCCGAAGGAGTCAAAATGATACAGGAATTTTACCGTTGAGGAAATTCACGTATAAACTCCTAGAAATAAGGTCCAAGTTGACAAAAAGAAAGTTATTCAGCAATGTTCTTAAAGGGTAAGTTAATCATGAATAAATAGATCGTTGCTCACCTTTGACTTTCATCTACTGAGCCATTCAGAGTGTGAGTGCTCACAGATTGACCATTCACCTAGCAGATATCCCGTTACGTGAAGTTTGAAAAGCTAAATCACATGACTGAAATTTCCTCCTGTGCCACTTTATTAAATTTCAAAAACTCAAACGACCTAAAATGGCCTTTTGAAACTCATTCCCTGCCATAACCGGCCAATTTCATACGAATAAACCACAGCGGTCCACTGTCTACAGGTGGAGGAAATAGAGGCCACAACAGAGTCCCCCCTCAGCCGCTCAGACAGATTAACATCAGCAGCTTTGACCTTAGCAGCAGAGAGAAGCTGGAGTGATGGAGATGGATGGTCTCCTCAAAATAATCTGTTTTAGACCGATGAGAATTTCTGTTGGAGAAAATGACAGCGCCGTTTGTGGAGATGACAGAGACAATGACTCAGCAGTCATTCTCTAATCAATGAGCTGTGGAAAGGTGTGGTGTCACTGCACCGTTTTATCAGACACAAAGATGTTTCAGTGCACATTCAATTTATTCACAAGTGTTAAAAAAGCCAAACACTGTCAGATTACAACTTCTACAAGGAAATGAGGATTTACTTTAAATGAAATCCTGGAAACATGTACTTAAAACTAAACAGATCAAAGTGGCCCAGTGGCCTTTGTCAGCAAGTTAATGATTATGCCAAACTCACACTCATTTTTATCAGGTCCACCTTGCTAGTACCGGGTTAGAACCCTTTATCCCTTCAGAACTGCCTTCATCCTTCATGGCATAGATCCAACAAGCTGTAAGAAACATTCCTCAGAGATTTTCCTCCATACTGACATGACAGCATCACACAGTAGCTGCAGATGCACATCCATGATGACAATCTCCTGTTCCACTGCATCCATTATGAACCTGCATTAAAGGATAACTTTCTTTTTTTTTTTTCAATCTGGACCTTATTTCTATAGTATAGGAGTTTATATGTGCATTAACTCACCTGTAAAATTTCGGTATCACTTTGACTCCTTTGGAAGATATTTCGTTGAGTCTCCCTTCAGCGTACATCTATATAATGGGAGAGACGTGGCAGCCTCTCTATAGGGTAGGGATGCAACGATTTTGGCGATATCACGATATCGTGGTAAGAACACTGCCATGAAATTGTTGTGGTCTCATCACAGTATTAAACAGCAAATCTCTTGAGACAAAACTAATAGTTTTCAGGCTGCTCTATGTGTAGCCTGATATACTGTACTACATAGACCATGATCCTTTGCTGCCAGTGCGCTCTTTTGAGCCAATGGGAGCACATGTAGCCCCCCCACACAGGAAAAACAAACCTGAAAGGCAGTCAGGTGAACACAGCATTGATATACGGAGGATTGTGACAGCTGTTATACTCCAGGAGAAGAGAGACCTTTGTGTTCTGGAGGCCAAAGGGACAATAAGAAAGTTAGTTTTGGTCCGGTTATTACTCCTCGAGAAGCTTCATCTGTGACGCAGATCTTGTTTACTCATTTTAAATTATGGACTGCAATTAGGCCTACAGCTAAGTTCAGATTTGGGGAAATGTTGCAGATGTGTCGTTTGCCGCACAAGCCGTCCTTTCATCCCTGTTGTAGTGATGTGAAATGATGTTTGCGGATCGCCACTAAGGGGCGCTATTCATTGTTATTGTGATGTCAGAAAGTGAAGAAGAGGACGTTTGGCTTTTGTAGATAGCAGAAAGCGGCAGCGATGAATGAATGAATGAATGAATGCACCAGGCAAACAGAGTCATAAAAGTTCTGAAATATACAGCGATGTTTGGACATTTTCTTGTGCGTTCAGCCAAAACGACGTGCCCCAACATTTCCTTTTTGTCTGGATGCAACCAGTATAAGACACAGAAGACCGCTTTTCAGAACAAGTTTGAAAGGGTTGGAACTGTATTATTGCCTAAAATGCTTTGAGTGGTCCACATAATGAGTAATTTAGCGCTTCGTTGGAACATAAAATGGTGTGCATGGGTGCAGTTTCAAATGTTGTTACACTCTTCAAATCTTAAAAGTGAAAAATAGAGGTCTCAAGCAAAAATAATTTACTGAGTAGAAACAAGAGCACCATGTTGGATGTTTGTTGTAAATTTGGCTCTATCACGATGCATATGAAACATTTCATTTTTAAAAATATTGCGTGATCATATTATTGCCTCCGTATGAATGGAGTTGATTTATGTAGCAGATTCAGAGTGAAAGATGTGTAGTTCGTGACTGCAGCTGCAAACCTAATTTTTTTCCACACCTCAAGATCCTCCTCAAATCCACCTCTGAGGTGGGTTTATTTTAATCCCCATTTTCAGGATCAAAATGATTCAGATTTGGGCCCAAACTTTTGAAATACCCAAAAGAGCAAAAAATCGGGATTAAAGGTAGGACTGGATTCACAGATCTGGATTTAAATCTTCAGGATAAATTCTCGTTTAAAATACCCAATTTCGGATCAGATCTGGAAAAAATCCAATCCACCTGGATTAATCCTGGTGGATTATGTTTGAAATACTGGGCCCTGGTGAGAAATGACAAAAAGAAAAACGATGAATTGATGAGAAAAAAAAAGGCAGAGCAGCATGTTTTTAATTCTCACAGTTTAACATCAAAGCATCTAAAATTCCTCATACTTCAGTTTCAGTTTTACAAGAAAAAATACAACGTTCTGTAATCTGCTCTCCGGATCCTTGTGGAAGTCGAATAGAAGCACCTGATTATCTTTAAATTTGGCAGTCAACAACAAGGTAACTCTCCAGAGACAGATTGAAACCCTTTCTTTCACTTTGTCTTTGCTTCAGTTTCTCTATTTTTCTTTCCCTTCCCCTTTTCACCACCTCCCCCCTAAATCACCCTGGCACACACACACACACACTCTCTACCCATCATCTGCACACACTCCATCCTCTACATCGCCTCCTTTCTTCCAGCTTCCCTTTGTCTCTCAGTCGGTTGAATCTCTTGCTGCCTCCTCCAACTATTCTATTTCATTTACTCCTCCACTCCCTCTTGTGTCTTTCTCTCCTTCACTTCTACTTCCTCTTCTCTTTCATCATTTTGTCTGAAAGGCCCAGTCGTCTGATGATGATTGCTACTGAGAATTTTCTGCCACCTGAATAATTCCACAGTCGCCTGTTTCATTTCATTACCACCTCTTGAAATAGGAAAAATCACCCTGGATGAGAGAAAGGCTGGTATTGCTGTTTGTAAAGTGTCCAATCAGCTGCAGCAAAACAAAACTGTTTGACCCGTCTGGCTCTGTTCACCTTCAGGAGAATTAAATTTCACCTCACCTTGGATTCAATATTCCCGCTCCCGTGAAGTCCCACCTCCTGGCTTGGAAAGTTGCACAGATTCCAAATCCACGTGTGCAGAGATTGCATCGTGGTCCTTTAATTTTTTTGCTACTCCAGCTGAAATGAAAATATAGTAGCAGCAGAGAGCTGTGTTCCTAGCAGCAGCTCAGTTCATTACACCTGCTCTCCGTTCAATCATCTGCTTGAGAAGTGCATTTTTCTGTGAAAGTTGCTGCAATCTCTCTGTTTAAATGTTCACTAAAAGCATTTCTAATTCAGATGTGGGAAGAAAGATTTGATACATTTCCGCTGCAGAATCATGCACCTCATGCATCCGTGCAGAAACGTCAACACATCAAACAGACAAACCATGGGATGCAATCAAATCTTTTTTATTTAGAGTGAAGAGATAATTAATAAGCATGCCCTTCCAGTTTTGTTAATATACAGTAATTATATAAAAAAATGCTGCACACTTTCAACCTCCAAGGCAACTGTCAAGAGCCAAACCTGCAATTCCTCAAATGGCCACCGGGGACTCCCTCCACAATCCGATAATTTATTCCCCTCTCACTAACTCTGTGTTCGCCTCCTTTCGCATACTCGCCTAGATTTCAATGCGCGAATGATGGATGTTTACTCGCTTGGTTCAGGCGTTTTTTTCGCATGAATAGAGCGAATAATACGCTTCCATGAAGCGTATGATACGCACGAATGAAGCATGTTATTCATGCGTCAGGTTGACCTTTCTGGAGTGGGGGATGGTTGTTTGTCACACATCAGTCATCTGAGTCAGGTGAACATGGCAGAACCCGGTTATTTTGAGTACTCAGAGAGTTGCAGCGTTGTACCTGCTTTGGAAGTCGGAAAACCGAAAACGCCGGCATATTTTCCAGTGGCGCTCGGAGCTCGGTGAATGTCATCACCTGATCCAGGAGTTACGTCTGGATGACGATTTCTCTAAAACAACAAGCTCGCTGCAACAAGCGGTGGGAACACGTCTAATCTGAGGAAGCAGCTGATTAAACCCAATCTTCTTCTCAGAGCTCCGTTCCTGAGCGTGTTGTCTGCAGTCAGCAGAGAGAAGAAGGAGAAGTCAGTCAGCGCCTCAGCGACTGAACAGATCTAATCGGGGGGCAGATAATAACCAGCGGGGGTTCTGTTCAAGAACTCAATATGATGCAAATGCTTACTGAGTTTGCCATCAACCAACACAGTAAACCAGTTTGGGGCCGACGTTCAGGCCACGCCTCTCCCTCCCTCCCTCCCACCCTCCCTCCATCGCTCTCCACCCCACACCTTATTAAACTCCTCATGGCAGCAGAGTTTCCACGCATGAGTTGTTGCACCCGCCACAATTTAAATCCTGGATCGAGTCTGTCTCTCTCTGAAGAAGCTTGTTTAGTTAATCCAGCTCGGCAAAAACTTTGTGCACCAAGTTGGTAAGCTGGGCTTGGTGACTGTGCACAGCAGGCTCACAGCCTGTTATAAATCTGTTATTGCCATATAAACACACACAAAAGTACTGAAAATTGGTACCGTTTGGGTACCTGGTACTAATTCCCAAGTACCGGAAGTTGGTACCATATTGATTCAAATGTGAACGGTACCCATCCCTAGAGACAACGCAAATGACTTCTAGAAAAGGAAATCTATGAGCCAACAGG
This sequence comes from Atherinomorus stipes, assembly GCA_023101725.1. Classification (NCBI taxonomy): domain Eukaryota; kingdom Metazoa; phylum Chordata; class Actinopteri; order Atheriniformes; family Atherinidae; genus Atherinomorus; species Atherinomorus stipes. The sequence continues at coordinate 58,673 of JALJCO010011297.1, read as the reverse complement.
AGACATAACTGCAATATAATCTATACACATCCCAATGAATGTGTACAGAACTTACAAAAATAAGGCACAATGATTCCAAAGTACATCAAGCAGTATAAATAGAGTGTCATCATCCTTCCTGCAAGCTGATCTCAGTCTGAATAGATTCATGCTGATGAGAATGCTGTAAGCACACTGCACTAGTTTGCATCAGCCTAACTCCGTGTCCAGGCAGCTGAACATGTCTATTTTATCTTCCTTACTTCAGGAATATTTTCCATTCATGTCTTTATATGTACATTTAAACCATAAACTTTAAATACAGAGCATATTCATAGTGGTTCCTACAAAGTGACAAATCAATGGTGTAGATGTTCGTTTTTCTACAGCGTACCTTATCTGTCTTATTATAGTTGAACTTTTTTGACTCAGGAGTTGCAAATGTTAGAAGTTTTACCTTCTTTTCTAAATTATTTAAAATTGTCTTTTATGAAAAGCCTCCGAGAAAGCTCCCTGCAGCTCTTTACTATGCCACTATAATCACCATGACTGAATATAACCAGCTATACTAATGAGGTCATTTATTTAGCTAATTAATTCAGTAATTAGAAAATGTTTCAATGTCTGCACATAATTCATCTGTAGTATTTAGAAAAGCTGGGGGGGTACAGTGTCCTCATTAAAATTTCCACAAGAATGCTAACAAAGGATGCTCAGGGGTTAAAAACACAATGCAGACCTGGACTCAGATGTGATCAGGATACAGAGCAGAAAATGTCGGGGGAAATGCTTCTCTGCAGAAATGACTCGCTGTCCCAGCAGTCTGCCATTCGTCTTACTGAGAGGCAGCTGCTCCCACCACCGAAAGGTTTCCACACTGAAGCAAAGCAGCTGCAGGGCTCAAAGTGCTTCACCAAAAGCACAGTGAAGGGGGTCGACACCTGTGGGAGAGCCACTACACACGGGCTACCTGAACACACAGTCTCATTGTATACACCACCAAAACAAATCATACTGCCAGGAGTTTTCCAGAATCTGATGATTTTAATTACCAGCAGTGTGTTAAACATAAAGGATTAATAACCAAATACTTGAAGCAGAATAAATTAAGCATTAATTAATATATTTCATAATACAGATGCTCAAAATGAATGCACCAGTGGCCTTACAGTCACTTCCTTAATCAGTTAAGTTGCAGTTAGCTTACCTGTTGGTCCAAACTAAATCTCAGTTCCGGAGAGAAATGTTTGTCTGTCTTATAGAAATCTTAATGAGACCTTCCTGGGATATAACAACTTGCAACTCCTGCTAGCTATGAGCAAATTAGCATGCTGAACTGGTACTGAGTTCAGAGCACTGTTGGAGTTTTGGGGTGTTTGCATTACAATATTTTGGTCCAGTATCTGAGGAGATGTAGTGAATACTGATGTTAGAGAGAAATATTTCACAGTTTTTCTCCAAAATCTTTATTGGACTTTCCAAACATGACAATCTTTAACCACCCCCCCCATGCTAACTTAAAGGAAATTAGCATGCGAGGGTTAGCATTTAGCTTAATGCCATGCTAGTTTTAAAAGTGGCGTTTCTAATCCTTATCTTTTTATCCGCGTTTACACGAGTGTCGTCATAAAGAAATCTGCATACATACAAGGATGTAAGACCGTGTGGAATTCAATTGGATATGCAGTGGGGCGCTGTGATAGAACTCCACCGTGTCCGTGCACATGTGTAAAATCTACCTTAGATCAGCTGGGTTTACGTAAGATATGTCCTATGTCCTATTTCGGGGTCTGCACCAAAGACTGTAAATAAGCACTACCTGCAAACTACCAACTGCACGGACTATGTAGGCTACAGAGCACTTTGAAGCCGTTTAATTTTTTCTGAAATGAGACGGCCTAGTAGTCCGACGTTTTTCCTGTTTGTGTGTGACGTCAACGTGCATGCAACTTGAGCATGGCGTGAGCAGATCCATCATCATTTTTGTGTTTTGGGCCGTGCAGACGAGAACACAACAGCTTCGCATCTTCAGGAATTCCACTATGGAATGAGTCTTCAGATTTTTGCGTCTTCAACCTAGACTAACGCCGTTGCCATGTGAACGAAAGGCAGTTCCGATTAAATATTTTGTAATCGTCCTAATGTGAAAGGCCCCTAAATAACAATATTAGCAGTGAAGCTTAGGCATCGTTCTTTATTTAATTCATTCTCAAGTCCTAGGTATAAACATTTTATTGACATTGTGGCATTAATCAAAATATTTGCAGCTTTTGTTTTTGGGTGAAAAAAAAAATCCCATGAACACTCAGGGAACTCCTGCAAACAATGAAGTGCCAACATCCTAAAAAAATGTTTGTACTTAGTATTTTTAGTTTTTCTTTTTTAGTTTGGGTTTTTGTTCATTTAGTTAAAATACAAGAATGAAACTACAATAATGTGCGGGGGAGAGGGGGGGGGGATCTGCCTGGACACCAAGTTGATTTAATTTTTGATTAGCTATAAACTAATTAGGTCAACTGGCTGGGAGTTAGCAGTTGGAGTTTGCCATCTGCACTTCAGACAGTGAAAGTAAGAAAATAAACAAATGTACTGTATGGGTAATGACAACGTTGTGGTTGCCTCCTTCAGTGTTGCTACAGAAGTTTGCTGTTTTTTTAAATCCATTGGTTTGAAAACCCCGAACCTGAATTCATCCATGTTCAGCAGTCATTGGAGCAGAGGTTGGAAGGAGAGAGGAGGTGGGAGGAACATAAACTACATAGAATGATTGGCTGCTGTCTGATGCAACTGTTTTTGAACAAAGAAACAAAGCAGACCGTCCATGAACAGGGATTTTGATACTCACTCTTGACATTCACATGGCCTCATCAGTGCACAACAGATCATATTATACCCCCAAAACTCCAGAAAAGTTAAATTTGATGTCATGGCACCTTTAAGAGCATTTGTTAAATAATAGTAATAAATGATGCCCAAATATTCTAATAAAAAAGTTTGGCTATTTCATACAAATGTTCATGGGAGCTTTGTAAGATCTGACAACCTATAACTCCTCATATGAATTACCATGCTTGGGTAAGCAAAGCAATGCTAATTAAAAGGTAATTGCATGACAATATTACTGACTAATACCTGAATAGAAGTAGTTAATACTGATTGTAATTAAAAGTGTTGGGCTATTTTGCACCATTCTTTATAAGACCTTTCCAAGACCTGGTGGCCTTCAAACTGTAAGCAAATTAACACTGTGACTTTAGTACTGAGCTTAGAGCACTGCTGACAGCTTTAGGGGTGCTTGCGAAACAATAGCATGGCTTTTTGTTCCTAGATGAGACATGTGAAATCACTTTAGTGGCTGAATCAAAGGAGCTGCTGTGTGTTAAACTTCTCACAGTGTGAGTTAATATCTCTGCCAATTCTAAAAAAAAAAAAAAAAAAGAAAAAGAGAAAAATGCAAACCTTGATCCAGATCAACATCAAAGTTTAATCCTTTAGCTCGGCCTTGCCCCACCTTTAGATAAATTATAATGCAAATCCGTTTACAACTTTGCAAGTAATCCTGTAAGCAGACAGTCAAGAAAAACCGGTGAGATACCATCCTTGGCAAAAGAATCAGGTCTAAAAACATCAAGTTCCCATTTTTTAACAAACAATGTTAAGAGCAGCACAGCATTGAGAAAAGGCAAAGAATAAATCCCCTCCTCCAACTGCATGGTGGGGTTTGAACTGTTGATGTTAAAAGTCCGGAGATTGATCACAGTTTTCACTTGGAACAAAAAACTGGTCACACTTGTTTGACTTTCTAGGACAGAGCTCGTTTGATAAAAGAGGACATGGTGGGAGTCCTCCTCTAAATTCATTTCAGATCTGTGTGTCACCCTGTCCACAGTGCAAAAATCCCCAGGCCTCTCCTGGAGGCTGAGGACTGAGCCTCTATATAAGAAGCACAGAGAAAGATTGTAGGTAGGATATCCTTCAAGCCAGAGACGTTCGGTAATAAAGCATTTCTTTGAAAGTTGATGGAACAGAGACGCTGCCACAGGCAAAGAATGACAGTGGGTGGCAAACTCATTTTAGATAATCTTTCTCCAGCAAAAGGCAAGCGTCTCCAGACTGGAAAACTCCTGCTGTGTTGGTCTCTTGTAGTGCAAGGCTCTGTATCTTACAGCCGTTTCTATGGGGGGAGATTATCCCATACAGAAGTGATGGAAAGCCAGAGTGGGACAGAGATGAGCTCAGGTGGTTCTTCAAAACCTAAAATATCATGACAATCAATGTCATTTAAATCTAGGTGAGGGCAGGACAATTATGTGTATGCTTGTCATCACAATGTGTGCTAAAAGCTTTCAGCTCATCTGTACATTTACTACTGCAACACTTCACAATTTATGAAAGTTTATTCATTAAGCTGATCTGAGAAAATACAATTAAACTTCAAACCTCACTGAAAGTTTATTTTTAAATAAACCCCTTTATAAAGAATAATAAAGTTAATGAAAACACTTGAAAACAAACCTGATTTATGACATAATGTGTTATGCCAAGCCAAACCAAGCCAACTTTATTTATTAAATGCTTTAAAATACAGCCAGTGCTGACCAAAGTGCTGAATATTGAATATTAATACATAAAAAAAAACATTAAAAGACTAGGGATGCACCGATGCATCGGCTGGACATCGGTATCGGCCGATGTTTGCCTTGTTAACTGCCATCGGCCAATAAAAATGACAATTGCCGATGGCAGTGGCCGATTATTATATAGCCTATATATATAAATGATTTACATGTGTCATCTACGCTGTGCTTAAGAAAAACTCTTTTTTCCCCCTCTTTTTTGGGCGGGTGGGGGGAGATACTGGTAGAAGCCATCCGCGCACTTTCCTCAGTAGAGAAAAAAAGATGGTGGCGGTCGTGTGCCAATATTTTACCGTTTAAGAAAAAGATCAGCGTTACGCAGTTTGCAGTACATGCTTCACAAATATTTTTTATTTGGCCATGAAAATACTCTTCTCATTGAGTATGTTTTTGTTTATTAGGCTAAAACCACTCAATTTTGTTGGGCAATATACTGAAGCATTCTTTTTAGTGATTATCAGTCCCAGGTTTTTGAAAAGTTTTCAGAAAAGAGCTTGTTATAACTAATGTCAACCACAAAGTGACATTAAAGGTTGTTTCTGTTTCATAAATTTCATAAAGATTGAATTTGTGCTCATTCAAGGATAGACTGATGAAGAGCTGAAAGACTTCTAAATTTCTGTGGCACAAAGGAAGTAATAAATAAAAATAGAAAACATCGGCCATCGGCCAAGTTGTTATGTTAAACATCGGTATCGGTATCGGCCCAGACTTTCACAATCGGTGCATCCCTATAAAAGACATAAAATTTTACAAGTAAGAATGTAAAACATATAAGGTAAAGAAATTAGATAAATGATTTGAAAATGGTCAGTGAAGACGTTTGTCTTACATGCAGTGGAAGTGAGCGTTATTGGATGGATGGATGGATGCATGGATGGATGCATGGATGGATGACTTCAAGTAGCAGGACTTTTAAAAAGAAACCATAATTACATCTTTAAAAGAAGAGCAGGAGGCTGAAATCGGCCAACAACCAGAGGCAAATTAGGGCAGTCTCTTCTTATAGACAAAATTTTGACATTTTCAGCATGTTTTATAAACCAAAATGTTCTTCATGATGATCTATGTAACAGAAACAGGAAGGCCTCCATAAATGACTTGTTACGAAACACCGCTGCATATCAGCATTTGACCAGACTGTGGCGCTGCTCGCAGCAGTAGAATGAGACGTTTGTGGGTGAACCTCTGCAGCTCTGTTAACATGGGACTAGTGGCTTCATAGCAACGTGTTGAAACTTCTAACACGTGGAACAGCAGTCATGTCTGCTGGAACATTCGTCCTCCACCAGTGTTTGATACTCTGTGCAGTGATTCAGCTGTGAGGGGAGACAGCTGTTCCTCGCTCTTCATTTGTTTGTTTCAGGGCACAGAGGACCGGGCAATCATTGGAAGGAGGGCTGTTATTGGAAGACAGGCTTATATTTCTATTTTTCAAATGGATCACAATAAAAAAATTTTGTGTCAGTTTGAACCCAGATAAATACAACTTAGTGCCACCGTCCTCTGTCATCTAATATAAGACCAGCATGCAGCGTTTTAACACCGTATAAGTTGCCTCTTTGTGAGACAAACAGAGGAATATGTAACTTTTAACATCATTGGCCACGATTAATATGAGACTATTATCCAGTGTCTGACTCCACTTCATGCAGCTTTTACTGGAGCTCATGGATTCAGTAGTTAATGTTTTCATGAAACTAATTTTTAAAAGGCTCCAACTTATAGTAGTAATTCTATGTTTAGATATTTTAAAAGCTGCTACATTGCAGTCTACAGTCTGTATGTTCTTATTTGGTCCATGTTGGATACCAGCCGATATCAGCCAGTATTGGATATCAGCTTATATATCGGATATTGGTTTTTTTTCAGATCCCAATATCAGTATCGGCATCTGCCCCCAAAATCCCACATTGGTTGGGCTCTCGTTTAGATACAAAAAACAGGTGCTTGATATAAAATGAAACATTCAGACAAATTAAGATAAAAATACCGCAATATATTGTATATCGTCATCTAAATAAAATTTGCGTGATATGATATTTGGTCCATATCACCCAACCCTAGGTCAACATCGAAGTGTTTTGCAGCTTTCGCTCCGAAATATTCGCGTGCATCCTCCAGGACGGTTTCCTTAATTTCACAGTAAACTTTCTTCTCTGTTTATCCGTGCCGGTAGTCGCCATGTTGCTGTTGTGTTTTGGCTTCAATTCCTCGCATGCTCTGCAGGAAGGGGAATTACTGCGTTCGTGCCTTCGTGCACACTAGCGCTCTGGGGCGGGCATAGCAAACAGCAGCCTCTCATTGGAAACAAAAGGAGGCTTGTATTAGAGGGACGGAAATTATTTACTTTTCTCAACGCTACCCCCTGGAAATTAATAGAGGGGCGGTTTGTAATAGAATAGACGTCACTATTAGAGGATTTACGGTAATCGTAATTTCTCAGAGTGGGATCCCCCAACGCGAAGCACAGAGGATTACTGACAGTTTGTGGATGTTTGCCTTTGGCAGCGTTCATGACCATGAACATCCCTCCATCTTCCAGTGTCATGCCGTGCCTTCAGAAACTCATTTGATAGGCCACAAATATGTCATGCAGCAAGACAATAACCCCAAGCACATCTACAAGCTATAATAAAACTCTGACAAGAAAGAGAAGGTCATGGGAAGACCACATCAGTCACCCAACATCAACCTTATACAACTTACAGTAGCTATGAGCCTGACGGGAAGTTTAAAGTAGTCTTCCTCAATCCAGGTCCTCTGGGCCCTGCATGTCCCTGCTCCAACACACCTGACTCAGATTAATGAACTTTTCTCATCAAGTTGTTTCCAATCCTGTTAAGAAGCCATTGATTTCATTCGGGTGTTAAAGTAGGGTTACCTCTAAAACATGCAGGGCAGGGGGCAGACCTGGACTGAGAAACACTGCTGAAGGATTATAGACCGAGTTTAAGTAAGTTTTAATTAGGGATGCACGATCCGATCTTCAGATCGGGATCAGCTCAGATATAAAGATCTTAGATCGGTAAATATCTGGATCAGTAGAAATGAGCCAATCCAGGCCCGATCTGTAGGTGCAGATCTATTCAGTGTATTAATATGCTGCCGCTTTGAGTGATGTCACGTGTTACTGACGCAGCTTGTGGAGGCTGCTATGTTTGTTTACAAGGCCAGAGTTGCAGCTGCTAGCCGCTAGCCTTCTGACATTGTTTTAAAAAAAAAGAGTCCTACAGCGGTTTGGTTTCCACATTTTGCAGGTAAAAATTTAGCGGGTGCCGACAGGTCACGGAGAAAGAAGAAAATACTGTTAAATCTTTTTGGAAATGACAAGTTTTATACTGAGGGGATCCACCAATGTCTACTGCAGCGTGTGGGAGAAACTTTTTTTTTTTTTTTAAATCTAATTGGCTGTTTGGAAATGACCTTCATGTTAAAACACTCTGATGAAGTTTGTTTATTCAACTGCTTTGGTCGTGGATCTTTCATTTCTATTTATATTTTGTACTAAACCATTTTAAAAATACAGTTTTGAATACAGTGTATCTACCAAACAAGCTAGTGGAGATTTTTTTTTTCCCTCAATTTCAGCTCCTTTATTAGGCCATTTATTTTAAACTGGATTTTAAATTTGTAATTGAACCATTTTAAAGAAGTTTTGTTCCTGTTTATTTTTACATGTGTGACTGAGGAGGTCAGGCTGTTGTTTCCCCCTCAGTTTCAGTATTTTATTATTTTACATTTATTTAACTGCACTGACTGAAGCAGGGGGAGTTTTGTTATATTTCAACATATGTGAGCAAGCTTGTGAAGCTGCTTTAAGATTGTTAAAGTTTATTTAAAATTGCTGTGTGTGTGCACAGTTGTTAAATAAGTTATTCAGTACATTTATCTTTTTTTTAAAACCATGTCAAAATTTTTAAAGCCAAATCTGATGTTGCCTTGCACAAAAGAAAGATCCCAGTCCATTTCCACACGAGGTGTGCTATCAAACAATACCATGCCGTTTTTTCCCTTCTTTTTCTGTATCGATATCGGATCTGTGCCCAAAAAAAGCGGATCGGTGCATCCTTAGTTTTAATTCCTCTTTAATTCGGAATAAAAGTTAATTCACCTTAAGGAAGACCATGTAAACCCTTAACTCTGAGTGAAAACGATGATTCCAAATAAAACTTAATTCCGAACTAAGTGGTTGGTTTATTCCTCTTAATTCCGAATAAAATAATTCCTCTGTAATGTTAAACTTTATTTCGCTCCAAGTTAATTCCTGTCATTCTGCGCATGCTCCTTCCCTTGTCCTGTTGTAATGCCGCTTGTCAAAGCGCACATGAAACAAGAGCTGGACTCATGTCAGCCGGCAGAAATGAAGGATTATGTTAGTGTTGAGCTGCTGCTACAAAACTACAATCAAAATACAGTGAAAATCTGTGATTATGTGGTTTTTCAGTCGTAGTTGAAACAAAAAGGAGTAGGAAGCAGTACTGTGTACTTCCAGGTATATGTAAACATCACATTCACCCCCTGTCCAATCAGAGCCCTTCTCAAGCCCCAGATCTAAAGTGGATTTAGATAAACGTGTTATCCATGTAAACCTTAATTACAAATTATTATTTCCATGTAAACACGAGGGAGAATAATTTAATCCTGAATTAAAAAACATCATGTTACCGGGGTCATAGTCAGAGTTAACAGAGCTTTGAACAAAGCCAGCACGTCTGACGGATAAAAAACATTTGGTTTGTAACAGTGAATTTAGGCAGACGGGCTGTTATGATCAGAATAACCATTTTCTGAAGGTCCTGCATGCTGATAAGATTTACATAAACAGGAGCAGTTTTACAGCACAGTTTTGGTTGAAGTGGGTTTTTTTCTATACAATATTCACAAGAATGCTTCTCTGAATCAGAGAACATTAAAGCACATTTTTCTGTCATGACCTTGAAACTAACTTCTGGTGTCTGACAAGTCCATTTGAAATAGTAATATTGTCCACATTAGAGACTTTTCATGCTTTAAACTGTGCTCTCCAGAGAAAATGTTTTATCCAAAAATTAATCGTATATAAAACACTTATCAGCCAAAAGAATTACATACGTCCATTCTCACATAGCTGTTATGCAACAAACAAACTCCTGGTTGCCATAACAAGGCACCAAGATGCTAACAAAGACCAGCCTGAGGGCACAGACCCGTTTGTGTCTGTGCTACTTGTACCATTCTGAGCAACAGCAGATGAAGCATGAGACATCGAAATGATTTAGGAGCTGTTCCCATGACCTCAGCGATAACCTTGTCTCACTAGGAAGTAGTGCAGTATGTGACCTGAAGCCATTTAGCTGGAGGCTATGAGCTGTATATCTCCCTGCTGGCTGCCGACTGCAGTCTGAGTGCTTCATATCAAATAAAATCACCGTTACAGATTCAGGGGAAAGACATTTTCATCTGCTAATAAATAAAATCAGACAAGGCCCCGGGAAGTGGTGCATAATAATGAATCAATCAGCCGGCTGTCACTCCGCTGCACACACGTAAAGAAGCAAAAGTATCAGAAAGTTGTGTCCACACTCAATTTCTATTAAATCTGAGAGGCGCTGACACTCCTGCTACTGCTACTGCTGGTTGACAGACACAGTGATGGGGACAAATCTGTTCAGTAAAGTCGTTGACAGTGACATGGAAATAAAAATCTGTTCTGCTCTGCTGGGCAACTGATTATTAATGATGTAATCAGACCATTGAAGAAGCCTAAGATATCTCCAATATATTCCAAGCCTGCAGCAGGATTATACTGCAGCCGGATGCAGCCAACATCCTGATTCGAAATTATCTCGCCTGATCTTTTTTCCAATGCTAAGATGTCACAGTTTAACTCAGAGTTCCCGCTCAGTACCAGTGTTGTAGTAAATGCTGATAATATTATGGTAGCTGTTATTATCACAGCATCATCACAGCTGAGTCATCCATCAGTAAACCAACACTGAAGCAAAGCTCTTAGTTTACTAGTTGTTCTACGTCCCTACCCTCACCTATGGTCACAAGCTGTGGGCAGCGTCTGACAGAACAACTCGAATACAGGCGGCAGAACTGAGTTCCTTCCACTGGGTGGCCGGGCTCTCCCTTAGAGAGATGGTGAAAAGCTCGGTGATCCCGGACGGGTTCAGAGTAGAGCTGCTGCTCCACATCGACAGGAGTCAGATGAGGTGGCTCGAGCAGCTGATTAGGATGCCTCCTGGATGACTCCCTGAAGATGTTTTCTGGGCATGTCCCACCATGAGGAGGCCCCCGGGAAGACCCAGAACATGCACTAAGCCTCTCGGCTGGCCTGGAAACACCACAAGTTTCCCCAATGGGGGTAAAGAATGAGTGGATGGATAGATGAAGAAAACAAACTTATTACAAATAAAGGGAAATTCTGCAGAGATGCAGGAGTGTTTAAAAAGATCATTTTATAACTACACTCACTGTCACATTATTAAAACAGGCGAAATGGAAGAATCTTGTCACAATGAGGTGAAACGGGAGATTCTCATCATGATGAGGTGGAACGGGAGATTCTCATCATGATGAGATGGAACGGGAGATTCTCATCATGATGAGGTGGAACGGGAGATTTTCATCACAAAGAGGTGGAACGGGAGATTCTCATCATGATGAGATGGAACGGAAGATTTTCATCATGATGAGATGGAACGGGAGATTCTCATCATGATGTGGTGGAATGGGAGATTCTCATCATGATGCGGTGGAACGAGAGATTCTCATCATGATGCAGTGGAATGGGAGATTCTCATCATGATGCGGTGGAACGGGAGATTCTCATCATGATGAGATGGAACGAGAGATTCTCATCATGATGAGATGGAACGAGAGATTCTCATCATGATGCAGTGGAATGGGAGATTCTCATCATGATGAGATGGAACGGAAGATTTTCATCATGATGAGATGGAACGGGAGATTCTCATCATGATGCAGTGGAATGGGAGATTCTCATCATGATGCGGTGGAACGGGAGATTCTCATCATGATGAGATGGAACGGAAGATTTTCATCATGATGAGATGGAACGGGAGATTCTCATCATGATGCAGTGGAATGGGAGATTCTCATGATGCGGTGGAACGGGAGAGATTCTCATCATGATGAGATGGAACGGCAGATTCTCATTATGATGTGGTGGAACGGGAGATTCTCATCATGATGAGATGGAATGGAAGATTTTCATCATGATGAGATGGAACGGGAGATTCTCATCATGATGTGGTGGAATGGGAGATTCTCATCATGATGCGGTGGAACGGGAGATTCTCATCATGATGAGATGGAACGGGAGATTCTCATCATGATGAGATGGAACGGAAGATTCTCATCATGATGCAGTGGAATGGGAGATTCTCATCATGATGCGGTGGAACGGGAGATTCTCATCATGATGAGATGGAACGGAAGATTTTCATCATGATGAGATGGAACGGGAGATTCTCATCATGATGTGGTGGAATGGGAGATTCTCATCATGATGCGGTGGAACGGGAGATTCTCATCATGATGAGATGGAACGAGAGATTCTCATCATGATGAGATGGAACGAGAGATTCTCATCATGATGCAGTGGAATGGGAGATTCTCATCATGATGCGGTGGAACGGGAGATTCTCATCATGATGAGATGGAACGAGAGATTCTCATCATGATGCAGTGGAATGGGAGATTCTCATCATGATGCGGTGGAACGGGAGATTCTCATCATGATGAGATGGAACGGAAGATTTTCATCATGATGAGATGGAACGGGAGATTCTCATCATGATGCAGTGGAATGGGAGATTCTCATGATGCGGTGGAACGGGAGATTCTCATCATGATGAGATGGAACGAGAGATTCTCATCATGATGCAGTGGAACGGAAGATTCTCATCATGATGCGGTGGAACGGAAGATTCTCATCATGATGCGGTGGAATGGGAGATTTTCATCATGATGCAGTGGAACGGAAGATTCTCATCATGATGTAATGGAACGAGAGATTTTCATCACGATGCCGTGGAACGGAAGATTCTCATCATGATGTGGTGGAATGGGAGATTCTCATCATGATGAGGTGGAACGGGAGATTTTCATCACGAAGAGGTGGAATGAGAGATTCTCATCATGATGAGGTGGAACGGGAGATTCTCAAAATGATGAGGTGGAATGGGAGATTCTCATCATGATGCAGTGGAACGGAAGATTCTCATCATGATGCAGTGGAACGGAAGATTCTCATCATGATGCAGTGGAACGGAAGATTCTCATCATGATGAGATGGAACGGCAGATTCTCATTATGATGTGGTCGAACGGAAGATTCTCATCATGATGCGGTGGAATGGGAGATTTTCATCATGATGCAGTGGAACGGAAGATTCTCATCATGATGTAATGGAACGAGAGATTTTCATCACGATGCCGTGGAACGGAAGATTCTCATCATGATGCAGTGGAACGGAAGATTCTCATCATGATGAGGTGGAACGGCAGGTTCTCATCATGATGCGGTGGAACGGAAGATTCTCATCATGATGAGGTGGAACGGGAGATTCTCATCATGATGCGGTGGAACGGAAGATTCTCATCATGATGAGGTGGAACGGGAGATTCTCATCATGATGCGGTGGAACGGAAGATTCTCATCATGATGAGGTGGAACGGAAGATTCTCATCATGATGCGGTGGAACGGAAGATTCTCATGATGCGATGGAATGGAAGATTCTCATCATGATGCGGTGGAATGGGAGATTCTCATCATGATGCGGTGGAACGGGAGATTTTCATCATGGTGCAGTGGAACGGAAAATTCTCATCATGATGTAATGGAACGAGACATTTTCATCACGATGCCGTGGAACGGAAGATTCTCATCATGATGTTGTGGAATGGGAGATTCTCATCATGATGCCGTGGAACGGAAGATTCTCATCATGATGCGGTGGAATGGGAGATTCTCATTATGATGCAGTGGAATGGGAGATTCTCATCATGATGCGGTGGAACGGGAGATTCTCATCATGATGTAATGGAACGGGAGATTTTTAACACGATGCCATGGAACGGAAGATTCTCATCATGATGCGGTGGAATGGGAGATTCCCATCATGATGTGGTGGAATGGGAGATTCTTATCATGATGCCGTGGAATGGGAGATTCTCATCATGATGCAGTGGAATGGGAGATTCTCATCATGATGCAGTGGAACGGAAAATTCTCATCATGATGTAATGGAACGAGAGATTTTCATCACGATGCCGTGGAACGGAAGATTCTCATCATGATGCGGTGGAACGGGAGATTCTCATCATGATGTAATGGAACGGGAGATTTTTAACACGATGCCATGGAACGGAAGATTCTCATCATGATGCGGTGGAATGGGAGATTCTTATCATGATGCGGTGGAATGGGAGATTCCCATCATGATGCGGTGGAATGGGAGATTCTTATCATGATGCGGTGGAATGGGAGATTCTCATCATGATGCGGTGGAATGGGAGATTCCCATCATGATGCGGTGGAATGGGAGATTCCCATCATGATGCGGTGGAATGGGAGATTCTCATCATGATGCGGTGGAATGGGAGATTCCCATCATGATGCGGTGGAATGGGAGATTCTCATTATGATGCAGTGGAATGGGAGATTCTTATCATGATGAGGTGGAATGGGAGATTCTCATTATGATGCAGTGGAATGGGAGATTCTTATCATGATGCGGTTGAATGGGAGATTCTCATCATGATGTAATGGAACGGGAGATTTTTAACACGATGCCGTGGAACGGAGGATTCTCATCATGATGTGGTGGAATGGGAGATTCCCATCATGATGCAGTGGAACAAGAGATTCTCATCACCAACGGGAAGCTGACAAATCTGCAGCAATTCTGTGATGCTATCATGTCAACATGCAGCAAAACCTTTGAGGAATGTCTCCAACACTTTGGTGAATCTATGATATGTAAAATGAAACAGTACTGAGGCAGAAGTAATCCAACCCAGTGATAACAAGATGGGCCTAATAAAGTGGCCAGTCAGTGCAGAAAAGTGAAACCCATAACATTCAACATAAATATACTGACATCATTTAATGTTGAAAATGGTCAAAATCAAGAAAAAACTAAAAAATAAAGTACCAAAGATAAAACTGTGGTATTTGAGGTCAACATTTAGTGAGTGACCTTGGAGAAAGATGGATAAAAACATTCCCATCTCAAGGGAATGGTACATGGTCAACACTTACAAAAAGGTTTTCAACCACAGGGGTTTTACAAAAACACTTTACACCATTTCACACAAACATGCACACACACAAATACGGAACTGCCACACAACGTCCTCATCAGCAATCAGAAACAACCTGGGACTCAGCTGTAGGGGACGGACTATGATGAACAATGTTTGTAGACAAAGACTTTTTTGAAAACAGTTTTTCAAATTAAATTTAGTTTTGTGAGCAGACGACTGTTTTCTGTCACCCAGTCGGGCCATTTGCCATGGAAGGACATGCCACTCTACTGGCATTTGAGGCAGCCCTATCCTGATGGGATCAGTTTTACCTGGGGAACGACACACAGTTTGTAATAATTACAGAGATGGTCTTTGATTTTAATCCCATGCAAATCTGCCACGTCGGTGATTTGTGAAGTAAGAATTCTTTGGAAAGTACCTACTATATTTTTGCTGAACTCCGAGGTCCTGTGATAACACTAATCCAATGCAAATAGGGCTCAAAAGGGCATATGACATTTTGCAATGCATTGTGCGGTTTACAGGTTTTTGGTTTATATAGCATAGTGCTGCGAGACACAGGCTCAAACTCATGGAAAAATGGATCGAATCAAAGAGAATGTTGCGGTTGCATTGCTGACTGCCATATCACTCCTTTTTCTCTGTTGAAATCTGGCGTTATCTGCAGCTTTCTCCTCCGTGTGTCAGAGATATACTGATGTTCCCCAGTCTGGGCGGGTGTCATTCATTGCATACAGGTCTCCTGAACAGACATACATGCACGTTATTACTTTTAAAATGAGGTCAGTTATAATGAACTCTAAAAGTCAATCTGTTATGACTGCGGACATCTATGATATAAACCCAAAAGTAATCTGTAAGTGGAGGAAAGAGAGCAAGAGTATGTCTGCTTTTACCTTGTTTTTTCTCTCAGCTAGCTTGGCTAACGCTAGCAGCCAGCGAACTGCTATGTGTGAAACAGCATGGCACTACTACCATCTCAACACACTAGCAACAGAAAATGTGCCGGGTGATGGCGTTGAAAGTGATACTTGGCCGCCTGGTTCACAGCCTCTTTGTTTGCGCACATACAGTATCCGAGGTCCCTGGCTTTGCATTGGAAATGAGAAAAATCTCACCCCATCATTTTTTTTACCAGAACAATCATGTGAACGATTGTGGCAGTTAATGACACAGCACGATTGCACCATGTTTTTAACTTGTAAAAAGCTTGTCAATCAAAAGAAAAAGAAAGAAGGCAGCATTGTACATGCAGTCGGCGTGAACAAACTTGACAGTTGACCGTAACACCCACAATGCATTGCAGTTTTCCCGAGTCCCCTACATCACCCTTTCGAGCCCTTTAGGCATTTCTGAGATTTGGACAGAAACAGGACACGTGATTTGGCGGAACAATTTGTTCCCTGGACGTATTTCATTTGGCTGAAAAATAGGTTTTCATCTTAATTATGATGTTTTTAAATTTGGAATCAATTTTGGAATCTGAGTGATCGGAGAATTTTCACCAATCACATATAGGCTAATATGAGCAATCCTAATGGCATTTTCGCAGCGTGAAACAACAGCATGGGGCAAGTTCTTGATGCATTGTTAACGAATGTCCACATGTTATTACATGTAGGGCTGCCACAATTGATTATTTTGACAATTGAACAGTCACTGATTATTTTGGCGATTAGTCGACTGATTGTATCGTACAAACATTGTCGCATATTTACAGTACCAGTCAGAAGTTTCTCACTGAATCTAATTGAAAAAAGTGTCCAAACTTTTGACTGGTAGTGTGTGTTACCAGTTAATATATAGTTAAAGAATATTCAGTTGAAAAAAAAGCTGACCAGGCAGAAAGGCAGACAAAGCAGGGGAAGGTACAGTGGAAAAAATAAGCTTTTAAACAATAAATATCTAGTCAATTATGAAATTAGTCGCCGACTATGTTGACAGTTAATGATTAGTCGACTAATCGTGGCAGGACTCATTACATGTGGTCCCTGTGTAAAACTAATCCATCAGAGTAAGGCTTTTAAAGCACTTAGATTCACACAACTCACGTTTTAATAAACAAAACATACAATACAATAGAAATGCAGAACATGCAGCACAGCTTCTTGTCTATGTTAACTGGTCATGAAAAAGCAGACTGATGTAATGCTTTTGCTAAAAGCAGTAGCAGATGAACAAAAGCCAATCTATACCTGCTGCTGCTGCATGTGGGGAGGCAATAGCCTCATCCTGAAGTAGCAGCTGGAGCTCAGCGTGGAAGAGATGAGGAACAAAAACAAGGCCCTGAGCCCCGTTTAACAGCCTTCTACTCAACTGCTGAAGAACGTCAAACCTAACCCACGCCAGCCTGAACATTTTCCAGTTTCCCTTTAAAGAAAGATATGTCCAAAACAAATAACTTAAAAGAAAGTTCTACATAGAAGGATTTTCTTCAGTCTTATCTATATTACAATGCTGCAGCTTCGCTTAAAAGAAGAAAAAAAATGCAGATTTACCTTGTATACGTATCCCATTTATCACTCAGCTCATCATCCAGAACAGTGCGTGCATATTTCTGCTGCCGCTCTGCTGCCTCTTTAATCTCAAAAGGAGCCAGAGGATAAAGCTTCCTCCAAAAATCAATAAACATCTCTTTGGTTTTGCCCACATTAATCTGGAGGAAAGACTGGCGACGCGAGCTAGGAAGTTCATCAAGCACAGGACCATGACCACTCTCAGAGACCCGCAGAGAGCTCAGGAACAATCAGCCACATACTTGAGGATGAATCATGATATACACTCGCTCCAAAGTTCATTAGAGCAGAGGAGGAAAAAAACGAGGGCAGCGGAGTCTTGAGGGACCAAGACGAACTGTAACTAGACAGAGTCCTTTTAACCCAGACCCTCTGAGACCTATTAGTTACGAAGTCAGTGAGCTAACACACTCTGCTAAAACCTAAAATTAAAATTAGATAAGAGTGTGTGTGGCAGAAGCCAGGAGTTACCCAACTCCACTCTGCTATAGGTAAAAAACAACTTCGACTCTTGGACAAAGTTAAATCTACAGCCTGACCACGATTTAACGAACATTGCTTTAAGCAGGGACGTGCTGCAGCCCCCAGATGACAACTTCATGAGGCTTCCAGCTTCATATCGTCCTCCGGAAGTCTCAGAGGCAAAATGATGCTGTGGGGCAGCGGGCAGGAAAAGCTCCCGGTGGTGTCATGATGCCGCCTCGGGGTAAGCGCTGAGGGATTTAGCTGACAGTGAGTGACAGTGGCAACTTCACTAATTGTTATATTCCATGTTGGACACACGGCGTGTGAAATATGAACAGGCTATCGTGCAGCCTGCCACTGTGAGGAAGTCAGTCCTGTAAATGATGACACGTAGAGGGGCGGACACGGACTGCAGAGCCCGACTGCACAAACATCCAGATTTACGGTCAAAAACAACTCATACTGTGGATGTGCACGTTTCTTATGGGATGAGATGAGTGTATGCATGAGCACCTGAATTAGCAGCTTGCTCTCTGGTGCATCTGGATGTTGGAAAAATGTGTGTGTGCATGACTCATTCACAGTCCGATGTGCACAAGTACGCCAGAGCCAACTCACAAATTACTGCACAGAGACTCAGTGGTGAGGGTTAAGTCCATTATGTATCTCCAGAGGGGGTGCGCGCGTGTGTGGGGACGTGTGTGTCCATGTGTGTAAATCGACAGGGTGGATATTGACCGCCGTAAGCCGAGTCCTCTTCTTTAATGAAGCAGTGTGTAGACAGCTCTCCAAGGACCATCAAAGAGCTCAAGAGCCTGCTTTGCATTTCTAACCAAAGTACCTGCACTGTGTGTCTAATGTGGACGGCAGAAAAGGAAGGCGTTTAAAAGAGAAGCGGGACTGAAGGGATTTGGTTTGTGCCAGCAAAGTTCAATAAGCTAATCAGTCGCAACCAGGCCTCTGCTGAAATGTGATGTTTGCATCAAGTCTGACGTCATTACTCTGAGAAAGATTACTTCTGGAAATCAACCTTTAACACAGAGTATGTCACATGGTTTGTATATTTACAAACTTTACTCTGGTAAATCTTAGTTTCTGCTTCATTTCAGATTCTTAAATTAGCTCTAGTGCTCGGCCATCATGGCAAAAATCTAAATCACGATTAGAAATGCACCGATCCGATACCTGGATCGGATATCGGCTCCGATACTAAAAAATGAACTGGATATTGGATAAATGAGGCCGATCCAGCATTCCGATCTAGGGCTGTCCCAAATGATTATTTTCAGAATCGATTCATATTTTTTTATTATTTTTTGATGCATGTAATGATTCGATTTTTCAAAATTAATTTATTAATCTAATGATTTTTTTTATTGCTTGATTAAAATGACAATGAATTTACCAGAACAAAACCAAAAATGCTAAATACTGTGTAAATACTAAAAATCTTGTGCAGATTCAACTGAGTTTCACAGAAGCCTTTTCCCTTCACAACTACAATTCGTGTCACTTTATTATCATTTTCAAGATGACGGCTTGGCTGGTGGCTGCAGTTATCCGCAGCGCCAGTCGCAGCACTTGCGAGTCTCATTTCTTAATCTTGCCTCAAGTCCCTTTAAGTCCAGGTTTATATTATTTAGATTTAATTAGTAGAAAATGTTCAAATATAAAACGTAATGGTAAAATTTTAAATTTACCAAAACATAATGCGCAATAACCTGCATTAAAGCTCTGAAAAATACCAAAACATCATCATCATCATCACTGACAGTAGCTGCGTCATCATGACATCTGATAGGCTGCCACCATCATGTGATACAGAAGCCAGAATCCGACTGCCTTCATGTCATTTCATCACCTAAAACTCTTAGAAGTGAAAACAAATTGTATGTTTTGTATCTGTACAGTGGTATCACGATACTACAAAAAAAGTATTAATTCTGATATTTTGTCCAGCTGGTATTGAAGTATTGACTCCAGGGTATTGATCCCTATGTTGCAGTTTCCCCACTGATGACTTAAAGATTTTCTTATTCTTATTAGTTTTTCATATGTGAAGTGAAAACATTCAGACTAAAACGAGGTTTCCATTTTTAACTTTATCTCAGTTGCCAGTTCCACATGACAGTTGAACATTTCTGCACCGTCACGACGAATCGGCAGTAATTCCTTAATTGGTGACAGAGAACACGAACACGAAGCTTTTTTCCAAACACCCTGAGCAGGTGTGATCAACCAGGCGAGAAGGATAAATGTGGATTTTCTCAGCTCCTGACACCATCCAATGATGGTTAACTCGCAGGTGTGCAGCGGAGCCCGAGCAGGCAAATGAACCTTTTCAGCCTCAACTTCCGCTGCCTGAATGGGCTTTGACACCGTGTGAACTAAAAGTGCTCGCTGCAAATTAAGACTTAGGCCAAGTTTCTGGTGACTAATAAGAGATTATTCATATCTGTGCTGTGTCAGCTGCATCCCCAAAAAAAAAAAAAAAAAAATTTGGGATGAAGATAATGTACATTTTACTATAATAATATTGTGCAGGGGAACAAAATGTGTCTGCAGAGCTAAAACGCCAAGACGCTGATTGTGTTTCATACTGATAATCCAAGATCCAAACATGCAAGACAGAAACCATCATCCTGTTCTTAGTGTAGAAATCCAAACAAAGAGAACATGACTCAGATAATTGGCTGTGGCTGGATATTTTTAGATACAGCATAGATATAGTTTCTCCTGTTAGATGGAATAAAATCCCACATCTAAATTATGTGTTTCTTTATCGTTTGTCTTGTCTCTGTTTCTAATGGACCATGAGTCTGGAATTAAATTCAGATGAATTCATAATTGTCACACAATTTACATAAATAACAGCATTGTCATCGTGCAACATTATGCTAGTCTCATTTCAAAACACTGTGAGCAGCTTTTAGCTGTTCTGTAACCTGAATTTCTTAGATTTTGTTCACATTTAATTGGAAGGACATTTTAAAATGAAAGTTGTCTTCATTTAGACTAAAGTTGGAGCAGCACCAGTCACACAACCAGTCCGACACACTACTCCCTTCCAGTCTGGTGTAAACAGGAACCAGACAGTTGCATGACGGGGACATGAGGTGACTGATGCATCCAATTTATTTAGCAAATTGAGTATTTGTGTCACTCGCCGAGTTTCCATCCAACTGTATTGCATGTATGAACTTTTTTTTTTTTTAAATCTACTGAAAATAAATGGAAGTTTTTATATGACAGTAAGTACAGTTTTGCTGAAATAAGAGGTCATGTGGGACAAATTTTCCAGGCAAAGCTGCAGCAGAAGGTGATGCAATGAGAATATGTAATTAGAGTTCCAGTATAAAACGTGAAAAGGTACACTGGAAGAATTACAGACATCTAGTGATAAAAATGGGCACAAAAATGACTTCAAATGACAAGTGCATGAATGTATGGTGGCCATCAGGGGCCAGAATTCCTTCAGTTAGAAACATGTTGTTTCTTTGGGTGGATTCAGGTGTCTCAGCTGCAGCAATGACGTTACTGCGGCTTCAGAATTTTGTACCTGTGTAATAATAAGTTTTATCTTTCCCTCTGATCTGATTGGGTAAATAATAATCCGGTTATTCCTACTTACTTATATGGGACAACGTTTAAACTGCTTTTATCTGAAAAACCTGAATTTGAGAATAACTTGGCAGTGTTGTCACGATATCAGAAATTCATTAGTTGATACCAATACCAGTAAATTTCGATACCACGGTCAGATAAAATAATGAAAAAAAATCCTGCAATAAATCCACCTTTATTAAATTATTCACCTCCTTAGAATGTAGAAACCTGAACAGATAAATATTTGCAACAAACGTGCTTTGGTAACTATGATTAACAAAGTTCCATGAACAAATAAAAACACATTAAAGGAGCTGAATCATGTTTTTCAAACGTTCCAAAAGTCAAATCCAGGCATTTATAAGCTAAATATGTTCCCATCGCTACTATAGAAACTAATTTGGTGTTAAATATTAGTTTTTCTAGGCGTCCAATTTCCAACATGGAAGTAAGATGGCTGACTGTACTGAACCACGGAGCTCTCGACCAATTGCAAAATGTTTTACGCCCATTTCATGACGTCGCCCCGGAAGAGACAGTGATTCTGAGAGAGGGTCACAGAATTGTTCTTAACACCGGCAGCTCACATGGACGTAATTTGTAAACACTGATGGATAATCAGACTCCGATCGACGGGATAAAAGCGACCCGCCTGTTATGGAGCTGTATGCGCTCAACCCAGAGTCTTATATGGAGTTTGAAGTACACGCAGTACCACAGAAGTACCACAGAGACCCCTGACAAGTAAGTAAATTAGCAAACAAATCATAGGCTAACAGTTAGCATTGAGCTGAGAGACGTGTTTCACTCACCGGTGCTGTTGTCTGTCCATGCCCGTTTTTATAGTAGGAACTGCGTCAGGTTTCAGAAGTAATCCCAGAGAAAAAAAACACTTTATTGCCCGAGATTCGTGAAGTTGTCAGGAGTGAAGTTCACACACAAAGTTGAGGTGTGTGAACTCAACTTTCAACAGTTTTACAAGCTCTCCGTTGATGTAGAGTGCTCTCGGTAACCTACGTAGAGCACTTTACGGACGACTATAAATTAGGCTTTACAGTGTTTGAATTTACCGCGACCGTCTGCTTTGATGTATCAAAACTGCGGATGTAGCATCATTTGACGTCACGTCCGCAGGGCAGCGCGGGAAATTTGAACACCAAATTGCAGCGCATTTTCCAGCACACAGCCTGTTCAAGGTAACGGAGAGAAACGTGGGTGGAAACGTTCTTTTTGGTATTTAGCGCTTCATCACCCATTAGTATAAAAAAATGGACATGCATGTTTGTTTTTTTTTTTAAATTCCTGCCTCTAGTCCAGGGGTGTCAAAGTGGTTCCAGAAAGGGCAGGGGCTGCTGGTTTTCTTCCAACCAAGCAGTGCAACCAGACCCACTCATCATCAAGTGAGTTCAGTCTTAACCTGAAGACTTGACGAGATGAGTGGAATCTGGTGTGCTACTGCTTGGTTGGAAAGAAACCAGCAGCCACACGGCCCTTTCTGGAACCACTTGACGCCCCTGCTCTAGTCCCTTTAAGTTGTCTGAGGCTAAATCATGTAGAACACATTTGGTGCCCTACTTCAGTAGATAAGTTCATCCCCACAGAAAGCTACGCCCTTAGCTCTGTCATTGACTGTAGACAAATACTCAAATCTCCGCCTAGATACGTCCTGAATACTGTACACCAAAACAAAGAGAATAAACTAAACACAGTCGGGGGTAAAAGGTGTTGCAAACAAAGTCAACGCCACACAAGAGTAGAGACTAGGGATGTAACGATATGAAAATTTAATATCACGATTATTGTGACCAAAATGATCACGATTATCATTTTTTTCATCGCGGGATTATAAAGATACCCCCCAGCATCTTTAAAAATATCCAAAATGGGTCTAAATGTCTACTTGTCCTTTATAAAGGAGGAAAAAAACTCAAGAGAACTGTCCATGTGGGTGCCTTTGTTGCCTTCCGCCATGTTTTCACCTAAGTTAAACATTGCAAACTGCAACTACAACTGCTTTTCCAGCCAATGAGCAGCATCACTGGGAGTTTTCAAAGTGCAGTAATCAGCCACGGTTTTAATGATAATTAAAATTTGAAACGGTAATCGTTGGGAATTTTATCATGATTAACCATTTTACCGGTAATCGTTACATCGTTACATCCCTGGTAGAGACCCAAACGTGCAGATTAAGCCGGATTTCACTCACACAAGTCTAGCATTTATTTTCAGGGGGAAAACCCCGGATTCTACCTTTAAACATCTAGCAACGTACATAGTCAATGCTATTTTAACACATCATTAACAATCACCATCATATATATGTATATAAAGGGACCACAGAGGTGAAGGTGGAAGCCTTCGCTTATTTTTTAAAAATCAATATTTCAATCTAAAAACAGTTGTCTTTAACTTTAGATAAGAAAATAATAATCAATTACGTATTAAACAGACAGTTTTTCAATACAACATCAAGCAAATTTTATGTTTATAACACATCTATATTGTCCTTTGTGTAAATAATTGTTTAAACATGCTGTGTTTGACATCCTCACATTTCTGCGTAATCCATTCCACAGACCGACTCCAGAAACTCAAACACAGCTTAAACATTTGTTCTGCCTCTTGTTTTAGTCAACATGCATTTCCCCCTCAGTTCAATCTCACATTCTCTGCTCTGAAACAACCCCTGGATGCAGTCTGGCAACATCTTCTATGCTTTGTACATCAGAGAAGTGATTCAAGTCTACAGTTTGTAAAATTTGAGCGCCTTTAGGTTTAGAAAATAAGGTGTTGCTGTTCAGAAATGGTGCTCTAGCACCTATCAGACAAAACTTGTACTGCAGGTTCTCACTTCAGGATTTATCTAGAAGACATCTGTTGCATTTTTGACTGCTTTAATCAACAAGGGGAGAACTCTAATAAATGGATAACAAGGTTTCACTGGTTTCCCATGAAGAAAACTGTCTGAGACGCTCTTGGTGTGAGTTGAAAGTAGTGCACACAAACCTGGTGTGAATCGGCCATAAGGCTTTAAAAGAAATGCTAAACTTCATAAATAAGGAGGACAAAAATCACGAAGGAACTCGGTGACTTTGTCGTTAGATTTAATGAGTTTTCAGACCTCTCTTATAACTTTCTTTTATAAAATGACCATGACAGAATGCATCATTTACTCGTCAGCTAACAGCTGGTGCTGCAGCAGACCCCCCCCCCCCCAAAATCACACAAGGCTGCAGGGAGCGTCACCTTCCAGCTGCAGTCAGAGCAGGAGACGTTCACATTCACATCTGCTCCATGAACCGGACTGACAGTGAAACTCAAAGCTGCTGCTGATGGTCAGCGGACGATGGATGATGAAACTCTGATTCTCAATAAAGAATGTGGACACAAACATGAAAAAAATTAAAAGTACTGCAAAATGTTGTAGACTCAGACAAAAGTCAAAGTTGCTGGTTAAAATACTTAAAATGACACTTTATTTTAGGTTTGTTTAGATTTGGCCAGGGATATTCTCTATTTCTTCTTTTTTTTTGTTTTTTACCTTTTTTTAAAAAGTGAAGTGCAAAAAAAGCATTTTCCCCCACAATAATGGAGCTTGAGTATTTATGTCTGTCTATTTGATTCAGTCGTCCGCTAAAATCCATTTAAATAGAAAAATTATTTTTAGGGGCAATTATTGTTACGTGATTAAAATATTATTTATTGGGATTGATTAATTTAAAATCATCTAATTAATTAGATCATTATTTTTAATCAAGTCCCCTCCCCACTTCTTATCCATATGAATGAAAAAAAAAAGGTTTAAAAAGATTTTAATTATTTAATTTTGGGGGGAATGTTGCCGTTTCTATGTGCAAATTGAAAATACAGATTTAAAAAAACTTTAGAAATGCAACAATTAGATGTAAAAGTCACAATTTGTTCCTAGTCAAGACATTGTTTTTTTTTCATTCATTCCTACCAGCAGCCATCACCCTAAAGAACAAGACTGACTGACTCATTATTATGTTAGTATTTTATATAAATGTTATATTGTTAAAAAACAAAAAACAAACAAACAAACAAAAAAGTGAGCTTTGTACAATGTTGAATTTCCCTTCTGGGATAAATAAAGTATTTTTCAGCTTCAGTCACAAATTGAGTTTCTGAACAAATTTATCCAGATAGCAGTTTTACGAACATTCAGACTGTCACAAATGCCACGTCTGATTGTGGAAAATGATTATGGATTCCCTAAATTATGGCATCAACTCTATTTACAGACCCTGTGGCTCAAAGTTATTCCATTTCTGTGTAATTTCTTGATTACAAAGCCTAAAGGGCAAAAAGAAATGTAATTTACGCCGTTTTTTTCCCTTCTTTGAAGTATCATTGTGCTATTAATGAAAAGCAGAGCATAGAGAGCAAAAGACAAAAGAAACAATAATTGAATGTAAAAATGTTTTTTTATGATCATGGCAGCCTTTTCTGACACATTTTCTTCATGTGGATGAAAGGCTAAATTACAAACAGAAAGTTATGCTTTAAAAGAGAGATGTATGGACCAGACATCAGACCTGCACCAGGCATGTAAGATCAGTCTGTTTTCATTCAGCACGGCAGAACAGGGTTCTGAAGATAAAGGTAGTACTGAAGGTGTGAGATAAAATGTCCAATCGAGAAAAAAATAAAAGTTAAAATGTTGAAGTTTAAGCTTAATAAAGTTTATCTGAACATAGGATAACAATTAAAAACAAAGAAGAGACAAAATGAGAAAAGATTAGACTGAGAAAAAAGAAAAAAAAAGTCTTTGTTCATTATTTAATCCTTCATTTTCACTGCACAAAACTAGAAAATACTGTATATGAGAATATTACGACATAATATCATCAGTGATACCAATAATAATAATATTCAGATTATTAATAATAGTATTAAAAATCAAAGAAACAACCAGTCCTCATTATAAATAAGAATCATTATCAATACTACTACAATAATAATAATAAAATAAAATAACAAGAACAATAAACATGATTGGTGAATGAATAAACAAAAATAAACAAATAAAAACCATAATCATTTCTCATATAAATAAATGTATTTATTTACATCATAAAGAAAAATCTGATAAAAAATCGGTTTTGCTTGTTTAAAAGTGAAGCTGGCAGCGTCCCACCCGCAGCAGCAGAAACGGCCGTCTTCCGGGCAGAGCTGCTGTCTGATCTGATTTTAGCTCGGCAGACTCTCCAAGTTTATGTTGCATCATGTATTTCTTGATTAAAGCCAGACGGCACGCGCTGAATGGTTTGCTTCCGAGTGTAAACATGATCTCTGATGTCGGCTTCCCGTCTGATGCAGGCGATGCTGATGTGCTGAGGAGCCTGATCCGTCGTGTGTCTTATTCATGTTGAACATCTCTGATTCCCGCTCGGTCTTTATCTCCATCTCCAGGGAGTTTTGGTGAGAATGTGTCAGCTACACCATCCAGAAAGATGTGCTGATAGAACAAAAGATAAACTTGTTTGCTGGAGTATTTTTTTTTTTTTTTTTTGTGAAGTTATTTTATTTTATTTCTTTTCATTTGTGGCCGTTGCTGCAGCAACCAAATCTACTGCAGAGAGTTTGGTCTGAAAACACCAACAAATGTGAAATCTGGAGACAGATGAATCAGAAACAGTCACTGTGTGATGTCAGTGTCGCCTTTTACCACCGTGCACGCTGCACGTTGAGTCATATGAGAAACTAAATCTACCCATTTCTCACTTTGGGACACTGAAGGCTGAAGCGGGAAGAAGCCACGGATGGAGCGAAAGCATGTCACGTCAGCTGTGGAAGACGGCAATCTGAGTGAGCTGCGAACTTGCATAACATGGATTGAGATGTGGAGGGAATGGGGGGGGGGGGGTCGCTTATAGAAAGCCCAGATGCAATGCACTCCTGCTGACATCTATTTTCATCATTTTACTCTGCCAATCATTTTCTCTGTGAAGGGTTGGAGAAAACACCCTTCACTGGTTCCCAGAGCGACAGGTGACATTTTCAAATGTTGTCTGAGGAACCGATTTACAACATGCAGTCATCGTTCACTTCATCAGGCTGATGGTGGTTTGTTTTACTAATGCATCTTCTACAGACATCATAGTTGGATGTAGTCTTGGTACAATAATTGTCAGAGAAAAAAAAAAAGATTTTAAAATGATCACATTTATCAATTTATTTACTAAATGCATTAAATCACATAAACACTCCTCAAAAGTCTTCAAAGCCAGAGTTGGCAATCCTGTTCAGAAACACTTTTTAGTTCTACTGGGTGAACTGGTCCTTCCATTCTGACAGTATTAATACATCATGTATTCATAAAAGGAAGGAAAAAAAGTCAGCCCTCTGTGAGAGCTGCAGGTCTGTAAAAACTCTGACCAACCCCTGACATTCACACCGAAAGGCAGGACTTGGTCAGCAATAACGAATTGATGCCTTTATGTATTGTCTCTCTCTCTCCCCTCTCACCGTCCCCCACATTACCCACTCAGTGCGCCGCTCACTGCAAACAAATATAGCTAACGGACTGCTAACTGCTGCTGCGCCAAAAAAAACAAAACAAAACAAAACAGATAAGGGTTAAGTCTCGGAGGCGTTGACGTTTGCAGTGTGGACTTTTTACACCGCAGAAGCAGTCGGAGGTGAGTGGATTAAAGCTTTTAGAAACGTGGTTTATCAGCTGTTTACTATCAAGCTAGCAAGCTACCCACTCGGCTGTTATCGTGAACCTTTTTGTAAAACATCAATGCACACGTCCCTGCGCTCTTAAGGCGTGGTTTTGGGTGGAGTGTTTTTTTAAAATGTAGCTTGCTCAAACTGTTTTGTCAACATTGCCAACCTTAGCTTTAAGTATAATTTATTTACATCTTTTGATGCAAACATAACACAGTTCCCTCCACATCACAGAACGTGACCAAAAAGTCATCTTCCAGTATATCTCCTACATCAATGGAACGTATTAATGTGGAATTCTCTCAGAGAAAAAACAGAAAAACTACAGGACCTCTACCTGGACTTGGGAGACTTCTATCGAAAAATGTATCATACAATTTTTTTTCCATATCTGAGTAGAAAATTTTGAAAAACGGGGGAAAAAAATAACTATCAGGGCTGCAAACAACAGCTATGCTGATAGTCAATTAGTCATCGGCTACTGAAATGATCAGTCAAGAAATCAGAAGAATGGGGAATATTAGATAAATATCAAATGAATCAGAATATTACTAGCAAAGTCATCATTCATGCCATATTAAAAATCTGAATTTGGCCTCATCTCATTGACAGAAGCTGACTTTAGGATGTAGGTGGTTCAATACAGTGATGAACTGAATCCACTAGAAACACTTAATCCTCATGTATGAAGTTTCTAAAATCTTTAAAGCCCTACATTTAGTATTTTTACCATCGGGTGTCCAGAAATGAAGTTATTGCAGGCACCATTTTAAAAATCCCAATTTGGCATTATCTTGGTTAGACAAGCTGATTTTCAACATACAGGATTCTAACAGTTTTCCAGCATACATGTAAATGTTTAACTGTCAGACCAGTAATGTGAAATAAACTATAATATGTAAATAAAGTGAAAATATGTCAAATCAATAGCCTAAATGTGCTTCATATAAAACCCCTTCATGTTTTTATTTAGGCTGTAATATAAAGTAGAAATGTTCGCAGGACCTGGATGTCAACTACGATGAGTGATTAGACCCTTTTAGTAATTTATGCATACATCACTCGTGCATGCTCATAGCTGGTCACAGTAGCCACTGCAGTCCACTGGAATATGACTAGTGAGCTTCTTTATAGAGTAAATTTAAATTAGGTCGGACACTTGTTGCATTTACAGCTGCTTTAATTGACGAAGGAAGTAAACAGGGAATAAGTTATGGTTTCCGGTGAGGAAACACCAGCAATCAGCCTGGATTTGTGCAGTCGGCCTGGTGAACGGGAAGCCTTCACCACCACACCCAGTATTTCCCCTCTCGTTGGCCGTCTGATGGCTACAAAGTCGTGGACTACAGTATATTCTTTCTGTGGAAATAAGGGGGACGATGAGAGACAATGGATGAATTCCAACTCCTGTCTCAACCCTCAATTTCAAAAATGCGCACTCCAGTAAAGTGCAAGTGCTGTTCTGATTCTCAGAACATTAAAGACACACAACAGAACTTTTAGCAGTTTTCTCAGTGACGTGCCCCCTATCGGCGGCTAAATTAGCATCCGTCTTGTAACATTCCTGCACTGTGAGCTCACTCCAGCCAGTAAAAGACAGTCTTATCTTGACTTTTGTTCCGTCTCTTCATCTCTTTCCTTTCCTCTCTTCCTCCTGCAATAGCCTTTAACACTTAGTTTTGAGGGCTACTAAGATTGAGGGTTTAGCTTGATGGTTAAGATTGAGGGTTAACGGAATAGTTCACCCTCAGAATGATTTAACTTTATTTTTCACTTACCCTGATGGTGAGCTAGACTCTGGACCACTTTTTTAATGTGTCAAATGCAGCCTGAGATCAGGGCGACTTCTCGCTTCCCCCCCAATGGAGTTTCGCCAGGGTCCGAGCCAAAAGGTCCATAAAAGTCCCCAAAAAATTGTCAATATTCCTCCATACTGCTCGTCCCATGTAATCCAAGAGTCCTGACTGGGTAGCGTCCAGAATTTACTCAAAACGACGTCATTTACTATATTTTTAGAGCCTAAACGGGAGTATTGTTTACTTCCATGAAGCGCGCACATGTGTGGTCACGAAACTACAGAAGCCTCGGCGTTCAGGGCCTACTTTGCCGATAATGCAAGAGTACAAGAAGAAATTCAGTGTACATTATGGTAAGAGCGCGAGAGCTCTAGACAAACTGGGACAAACACAGGAGGGGTTGGATATTGATCTAAAAGAAAGAAAGAAAAAGAGAACGCGCGATCTCGTCTGCCGTGGCTTTCGTAGTTTTGTGAACGTGCATCGGCGTGCTTGCTAGACATGCGATGTAGTCTTGTTTAGACTCTAAAAATATACTAAATGGCATAGTTTCAAGTGAATTCTGGACGCTACCCACTCAGGGCACTTGGATTATATGGGACGAACAGTATGGAGGAATATTGACAAGTTTTTTGGGGACTTATGGACCTTTTTGGCTCGGACCCTGGCAAACTCCATTGGGGGGAGAACGAGAAGCCTTCCTGATCTCCGGCTGCATTTGACATATTAAAAAAGTGGTCCAGAGTCTTGCTCACCATCAGGGTAAGTGGAAAATAAAGTTAAATCATTCTGAGGGTGAACTATTCCTTTAAGATAGGAATTGGAATTGGCCCAACAGCTCCAGTAGGAGGCAGCACTGAGTCCAGGTCAGCTTGGAAAGAACAATCTCAGCATAAGCCTAATACAAGGATGACTACTGAGAGAATCCATGTAGGTTTCGTTACAAAGCAAATAACTGAATCAATATACAGGGGTTAGACAATAAAACTAAAACACCTGTGATTTTAGTGTGGGGGGTTTCATGGCTAAATTAGATCAGCCTGGTGGCAAATATTCATTAATTGCACATTGCACCAGTAAGAGCAGAGTGTGAAGATTCAATAAGCAGGGTAAAAAGCAAATTTTTGCTCAAAAATTGCAATGCATACAACATTGGATCAGAGTTCAAAAGAGGACAAATTGTTGGTGCATGTCTTGTTGGCGCATCTGTGACCAAGACAAGTCTTTGTGATGTATCAAGAGCCACAGTATCCAGGGTAATGTCAGCATACCACCAAGAAGGACGAACCACATCCAACAGGATTAACTGTGGACGCAAGAGGAAGCTGTCTGAACGTGATGTTCGGGTGCTAACCCGGATTGTATCCAAAAAACGTAAAACCACAGCTGCCCAAATCACGGCATTCGCTTGGCCCAGGACTTGTGCTAGATGGGCCAAGGACTACTGAACCATTCTGGAGGACCATGTGCATCCAAAGGTTCAAACATTGTATCCTGAAGGCAGTGCAGTGTACTGTATCAGGATGACAATGCACAAATACACACAGCAAGACTGATGAAAGATTGGTTTGATGAACATGAAAGTGAAGTTGGACATCTCCCATGGCCTGCAAAGTCACCAGATCTAAATATAATTGAGCCACTTTGGGGAGTTTTGGAGGAGCGAGTCAGGAAACGTTTTCCTCCACCAGCATTACGTAGTGACCTGGCCACTATCCTGCAAGAAGTATGGCTTAAAATCCCTCCGACCACTGTTCAGGACTTGTATATCTCATTTCCAAGACGAATTGTTGCTGTATTGGCCGCAAAAGGAGGCCCCACACCATACTAATAAATGATTGTGGTCTAAAACCAAGTGTTTCAGTTTCATTGTCTAACCCCTGTATGTAGGCTATGATAATGTAGCGGGGCTTAAGAATATTTTAGAAGGGCCCAATGATTCTGGGCTTTTGGCCTTGGCACAACAACTCTCCCTTGTCTGTACGCCGCTGGACGGGAATGCAACACAAGATTACAGAGGAGGCCCAACGCAGTCATCTGACTTTAATCTGAAAAAAGGTGATATTTCTGGATTTGTGAGCTGCACACACACACCTGCATCTGACAGATCAAATATAAACATGAAAGTGTTTTTTTCCCAAAATTTCAACACCCTTCCTGACACCTCTGCTTTGAACGTCAGAGGTGTGAGCTCAGATGCAACTGAAGAGAGAAGAAGGTTTAAACATTCAGTGGAACAGAAGTAATCCTTGATTTAATATGCAACCCCTTACTTGACAGAACGATTCAGCAGCTTTGGATGTCCACATGCATCAGTGTTTCAGCCTTTTCCTTAGTTTACCTCTGAGCTGTAGCATATCATGCAGTATTATCTTCAGGCATCATAGAGTACAGCTGGCAGATAAAGAGCAGAGCCAAAAAAACAAAAAGCATTTGTAGATTTCTCTCTACCTGTACGTTACAGAGTCACTACTTTTCATGCGTTAACACACAGACTCTACAAGCAGGCAGCGACATCCATCTCACACCGCTGCCATGCATCTTTGATAGCATGGGACACACACCACTTACAATGATATGCACAGACACACACACAGAAGTCCATCCTGCACCCGGCACACTCCTCTTCCTCAACTGACTGTCAACATGGATCAACTTACATCGACTCCAAAGAGACTGCTAAAAATAAGACGTGCACTTGGCAGGAAGGAAAGAAGCATTGCAGAGCAAGGATCAAACACACTACATCACGTTATCGAGACGAAGGGCTTGGTAAAAGTAGGAAAAGTAACACTGAATCCATGTTGTTTTAGGAATAACAACTAACGTGTGCCCTTTTTTAACCTGAATCTCGACTGGATCACTGAATATTGGCCTCGGCAAAGCTGACAACGTCACCGGGAACCAGTCAGTGGGGCCACCTGATACCACCCAGCAGAGCCAGGACATATCCTGTTTCTGATTAGCACATTAAACAGAAAATCCAGCCTTAAACTAAACTCTTTCCTCCCCTAAAGGGCGTATAACTCAATAAATAAGGCATTATTACATATTTAAAAAATGTATCAAGTCATTTTGCGAGTGATGTGGCTTTTCTTAATGACACTTCCATCACATTTATCCGCTTTAGTTCCCATTTCTGTTGTCAATGTCCAATGAAACTGAGCAAAATAGCCTGCTTTAGCAAGAGCAACATTAATGCTTTTACACAAAATAATTACATTTGACCGAAAATGAAAACATAGATTTATTCAATACATTTTCACCCACTTTCTGGGCTCAAGTTAGAAGATCCGAGCCAAGATCCTCCTCCAGAAGGTTGTCTTGTGTCTCCAGCATCGGAGCGAAAACAAATGTATCAGTAGATATAGCGCCATGAAGACCAAGCAAAACAACAAAAGCAGAATTTATTACTAACAGAACTTAGTAGAAATAACACACCGATCAGCAGTGAAAGCCTTTTCTCATCTGCATATCATTCTCCCAAATCTTTCGGGCACTGAAACAAACACACGACAGAAACTATTTACATATTTACAGTTTCCCTGGAGCTTTTTTGTTTAGTTATTTACCCTGCTATTTACCTTCTATATGTAAAAAAAAAAAAACAAACAAACAACTCAGCTGCTTTTTGGAGCTACCGTGCATCAGAAACATCTTCTTGGCTTTGTTCCAGCCATAGAGAACCTTTATTTCTGTTCTTGTCAGACACACACAGAACTTTCTGCTCACTTGTTGATATTTGGCTGCTCCTGATTGGACAATACCACCAATTAAAATTTTCTGGTTGGTCAATGTTTGACATGATGTGGCTTCATCATCATTTCTGGGTCAAAATAGAGGTCTCCTTGCAACGTACTAGTGATACCATGTTTTTATATTATGAAAATATGATAAATAATGGTGTCATTATGCTCATTGTGGATTTACTATGTAGAGTCTGAGTAAACAACATTTTGTGGCTGGATTTTAAACCTGGATGTGGATGACCTGAATTGTAACTCCTCATTTTTTAAGTGAATGAATCACACCAGACGCACCATTTTTACACTGAGCTTTGAGTACTCTGCTTTTAACACAATATCGCAATATACCGTCTTGCTTAAAGTATCCCAATATATTGTATCGCTACTCCTGTATCATGATACATATCGTATCGCCACATTCTTGGCAATACACACCTCTAAAGCTTGTTACATACTCCACGAGAAGTGAGAACTTTGTTCTTGCCCATGAGGCTGCAAGAACAAGAAAAAAGTTTTTTCATACTCCACAAGAAGCTGTGACTGTGTTCACCCAGTGATTATACATTTACAATGAACTTAGTCTGTGGCAGGACAGAGTTGTGCACGTGGTGGTGCCCCTGTATTTAAATGCCACGTGTGTAGTCTACATTTTTGTACTTTCTCACCACCTAGATCAGCTGTTTATTAAAACTATCCATTCAACGTCACATCTGTGGAAATGTGAAGTTGTCAACTTTCTGCTTTAAGCGTCTGTGTTAAACCCTCCCGCCTCAAATGTCCGACCAATCTCACAATTCTTCTCAGAGCTCCCCGAGAAGAAAGTTCTGCTTGGTCGAGGGGTTGAGAACAAACCGCAAGCCATCCTCAAACACGTCTGTGAGAACAAAATGACGTCATTTTGTTCTCGTGGCCCCGAGAACAAAGAAGAAACAAGAAGAAAGTTCTCGCTTCTCGCAGAAGATGTAGCAGCCATAATAGGGGATTATCACGCTTCCTTGTTCCGGTTACCGGAAGTTGAAACATTTGGCACTTCCTCTTCCGGGCCATGTTAACGACAGCCGTTCCTGCTCTGTTATACTGTTTAAATCGGATAAACTCCAAACATATTTAAGTTTTCATTCTAGACTGAAGTGATACTGGATCAAAGCTGGATCAAAGCGATCGATTTGCCGCGGTGAAGGGCCGAACTTTATAATAAAACACACGTTTGTTTGTCGCCGATGGGGCACAACACCGGCACTTCACAGCATGCTAGCATTAGCCAGCTAGCGTTTACTGACGTGCTTAACATTGTGCGTCTTAAAACACACAAACATCTGAAAATCGGGTCTGTACCCTCCCGTTTCCAGTGGAACAACTGGGGACTGCCAAGAAAGGAGACGCTTTCAGATGCTTGTGTGTTTTCAGCCGCACAAAGTTAGGCACGTTATTGAGCTGGCTAATGCTAACCTGCTAACACGACTGCGCAGTCTGCCGGCCACAAACAAACGTGTGTCGTTTTATTATAAAGTTCGGTCCTTCACCGCGGCGAATCAATCGTTTTAATCCACTTCTTCCTCAGCATCACTTCAGTCTGGAATGAAAACTTGGCATTGGCGTTTATCCGATTTACAAAGTTTAACAGAGTAGTAGCTGGCGGACTATTGTTAGCCAGCTTGATGACATGCCTAACTTTGTGCGGCTGAAAACACACAAGCATCTGAAAACGTCTCCTTTCTTGGCAGTCCCCAGTTGTTCCACTAGAAACGGGGAGGTACAGACCCGATTTTCAGATGTTTGTGTGTTTTAAGACGCACAATGTTAAGCACGTCAGTAAACGCTAGCTGGCTAATGCTAGCATGCTGTGAAGTGCCGGTGTTGTGCCCCACCAGGGACAAACAAACGTGTGTTCTATTATAAAGTTCGGCCCTTCACCGCGGCGAATCGATCGCTTTGATCCAGTATCACTTTAGTCTAGAATGAAGACTTAAATATGTTTGGAGTTAATCCAATTTAAACAGTATAACAGAGCAGGAACGGCTGTCGTTAACATGGCCCGGAAGAGGAAGTGTCAAAATCCGGGAACTTCCGGTTAGCGTGATAATCCCCTATACTGACTTCTATGAACTTTTCATTAACCTGTTAAACCAGGTTTTTAGAGATGAGGTTCCACAAAACAGACATAAACCAAGAATAAAATCAATGATCAGATCAATATGTATAATGTTTGGCCCAAAACACAGCTAACCATCAGCCGATACTTGACTTGTGGAAGTGAAATAGTGGGATCGGGACAACCCTAGTCTCTGAAATCAGCTGCTCAGTCAAACAGCAGAAAACAACATGGAAATAAGACAAACTGGAGCAGTTGTGTAAAATAAAGACTGAAACCCAGTGAGTCATCTCCATGTCAATGCCAGAGAAAGCAGCGTCAGTGTATGCTTGTTCTCC
The DNA here is from genome assembly GCA_023101725.1 of Atherinomorus stipes. Classification (NCBI taxonomy): domain Eukaryota; kingdom Metazoa; phylum Chordata; class Actinopteri; order Atheriniformes; family Atherinidae; genus Atherinomorus; species Atherinomorus stipes. The sequence goes on along the minus strand of JALJCO010011297.1, from coordinate 22,521 downwards.
ATGCTTAGCATAGCAGAACCTTAATTCAAACCTGCACGCCGACTCGACAGTTTGGTCTTCTTGTATCAGTAACAAAGCATAAACGCATGGACACGTCAGCCCCTGGATGATAATGCAATCTGGCACCGGCGGAGTGGAGGAGAGGAGTGTGGGGAGCACTCTTGGGGCTAAATTTACTCACCCGCTGTAACCCCTGAGCCCTTGTAGATTGTATTAGCCTTTCTGAACGGTTCAATAAGCCATCAGTCGGCCATTGTCCATGCTAATGATAAGCATGCTTTTATCCTACCAACATCTCTGCAAAGATGAGTTGCACTCATGAGGGTCCAAAGTGAACTGCTGCATGATGAAATACTGATGCTGGTGGAATCTGATCATGCAGGAAAGAACAAGTTTCTTCTTCGCACATTTGCATTTTGTGAACAAGAAAGGATGTCAAATGAATTATTTCTCACTGGTAATAGAGGAGTGCAGAACTGGTGCAATAACACTTGTTTTATTCCAGTTTTTATCCCATAAGTGTAAAATATGGCCCAAGGGCCAGAATCTATACTACATTTCATCTGATTCTATCAAAGCTCAGTTCGCATTTAAACCAAAACAGCACTTAAATTGTTTTGCAGACGTGAAGGCAGGAACGGTGTTGAGGTAAAAGATTTATTTTAGAAAAAAAGCAATGCTGATTTTAAATTTTTTATGCTCAATTAAAAGCTGATTTCAAACTGCTTTTGCTCATGTCAGGTCAAAAGCTGCATGTTTGATCTGCTCAGAGATTAATGCTGTTCCAGATCAAGACTTCAGTCACTAAATATGCCACAAACTCATCACAGCAGGAAAAAGAAGAAGAAGAAAAGGAGAAGAAAAAGCCCTGAGACTGTTTTCAGTTTCCAGACAGAATATTTTTACAAAGCAGTCAGCCATTCATGAAACTCTGAGCTCATAAACAGAGTAAACTTGAGCTTCTTGGAATAATCTTTGGATGATAGATAATCACTTCCGTTTGCTGTGGTGATGAACCGGCTGACAGATGAGATTGTTCAGTGATGTTTGGAGGTGACGTTAGAAATTACACTTTTTTGAAAAATAAAAGCAATATTTCTTCTATTTCGAAAAAAGTACAATTGTGATATGCAGATGTTTCCATTAAATGGTGCTTTGTGCATAAGCTGTAATTCTAAAATCCCGTCACACTAGAGACCACGAGTTTGTGGAGGATGGAGATACAAAAAATTGCATTTTAGAGCTACTGCTGCTCCTCTCCAGGATGTGAAAGCGGTGGATGATAATTCAGAGGCGAAGTCCGTATGTACGAAACCCTCTGACATCGGCAGGGAAAAAAAAAAATTGCGGCAATTAGGGATGCAACGATATAAAAATTTCATAACACGGTTATTGTGACAAAAATGATCACAATTATCATTGTTATCACAGTATTATTGAAATCACCCCCCCAGTATCATTAAAAACATACAAAATGGGTCTAGACGTCTACTTTGTCCTTTCTAAAGGGGGAAAAATCTCCAGAACTGTCCATGTGGGTGCCTTCTAGGGATGGGCACAGTTAATCAATGATCGATAATTAATCGTTAAGAATTTTTTCTATCACAAGTTTTTTTTCGATCATCCTACGGTGTTATAAAACAGAGTTCATTCATGTAGTGTGAGTCTTGGAGCTCTGTAATAAATGTCACTATGTGAAGGTAATAAAACATCCTACCAGCGGGGGGCGATGTAGCCAAAAGACAGCAGAGAGAGCCGCCTGCGAGCTGCCGTCTTCCCTGTCAAAGCAGCTGAAAGAAGACTCGTCTAAACAAACATGAAGCGAGCACAGTGAAGTCTGGACCGCGGTGGAGTTGGTTTCAAGTGATATATCAGACGTGAGCACGACCCTGCTGACTCTGCAGATCACGAAGAGCCAATATCCAACGTGAAACCAACTTCACGGTGGTGAAGTCTGGTGTGGGACCATTTTGCGTTAGAAAATGACTCCTCTCATTGTAAATACTGCGACACCATTTATAAAAACAACTTGACAACAACTCCCATGACGTACCATTTAAAAAACGCTCATCTGACCGAGCTTACAGGTAATGAATCCTGCCTTCAACCCACCATTGCCTCCGTCTGAAGCCGAAAGAGCTGTGATGCAAAGCGGGCAAAATTACGGAGGGAATCTGGGCAAAATATCCACGAAAATTATTTTACAGAAGTGTCGTCGATGGGAAAGGTTCCCCAGATTTGATGAATTTACTCCAACCAGTCAATCGGCTTCCTTCACAGCGCATCAGTACCAGGCTCATTGAAACACAAGAAGCGAGAGCAGGAGCTGCTAAACAAGTTAGCAACACCAGCTAGCGTTGCCATAACAACAGAGAGCTACCTCACCGCTCGCAGAGATGATGATTGAGGCTGTAGAGCAGTGGGAGGGTGAAATAAATACTTAGAGATGTAACGATATGAAAATTTCATATCACGGTTATTGTGACCAAAATGATCATGGTTATCATTTTTATCGCGGTATTATAGAGAACCCCCCAGCATCTTTAAAAATATCCAAAATGGGTCTAAACGTCTACTTTGTCCTTTTTAAAGGGGGAAAAACTGAAGAGAACTGTCCATGTGGGTGCCTTCGTTGCCTTTCGCCATGTTTTTCATAAATAAAACATTGCAAACTGTGACTACCACTGCTCTTCCAGCCAATGAGCAGCATCACTGGGAGTTTTTCAAAGTGCAGTAATCAGTCACGGTTCTAACGATAATTAAAATTTAAAACGGTGTTACTAATCGTTGGGAATTTTATCACGGTTAACCATTATACCGGTTATCGTTACATCCCTAATACTTATTTGAGAAAAAAAAAATCTGCCTGTAGTATGTGGAATCATTTTTTAACATGCATTTCTTAATGATTAATCGATAATTGACCTAGCGGCAACACATTACTCAGGCACGGCCATGAGATGTTATCCTGTGGTCTCGTATTAAATCCTGGCAACAAATGATTAACACATGAGCATGAGATAACTGAGTTGTGGCTAGAGCTGCAGCTAGCAATTATTTCAATAGTCGATTAATCTACTCCTGTAATCAAATCGATTAATCGGATAAGCTCTTTTTTTATGTTTTTAAAGATGTGACTGAGATGCAGTGGAGTAATAATGAGTCCAAATTGGCACCAAAGACTGTGATTGACACACAATGAGTCATGGCATTACTGCCACCCACTGGTAGGGAGTGTAGGGAGGGAGAGTAGGGAGCATTCAGTGGTAGGGAGTCTGGAAATAGTTTATACAGAACGGAATAGGGCTGTCGCGATTGAGGAATTCCCCCTGCGGTGAGTCAAGGCAGCTCAATATTGTGATATGCAATATAATTGCGCACCCCCCCCATCTATCTATTTCGCCAATGTCTTTGTTAATTGTTAAATTACCAAAGTCATGGCACTATTTCCTTTGAAACATGGCGGTTGCACATTAAAAAAAAGTTATAAAAAAAGATATGTCAATTTTATAACGCTTTACTGAACGCAGTTCAAAGGACAGTAACGGCAGATTTTACAGATTGCCTCTTTTAAATTGTCTGGCTCACCCTTTTCATTTGGCTGAAAGCCGAAATGCTCCCATAGGGGCGAAGTAACATTTGGTTTCGATGCCAGTGCAGCTGCCATTGTATCCTTCTCAACTGTTGTCCTGAGATGCGGTGATGGCGGTGGCCCATCATGCAGCGCAGTGAGCTTCTTAATATCGCGATATTTCATTTTTGCGATTATTGTGACAGCCCTAGAATGGAAGCAATGCCTGAAGCAGGACTTTAAAAGTTAAACAAAGCATTGATTACTAAAATATTCGATTATTTCTTCTAATCAATTAATTAGAATAATTTGATTAATTGTTCCAGCCCCAGTTGCAGGCATGAGTTACATGTGTTGCATATCTTTACATGCGTTGAGTGTTGTTTCGGTTCAATGATGTAAAATGTGAACGGTATGATGAAGAGGATGGTTAAAAGCCGTCTAGAACCTGATTGATTAATGGTTCAGACACTTCTGGCTTTAGACGATCTTGTTAAAGAGCATGTTGTCCTTTATTAAGTACATAAACATTAAAAAGTTGCAAATGTGCATGTAAACATATAGAGAAAGCAAAATTGAGCCCTTCAACCTAAAGGTTATAGTGCATTTTAGAAATATACTGACATCAAACTAAAAGCTTATGTTTTGTGAGTCGAGGGTGTTTGTCAATCAGAGGAACCCAATGGTGAGGTTTGAGGAAGCAGAGATAGAGAAGGGGGAGATTTAAGTACTTCGGGTCAACAGTCAGAGAAACAAGAGTGGAAAAGAGGTGAAGAGATGTTGGAGGAGGATGGAACAGGTTAAGGGAAGTGTCATGTGTGATAAAAGACTGTTGGCCAGAATCAGGAAGAAAGAAGACGTGTACAAGACGACGGCTGGCAGACAGCAGCCCCGAGGAAAAGACAGGATGCAGAACTGGAGGAAGCAGACATTAAAATGTTCGTGTTCTCTTTGGGAGTGACAAGGATGGACAGCATCGGGAACTGCAGTCATTAGATATTGGAGAGAAAGTCTGAGAGGAAGGGTAGTGAGAGTTGTGGTGGAGCCACGCGGAGGTTGGAAGTGCTGGGTAGGAGTCCTGGAGCACGACCATAGAGGACATTTATGGATGTGGTGGAAGAGGGCATGACGTCAGGAGGTGTAAGAGAAGAAGATGAAGAGGATGTGGTGAGATGGAGGCAGGTTATTTACCGTGGCAGTCCCAGAAGGAAACAGCGGAAAAGGAAACGAGACAAATCCTAAAGATGTGGTCTCTTAATAACTTGCTTAATCAACAGGATCTCCTGCTGGATCACCCAGAGGAACCAAAGACGACAAAGTTTGTGTCACTATCTGCTTAGAAATTTAAGAAATACCAAAAAGCTAATGGATCTTTTGATTGTTTTTTGTTTGTTTGTTTGTTTTTTTCCAAGTTCTTCATTCCGGGTGCAATAAAAGACCCCAGAGAGCTTTTGTCTGCTGAAACATAAATTATTTTTTGAACAATCAGAGGTTTAAAAGAGGGATAAATACACTGAAATATGGAGATATGCCATGTAACGATATTGTATAAATATTAAAAACACTGTATCAATATTAAACATTTTTACTGCAGCGGCTTTGATGATGTCACTGTTATGCGACATCATAGCAAGTAAATGTCTGTAAATAAGGACGGATCACCACAAATAAGCAACTCAAAGCCACTTCAAGCTCACAGGGGGGTCCGACTAATGTTTGGTAACAAAACATTGGTGAAATGAAGGAGTTTGTGGCAGATAATGCCTTATTCAGAGGCTGCTGAGGTTGCCCGCATCACTTCCATTATATCGGACATACGCTGATCTGGAGTGGATCTAAATATCTCCTGGAAGAATTCAAGTTACACCAAAACTGTCTTGGTGAGTAAACGAACGTATTTCATGCTAAAAAAAAAATAGGTCCAGGTGGAAAAAAAAACAAACTTCCCCTTAATGCGTTCTGCTACAAAATCTCTACGTTCAAAATGCTGCTTTCTTTTCCACGTAATTAATTCAGCCATGATTTTTAACCATTAATTCTGATTAGGAGTGAGTCCTCAGCATGCTCATCTGAGACGGACAATTAATGCTGGATCATGAGTTTTTCTCAGATGTTTGATAAAACATGGCCCTCGTCTTTCCAGGGAACAGAGCGGTGACTACGGGGCTTTAGAAGAGAGACCTCGCGGCAGAGCATCCCAGCTTTAATCACCTGGCAGCTGCCACAGAGAGCAGACTCCTGCAACATCCTTCGTTTAGTTAGTGGATCGTGCTCTGGCCCATTTAGTGGTCCACACAGGAAGGGTCTGTCCCACTTCTTCATTTGTGTTGACTCACTGATGTGCTGCTCTGAGGAGGGTGATTAAACATGGAGAACCCGGATGAGGGGAGGGGAATACTACTCCCGCTTGTACATCACTGAAACATTTTCATCAATGAAGAAAATCATCTTTCAACAAAAGTAAACAAGTTAAGCACAGACCAGAGGAGACATCCGCTGAATGTTGCACAGCTCGACTCCCATGTCTGAATTTAGGTTGAAATTGGCCGAAGAGCCGCAAATGGGCCAATAATGCAAACACTAATAGTGCATTAAAGTAGGACAGCAACTATCAATGGATTTGTTACTCAACTCAAATTAGACACTCAAAATCTTAATGCAGCTGAATTAATTAATTAATAATGATCGTTATGAATATGAGCTCAGACCAACAGCAACAAAGAAAGCTCTGAAAGGGACGGCCTTATTCACCAACGCTGCTTACGAGCAAATTTGTTCTTAAAGGATAACTTCCTTTTTTTCTATCTGAACCTCATTTCTAAGAGTTTATACGTCGTTTACTCAGCGGTAAAATTTCTGCATCACTTTGACTCCTTTGTGGATGGAAAACATTTATATGGGTCTATTTGGTGAAGTCTTCACCTAAATTTACTCCAAGTTTTGCTTTTGTCAGGTCACTCCTCCTCAGAAACAGATAAAGTCTCCAGGGCTCTGAAGCAGCTGCTTCACTCGCCGTCTCCACAGTTTCCCTGTACCAGCCGAACTGTGCCCAACATATTGTTGCCACACAGAGATCGTGTTTGGCAACCCGCAATGGTGGCGTGTATTGGCTTGTAGACGTAAACATAATGCCATTGTCAAACCCAGAAAAAATGATTTTGTAATTATTTTCCAGCTAAATATATATTTTTTAAGAAATGTGCTTTCATTCTGCACCCCTCCAAACGACCCGTGGAGGTATTGTTTTTTTTTGTTTTTTTAAATATACCTTTTAACAAAAATGTTCCATATTCAACCTTTAAGTCCTACTTACGAATGTTTGACAGAAATTGCGGCATTCACCAAAATCTTCACATGTTGGATTTGTTCTTAGTGCAGAACAAATCCCACAGTCAGAAGGAGTCTTGAGAATAGGGCTGGACGATATGACCAAAATCTCACATCACAAGTCATTTTATATCATGATAACGATATACATACAATATAGTTGTTGTTTTTTTTGTTTTTTTGTTTGTTTTTTGTTTTTTTGGGGGGGATGAATTTCAATTCATATATAATTTGTATTGAAATCGCAATATGGAAAAAATGCAGTTTCAAATTATATACTGGACAATAAAAGTAGTACTAGATGTTTCCTAATTTAATATTTTTCTAAGCAGGATGTGGTGCTCATGTTAACATCTGCAGTATCTGTGATTAGGCACTTTACTGCAGTATTTTCAAGATGCGCTGTGTGCACAGACATGTGGGCGCATCTCGACCTAAACAAACATGGAGGAAGACGGTGGCGGACGCGTCTCGGACCAGGATAATAATAGTTCTCAAAATAATGACCAGCCAACCCTAACCGGGAGCTTATAGCTAAGAGGGACAGCTGCTGTTGCATATCTTCTACGTCTATATTTTCTACAGTCTTTGGGAAGCACACATTATTAAAATCAATCGATACTAAAGTACAATGAATAAAAGCAAACATCATTAACAGCTTTTAAGAGAAGTCATATCAAATACAAATGTCACTTCCTGTGAAACAATACACTTCAGCCACCGTGTAAACTTGACAACTTTTCCACAACTTTAAATGAAAATAATGTGAACTTTGACCTTGTTTGCCTCTGACCTTTCAGAGCTTAGCCAATGAGATGACAGCTCTATGTGACATGGTCAGAAGCTACGTACAGAGGAGGAAGCTACATGAAAACTTCATTAAAACCACCTAAAATACAGATCACGATCTCTGTAAGAAGAGTAATGTGTGACAAAATGTCAGCAGTCAGATCAGAGAAGCCGTTTAATGAGCAGGCAGAGTTTACGAACAAATGTTAAGCTAAATACAATGCTAACGCTAGCTTAGCTGTTTGTGTACGTTTCAATCAGACGCTCTGAGCTCCGCTGCGTCCGCTCAGCGTCTCTACGTTCTAGCTAGCGGTGAATGAAGCCCAAATTTCTTATGTGAAGGTGAGGCACGTGTCTCCATTGCTTGAGTTCCCTTATCGAACGCTCGCCAGCGTTGTGTTTTACATGTGTGGGCGGGGGTGTGGCCGCCGTCTCCTCGCAGACCAGGCTGCAGCCTCCTACGGTGAACTCTCCTATCTGGTCTGTTAGCTTATCGAAAGAAAATTTCTGCAGCCGTCAACATTGTCAAACTCACAAATCACCATGTATTTGGGAAGTTCACCTCATTTCGAAGAGGAGTTCTTGCATCCACATCCAACACAATCCAAAAAACAAACTTCATCAGAGCTTCCAGAGCTCCACTTTTCAGTCACGAAAGCCTCACATCTTTTTTCTTTCTGTTACAAGCACTGAGATCTGTAAACAAACTCTGATGTGGAAAATCAGTGGAGTTACGCTTTAAGCGATATGCCACAGGCCTTTCTAAGTTCTCTGCAACAGATGCAGAGAGAACTTTGCAGCAGATCTACTGCAGTACAATGTTTTTATACCATTTGAAATAGACCATTGTTGGCTTTCAGCCACCTCTTTCAACACCAGAAAGCTGCTTTCCACATGAATGTGCAGAGGATGAAAGTTTCTACATGCAGGTAATGTTGTTTAAAACCTGTGCACACGCTGGACTTTTCAGAGAAGCAGGGCAGATTTTTGCATCTTCACTTCTTATTCATAGATTCTGAACTTTCTTAGGGGAGGTAAGGCTAATTGGCTGCATTACTTTTGCATGCCCTTTAACATGTCTGGAGGGGATCATTAACTCGTATTACTATGATATACTTTAATAAGTGTGTTCAGTTGGAGCTCTCCTGCGCCTTCTTCAAAAAGCACACTTTACTTTGTCTTCAAAGTGAGTCGAGAAATCATAAGAGGACTTCAGGATGGCACAGGTGCTGCAGCTTCGATCGGATGTCACCTCGCATTTAGTTTCTTATTTCCCATCTGCACCTTTTTTTACCTTATAGTGCGTAAAATGAAAGAAAAATGTAAATACTGCCCATGTCAAGAAGAAAATGCTAAGCAAAGTTACAAAAACCCTCTTGCACGAAGCTTTAAACATGTTTAACATGAATTGATCAATGAAATAATTTGTTATTAGTATATCCCTGGAAGCTGCTTCAGCTCCATCACTCTTATCCAAATTGCTTTGCTTCACCAAAACATCACTAAACGGGATGCTGACCTTTGATGTGCTCGTTCACGACGCTCTCCAGCCGGTCCAACCTTTCGATAATCCTCAGTGTTTCACCTTTGCTGTCCTCCTCCAACTTTCTGTCCGCCTCGCCGCCGCTCTCAGCAACTTTGGGACCGCTGTTGGCCACGTAGTTGGTGATCCAGCCGACGTACAGGAGACACACGATGTTGGTCATGCCGCTCAGGATCACGCATGTCGACACCAAAGTTTTAGTTCTCCGTGTGCACAGCATCGCGACATCCCGACGCGCGCTCAGGCAGGTGGATTGAGGGGAAGGAGACGCACTCGAGAAACGTGGAAGTACAGACGCGCCGCAGTGGCTCAGTCCGCCTCCGCGCGCTCCGCTCCCGGCTGAGGCATCGCTTAATCCTTCCGCTGCTTTCCACGGCCGGAATAAAAATGTTGTGTGATTTAGAGTCCCTGCTGAGCTGCCGGAGAGTCACGCTGAGCTCAGCCGATGTAAAGATGTGAAACGCAAGACAGCAACCCCCGCCTCCGGTTACCTTCCCGCGGCCCAATAGGAGGGAAGGAGGCGGGATTAACAGGCCTCCGCCGGCCCCCTCACAGCTGGAGTACACGGAGGAGGGAGGGGGGCGGAGGGGAGGCTCTGCGTGGAAGCTGAAGTGCATCGATCCACGTATGGATCGGCTGTATGAAGTCTGTAGGGAGACAAAAGGTGAACGAGACAAATGCGTTTGAGCAAAGATATGTGAGATAGATAGATAGATAGATAGATAGATAGATAGATAGATAGATAGATAGATAGATAGATAGATAGATAGATAGATAGATAGATAGATAGATAGATAGATAGATAGATAGATAGATAGATAGATAGAGTCGTCCTCAAAATTATTTACCCTCCAATAAAAGAAAAAGTTAAACAATATAAACAATATAAACAATAGCAATATAAATAAGAACAAGAAACTAATAATAAGTAAAAATTTACAAAATTATAATCTTGTGAAATAAAACATTGCTTTAAAATTGCGGCCTGAAATAATAATTAAAAAAACAAACTGTCCCAGACACAGAGCACCTTTCCCATGAACAGTGGACCAACATAACCTGTCAACGGGTGTAAAAGTTTAATTGGGCGTTACAGAAAATCTGATTGCAGTGATTGTCTCAAAATGTTGCTCAACAAAATTTTACCTTCAGATCTCCATCATGCTTGTTTACTTGTCTTTATTTTTTGTGATTTTGTTTTTAATATGTCTTTCAAACCACAATTCAAAATCATTGTCAGAGATTTTTTTTATTATTATTACTATTGCCAATCTAATGTTATTTCACTGACAGCTGATTTTTTTTTCCTTCTTTAATTTTAGGGTATGAATAATTTTGATGGTGATTGTAGATAAATGTAAAATGACTAAAGGATGTCAATATAATATTCTAAATTAATAGATTATTTATGAATACAGGCTGTGTGAATTAAATCATTCCCCCTTCATTATTATTATTATTACATGTTGCTTTATTGTCATGAAGCTGGAGGCAGACAGGTGGTGTGTGTGTGTGTGTGTGTGTGTTGGGGGGGGGGCAGGAAAAGGGTGAAAGGAAGTTGATGGGAGATGCATAACTCCACCATTTTTAAATGTGTCTAGATTCCTTCTCTGAAATATTATGAAACAAAAGAGAAAATTATATAAATAAATTAAATCTAATCAGCTTAAATAAACCCTTTCTTCACTACTACATCACTGGCAACTTGATTAAATTGTTCTACTTATCTGAAAATCAGCAAAGTCAAGTGATAGGAAGTTTCCTAACTGGTAGAAATGACCTGGAAAAACAAAAGTGGCATCTGTAATGAGAGCTAGTGGACTTATTTAGGTGCCAGGGGCAGATGCATCGATGCTTTAAAGTAGCACTTTTTCATTTTCTGAGTTCTTGTCTTGTTTTGTACATTTCTGGAGCTGTCATCACCCAGCAGCATCTCAAGCATCTCGGGTTTTATAACTCTAGATGTTATTTAAACTTGAAATTACACATAATTTGGGGTGTGTCCTTTTGATCAACAGGCAGCGAGCCAGATGCCAGCAAGCATTAGCTGTGGTGGCTAATGGCTAGCTCTCTGCTTGTTCATGAGACGGACTCAACCAGTAACAGAGTAGTAAAATCAGCAGTGTTGGAGTTACACTGAAAGAGTACATTTTAACACTAAGCCAGGTTACATATGGTCCTGCCCTGTACAGTGTTAAAGTTACACTGGACCTACTGTTGAATTTTTAGTGTTAATTTAACACTGATAAGAGTTAATTTTCATTATAGAGTAAAACTTGATCAACACTGACATTGTTAATAAGCTTTTACTCTTTGAGATAAAGTAACAACCTATAGTGTTGATTTAATATGTCATTATACAAGTGTTTGACACATCAAATTCTTTAACATTTTCAAAAAGTAAAACATATCTTGCATCCATTCAAGGTTTAATCAGGGGTCTTGTCCTTGATTTCCTTCTGGCAAGTCGAGATTGTGGAGAGGCATTGCCTATCATCTCCAACATCTCCAACATCACGTCACACCGTGAAGTCGCTTTTTTGAAACGGGTCTTACCTCTTTAAATGAGTTCTGACATTGTTGAATGTATATTTTTTCTGCTATGATATGAAGTTTGTGTTTTATACCATGTATTTGGTGATAAGCAAAATAAATAAACAAAATAAAATTAAATGAAATTAACAAAGCATGATGGGAAATATTCAAACTGAAAAGGGCAGAGCCTACCTGAGTAACTCTGATGACGAGTTGTGCAGGGCTCTCAAGTCTCACGCACTGAGTGTGTGACACATGCATTTGAATGACGTCACACACTCAAGCTTCACACATGCCATTTCTCAAGCTGATAATTAATTTCACTGCGTTATGAATGAGCCTACCAGGCTCGCTCGGACTGACTGCGTATGAAGCGCCAAAGCGGACAAAAGCGGACCAGACCACGGTTTTCTCTGCAACCCTTGCTGACGTACAGGCGCGCGTGAGACCGAATGACTTGCGAAACACCGTATATTTACAGTCTATGCGCAACACTGTGTGACCAGCGCGCAAACGTATGACACGCATCTGTCTGGTGGCTGTTTGACCATGAAGTCAGGCGCACGAGTTGTCGGGGGCCATAAAAGCAACAGCCAAAGTGAACAAGGTCGCCGGCTGAAGACTGCAATGATGGAGGATCTGGCTGCATTTGCATTTATTTGGCTTAAAGTTGCTGAACGTTGTGCAGATCTGATCCAGTCATTTACTGCCAGTTCAGACTTCAGTGACATGAACTCGTCCTGCACGATTAGAAACGTCTTACCTGTTTGATGCAACATAAAGTACAGCAATCTGGTAAATGTCCAACCTCAAATATACAAAACCTTAAAGGTTGAATATGGGATACTGACAGAACAGCGACATCACGTGTGTCTAGGTTGTAGTTGCAACGACAGAAAAACAACTCCAGCCGCTGGGATGCCAGACTCACTGCCGATACGCAAGTGACCAACAGTCTGCAGCATGTCCAACAAGTAACACAGAGGAGTTTATAACTGACAGCTAATGTTAGCCATGTTAGCAAACAAGCTAGCTTACCGACCCAGGAGGAAAGTCGTCATTTCCGTGTTTTGACTCCGTGGAAAACGTTTATGTGGGTCCATTTAGTGAAGTCTTCGCCTAAATTTACTCCAGGTTTTGCTCTTCTCAGGTCACTTCTCCTCAGAAACAGATAAAAATATCTCCAGGGCTCTGAAGCAGCTGCTTCACTCGTCATCTCCACGGTTTTCCCCTGTACAGGCCTGACTATGACCAAATATTGTTTCCACACAGAGATCGTTTTTGGCAACCTGCAATGGGGGCGTGTATTGGCTTATAGACGTAAATAAAATGCCATTATCGAACCCGTAAAAACATTTTATAATTATTTTTAGGCTGAATATAATTTTTCGGGGAAATGTTGTACTTTCATTCTGTACACCCCCAAACGACCTGTGGAGGTATAATTTTTTTTTTTTTTTTAAATATAGCTTTTAATAAAAATGTTCCATATTCAACCTTTAATGCTTTGCTTTGTCAGGGATTCAAAAGCAAATAAAAGAAATGGAAACTGTTTTTTTTTGTTTTTTTTTTTAAGATGGGGGGTAGAAATGGCTCCAACCTCAACCCTGTCCTTCCACAGGACAGGAGATGGTTTATTCAGCTACCTTGTGGGTTCAAACTTGTTTTCTTAATTTTTACTCCTTATAGTTTTTTTTTATGTGTATTGAGGGTCTGAAAGGCACCTATAAATGCTACATTATTATTATTAGTATTATTAAGGGTCTGGATGGTTGTTGATAAAATGAGGGGGAGTGCAAAGGTGGCATGAGGGAATGATGATACTCAGCAGTAAGTTTGTGTAAGTGTCTTTGAATAAAACAAATCCAGAGTAAAAAAAAAAAGGTTATAAAGAGGACTTGTAAAAATGTTGCCTGTATGTTGGCATAACCAACAGCTCTGCTTCATATTTATCTGAATGGAATCATTTAGGGGTTAATGGGTTACAACACATTTTGTGTTACTTTGTTGAGGCAGCCAAATGTTCTGTCCTGGGTTTTGTGAACATTAGCAGATTTCTAATATGAAATACCTAAGCTGTTTGAAGTAATTTTGTAGTCTAACCAAATACCCCCCCCCCCCCCCCCGCCGCCGCTGCCTCCCTCCCGGCAATGACCCCCTATCCCACCTCAGTCTCAATCTCACTCCAAGCAATCTTGAAAACTTGAGAGCCCTGCAGCTGTCATCAGGGAGTGAACAGCGTAGCCACAATACTCAGTGTTTCCGCTACACTGTTCTTGGCGGGGGCGGCTGCCTACGTGAGGTCCTGCCCCTTTAATTGCCACACCGCACCACCCACAGATGTGGAGACGTGACAAAGAAATCAGCGTGTTACACGATGTAATCAGAGTATAAATCTCTACCGTGGGGATTTGTTAGAAAGCTTAAATATGACCACCATTGTTCCACTCCACAGCTGCTCTCAGTCCGTCCTACGATGGGATGTAGGCTGAGCACCAAGATGTTGCTGCCTTGAAAATCATCTCTAAAATCTAGATTATTTAAACTGCTAAAGTCAAATCAGCAGCTTTTGATTAAAAAAATGTATATTGATTAATAATAATCAAATAGCATCCCCACATTCGGCTGCACTGCTGGTTCTTCAGCATCTTTGACCTTATGGTGCGCATTCTGTCATCTCACAACCTTCCTCAATAGTTTTTCCGGGAAGACTGGCAACTGATTCAAAGAATGCAGAAGGACCTACTGTCTGCAGAGCTCCGCTCAGCCGCTAGTTCTTCATGCTGGTTCGGCTCTGAGGGCATCAGCTGCATCCTCACACCAAACGTGGAAATCCCGCGAAGCTGCGCTGCACTTTCCATCTGTCAGAAGCGTTTCACTTCAGACTAAAGGTGATAGTGGATGAATTTGTAAAGTATTGCAAGATTTTGTTCACATACACGTTCATTGTTCATTTAACAGTCAAATTAAAAGCAGCTGTTGCTTTTAAAAGCATGATGTAAGTGGTTGCTTTCTGAAAACTGTCTGTACTACCACCAAATAATCCCCCCCCCCCCCACAAATTGTTCTTCACCACCCCGCCAACAACGTTTTTGTAGGGGGAAACACGATACATCAGTAACTATGTCTGAATAATTACACGAACGTTACTTACATCAGTACAAACTGCCTTCACTGCTGTTTGTCCACCACCGTTTCTTTCTCCGCCATTATTCAGCTCTGAAAACAGTTTGAAAGTCAAGTTTAGTGCAGGCAGTGTTCCTCGTTCCCTGCAGTTTTGGCCGTTATCAGGGCAGCATCCGGGTTCTTTTCAGAGCACTGAATTTTCAATTAAATGACAGTGTGAACGCACCATGATTGAAACATTGTGTTCATTGTGACTGAGACAGTCGTAGTTTCTAATGAACATTTGTCGTCACGTTCGTGTGTTTCATCTGTGAGGGAAAACAGATGTTTGTGATTTCATTTGATTCTCCCCGTTTTCTCTGGATTGACGTTGCTGTGTCTCTAGTCTTGTGAGTGTGTGATTGTGTGCACATATTGACTCAGGTTTGTGATGACATTTCGTCAGTCATGCATCATCATCGCTGTTTCTCACTGCTTCGGGTCAGATGAAGACAGATCCAGTCGGCAGAAATACTGCGTCTTCAGCGTTAACTACGAATTGAAATCAGGTCGTGGGAAAGAGAAATAATTTGGGGAAAGTTTGGTTCAAACAGATGATGCTGTTTTATTCTTAAACTGGGTTCATACTCACGCAGCGTGTGTCAGGTCAGTTGCGCTGCAGAGGATCGACACACACTTCTTCTAACCCGTCATGCAGCCGCTGGTCTGAACTGATACCGCAAGAACACGGAGATTTGTGAGTGTCTCCATATTTAACCGTATCACTCTGCCTCCTCTCTGCCAGATGAGCAGTTTGCTGTTTGCTCAGCATGAAAACCTGGTACAGCATGACGTTTGTGTGTAGGGGTAATTTCAGGAAAATCTCTAATACCTGTAGGACTGTGGCTCTCAAGGACCAGCACTGGACATCCCTGTTGTCGACCTAAATTCACAGAAAACTAACAGCCACCATTCCGGATCCTGTCTGTCCCCAGACTTCACCAATAGCCTCAACACAATAGGGCTTCTGTGTTACCAGATGTTCCTAAAATTTTGCACACACCCACACATCTGTGGAGACAGTGGCGTGCACAGGCAGACACTAGGTGGTGCTAGAGCACCTGCCCTTCGCCCTCTGGACCTATCAAGTGCCCTTTTGAAAGTTCGTTTTTTTGTGTGTGTGTGTGTGTGTGTTTTTCCGAATGGTGGTCATGTCAGCAAAAGCTCGGGAATTAAAAGGGTGTGGTAATAATGTCCCAGTTAATATTCTCTAAAACCCCTCCCTCCCCACCAACGCTCGCCTCTCTTCCCTGGGTCAACATGAACGCGCAGAGCGAACACAAACAAGCAGCAGACATGCGCAGCTGCAACCGGCTGCAACCCACATCCCTGCTCCTCCCGTGCCCCACCACCCAGGTAATACAATAATGAGTGGAGTGGAGTGTACCGTTTACCACCTCATGTGCCCTCTGTTGTCAATTCATAACTTGCATTGATCATTTATTTGTCTCTGTGGTGAGGTAGCTGTCTACAGCGCTGCACAGCTGAGCAGAAATTAGCCGACTGCTCACCCGCTAAACAAGCTAGACGCTAGACAAAATCGATATGTCACGTGATGCCGTAGAGTTTGTCATACGTTTACATGACTTAAACTTCAGGGTTTTTAATTTAAAAGTCGAATATGAGCATGTGACTCTATCAGCAGTCTGTACTTAAGCTGAATATTTAGTAGGGTATTGTGTAGGTTCACATCAGGCAACATAATTAACACTTGCAGTACTTTATTTGCTAAATGACAAATAGGCAGTTGCCTGCAGGAAAAGTTATCTTGTGCCTTGTCATCTTATTCACACAACACTGGTCTCTTTTTATTTATCAATAGCAGCAAAATGGAGAGGATTAAACTTTTAATATTTAACAAAGAAAAAGAAAGGGAGCTCCAGGAGAGCAGCAAGGAAGGAGAGGATGATGAAAATGAAAGGTCAGAGTCATGTTAACTGTTTAGAGCCTTTAAAGCTCAGAAGTTGAAGTGTTCCTCTCATCTTATTGAAATATCTTAAAACCTGTCCACATTTTAACAACACAAAGTAGTTTGGCTGTACTAAATCAGGAATAAAGTTATTTTAGCTAAACATATGTTGTTGCACCAACCATAACATATTTCTGTGTTACAAGACTTGCAGTAATCTTGTATTTATCTTAATAGGCTATTATCAAATCTTAAAAATAAAGAAAACGATATACTTTATTAAATATAAATACTTTAATATAAATTAATATATAACATAGTGGTATCAGTACTCAGTATCGGCCGATACCCAGAGCACAAGTATCTGAATTGGTATCGAAACATCTCTACTGGCATTTCCACATGTTGCACAAAGTGCCCTTATTTTTCACAGAGCATCTGCCCCCCAAAATGTCTGTGCACGCCACTGGCTGGTTAAATGTTGAGAGGTGGAGGCGAGGAGACGGCAGTGACTCTTTAAGCTGAGCGACAATAGCAAGCGACAGAAGCCACTAGGGATGTAACGATATTGTCGATATCGCGATATCGCCGGAGGTAAACTGCCGCGATATCGTCGTGATCTTGTCACGGTATGAAACAGCATGTCTCTTGAGACAAAAATAATAGTTTTCAGTCCGCTCTATGCGTAGTGTAACGTACTAAACTACATAGACCATGATCCTTTGCTGCCAGTGCGCTCTTTTGAGCCAGTGGGAGCACACGTAGCCCCCACGCACAGGAAAAACAAGGTGAAAGGCGGTCAGGTGAATACAGCATGGACATACACGAGGATGGAAACAGCTGTTAATCTCCACGAGAAGCGAGAACTTTGTTCCTGTTCTGGAGACCGCAGCGACAAGAAAGTTTGTTTTGGTCCGGTTATTCCTCCGTGAGAAGCTTCAGCCGTGACGCTGCGGAGATCGCTGTGTTGGTGAGTTTATATTTAATGACGAACTTGGTCCGGGGGGGCTGCGCATGCGGTGATGTCCGTGTATCAAATGCCTCGCGTGTTGTACACATTTTCGTATTTTTTCACCACCTCGATCAGCTGTTCATTAAAACACTCCGTTTAACCTGCAGCAGCGGATGCAGAAGAGCATCTGATCAGCTGATTGTCGACATCACGGTGCTAGGTGTTAGGACTTTTCCTGCTGCAACACACCTGACTTCAATCAATGGGTAATTAGCAGACTTGTGCAGCCAAGCTCTGGACATCAGGTGGTGTGTTGAAGCAGGGAAGCCCTGAAGACCAGCGGCCCTCGAGGACCGGAGTTGCCTCCCCCTGGTGTAGAAGTTCATACATGTGACTGACCACTGACAGACAGGCGGACTTACTTATTTTAAATTTATTGACTACTAAAGACGAGGCAGTTTCTTTGTGCCTGGGTCTTTTTTACTTAGTAAATAGGCTGTTTTATTGCCTCGTTGAGTTTATTCAATCTAGTACCTGAGCTGTCTTCTCAACAAATATGTTGGATTTTTACTTGAATTTCAGCTTCAGCAAAAGTTTTTCAGGCAGGTCAAAATGTCATAACCTTGAATTTGACTATAACTATTGTAACAATGACTCGTCAAAGCATTTTATACCATCATTATTGTTATCGTGAGCCTCCCCACAATATCGAGATAAATATCGTATCATGAGGTTCATATCGAGATAATATCGTACCGTGAGATGTGGATATCGTTACATCCCTAGAAGCCACGTTGTTTTGCTGAAAGTTGGAAGTTGTTGGAAGTTTAGCTGGAAGCGCTAACTAAATGCAGCTAGCTTACTCACTGAAGGCAGATGGTAAGATGCTCCGCAGCCGAAATACAGCACTTGTAGTTTGTATCCTGGAGGGATATGCAGCACCGATCCTCCCTGACAGAAGCCCATCAAACTGGGCTCGGGAAATCCCCCTGGAAGTGACCGTCATCCAGACGTAACTTCTGGATCAGGTGATGAAATCTGCCGAGCTCCGAGACCTCTGGAGAATCTGCTGGATCCAAATACGGCGGCGTCTTTGGTTCTTCGACTTCCAATGCAGGTACAACGCCACAACTCTCTCAAAGTACTCAAAATAACCGGGTTCTGCCATGCTCACCTGACTCAGGTAAATGACGAGTGACAAACCACCATCCCCCACTCCAGAAAGTTCAACTTGATGCACAAATGAAGCATCTATTTGCGCCTACGATACCCTTCATTCACGCATATTATTCGCTCCATTCACACGAAAAAAAAACGCCAGAACCAAGCGAGTAAACATCCAGCATTTGCACGTTGAAATCTAGGCACGTATGCGAAAGGAGGCATCCGGTGTGAACACGGGGTAAGACTTTTTGCATCACTTCATAGGAAAAACTTTGCTCAAAATCCCATACACATTCTGGCACTTGTCTTCTGCCCCCTGGTGGACACCTATTGCACTACAATCACTTTGACATATCACACAGTTATAAACAGTAACTAGAACTGCCTCCCCATGTGTAAATGTAACAAGGCTGGTCTGAAACATGTTAGATTCACGTCTGAATCTCAGAGATGACTGACTGTAAGCAGAAATACAGTCAGTCACCGTCACAGCAGCAGCTGGAGTGGAGTCTCCACAGAACCGTGTCTTCATGCATGCTGGCATCATATGCAACATTAATAACGGCAATTACAGATATCAATGACGGCGCTGCAGGTGCAGCAGGGGAGGGGGTGTGCACATTTGCGTGTGTCGCACAAAACCAGCGTTACATTGGATAATATTTTCTTATATCTCCAGACACGCCGCGGGTTGTCCAGGTTCAGTGAAATGGTTCAGAATGAAGCCGCATTGTCCAAATAAACATATCCAGATAAACATCAGAACTGTTTAAAATCTGATTTCAGAAGCTAAAATTTTATTTTGGAAATTAATCAGAACACACAACTAAAGAAATCCCCAGCACGCTCGCTCTCGACATAATTTTAAAAGAAATAGGAGACGATTGAAGCTCACAGTAGCTACTGCTAATTATATCTAAATCTTGCAGCTTTTTTTAGTAGGTCTTTTTTTTTCTTTATACATTTTAGATCGGCAATCTTAACTATTTGCTGTCATTGTATCTGTCTGGTGTCCGATTGTCTGGGTGCAAACGCACTGCAGTTTCATATTTGGAGTGGTTTGGCGGGAAAACTGTATTTCATTCCTTGGCATTTTACCAAATTGGGTTGTGGAAAGCAAATATTTATTCATTTGCAGAAGCAAAACACCTAATCAGGGTTTATCACCGTTTGAAGTTCATCACCTGACTGCGCCGAGTCAGTGACTCTTTTGAACACACGTTTCCCTGCATGGAAAGCCTTGTCAGAATAGTGGGACGCTTGTGTGTCGGAATAATGGTATGTCTAAATGGTGCTATGTCAAAATGACGGTATGTCGGAGTGTGGGAATGCCGTAGCATGTAATCACCTCCCTACGGCTGCTGTCCAGGCCATTCAGTGTTTCTTCGTTAGCTCACATGTCCGAGCTCCCTGGGTTTGCATTGGAACAAAAAGATCTCACCCCATCGTTTTTTTTCTTTACCGGAATGATCGCGTGAATGATCGTGTTGGGGCAATTACAGTGACCCTGGCATGAAATTTGCATTTTTGAGGTTTTTAATCATATGTGTTAGTTTCCCAGCCTGCCTATGTCCCCTAAGGGATTAAATTATAGATCAGTGTTTCCTTTTCCCTGGGTGTGTCTGCCTACATGACGTTAGCATTCACAAATGGGCTGATATTCGGCATATTTACTCCTAGTGTAGCACACTACTGACCTCCAGCCAATTACCTCCCTGCCCTGAACTCCCTGGCGTAACTTGGGTCCATCATTGGGGGGCTCTGATTCTTTTGCCTGTTTATTTAGTTATTCAATTATTTGCATTTGTAAAACAAGTCAGGGTAATTTGGTGTCTGTATAAGAGATACAGCATATTGTGATACTTTTCCTTTTTCCTTTGGATAAATAGTAAACTTAGTTATTTACTTTTCACCGCTATAATCAGCCCCATTACAGGACAGTGAACAGAGATATATTATACATACTGCTGGCCGATGTAGTTTCTTACTTTTATGCAATTGGGCAACTTGAATTGTAAAATCTGTGAAACTTTCCTATGAAGTCAAACACATCAAAGACATCCATGCAGAAGAGCATTAAACAGCTTCTAGAACAAATACGTTACTGTGAGTTTTGAATTACTAATCTTTTAACATTTATTAAATATCTAAATATGATACAAGGTTCCATGATTAGTTCTCACTGAGACCCAATTAATGTTCATGTTGTGAAGTCAAAATAATAAAAAGTAATGATAATAATCCATTGAGCTCCCCTTACATCATGGGATCTTAAAGGGCTAAATTTTCAAGTGCCAACATGTCTTTTGGGGGTGTGAGAATGACGGCCAGTGACCCCCTTTGTGCTGAAATAGAGATGTGGTAACGTACATCAATGTACTGTAGCTACAAGTAGCCACAATAATCTAATATTCATTAATACATTTAATTTCAAAACAAGCTCAGAATGCATGAACAACCTTAAAGTGCAGAGGTTCATGCACCTGTAAAGGTAACCTCCCCATTACTGACACATGATATAATAACTAATTAATTATTATAATTAATAAACTAAATAATCATGTGACAGCTGAACGCTATGAAGTACGTTGCATTTCTAAAGTTCATACACAAGTAAATCACGCGCATCCCAGATAGTGAGGACTGGTGCTGATGAAAGGGAAATGGATAAAGTGAAGAACGGCCGAAACGTCACAGCATTAAAAAACAAACAAACAAACAAGCAAACAAAAACACTGGGAGCTTTTTGCTCTTGCATTTCTAAACTTCAGCATGGATCAGTGTACTGATCCAGTTTACATCCATGAGCACGCGACCAGGAGAGGAAGGCGATCAAAACGGTGAAACTTGCAACTCGAAGTTGTGCTGCATTCGGAGACAGCTGGGAAATAACAGTCTTAGCATCAGCCTAACAGGGATAACTACCATGTGGGCTTTGTTAGAAAGTCAATAATGAAATCAATATTCCAAATAAACTTTGAGGAGCTTCAGTTCTTCTAAAATACACCCCTGACCACATCCCTGGTCTCTGGTAGAGAGTAGCCTAACACTTGTGTGTGTCTGCTTTTAAGCGGTTACAGTGTTTTCCTGACGTGCTACTCTGTCCGCGCGCTGATGGAGTGCACAGATGAAGAAGCACATGTGCGTGTATTTACCTCTCATGTGCGTGTATTTACCTCTCTGGCCAATCAGTTCTTTTTTATTAAGGTTGATGTCGATCATCAATGAATCATGTCGTCTGTCCACCTTTTCTTCTTTACATTGCTGGTCTTCTGTTTCCCTCCATCCATCAAACACAGCAATAAGATAGAAAGCGGTTGGTATGGGTAATACCAAATACACGGCGGGGGAAGAGGGAGGGGGTGCATTACAATACCAGATGATTAAGGGTGCTGTTGTTTTGCTAGAAAATATTGTAGCTAATAAAAAGAATGAACAATATGTTCATAAAAGATCAGTAATGTTATTATTAAATCCGAGTTGTGTTATTTTTTAGGGGGTTATATCACCTGGCTCTGGATATTGGGGGGTCAAACCCCCCTTATCCCCCGTGGAAATTACGCCAT
>JALJCO010011295.1:0-30619 GCA_023101725.1 Atherinomorus stipes | reverse complement strand
AACAAGAGAAAAAAAACTGATTTTGAGAAAACGGCCTTTGAAGTTTTGGATTGTAAAATTCTCCACATTTTTGTTCTATAACACTATTTATACACATCAGATCCAATCAGTATCTCATGAGCTGGAAATATCAAGTTTGGTCGAGATGACATTGTTCACGGAAAAGAGACATGTCCAACAATACCAGACACGACGGGTTCAGACGAGCACCACGGTGCTGCGCTCCGTTTAAAAACACCAACTTCAGCTGCAGTTTTGAGGAGATTTGGTGCATCAGACAAAGTATCATGAAATAAACTCCTAAAATGTTGATTTTTGACGTTATTTTTTACACTAGTCTGAAAGAAACACATGTTGAAGGGGAGGGAAAAAATGAAAATCTCAAAATTGACAAGGTGATGAAAAACTGTGGTTTTTACTTGGAATGCCTCGCCTTAAATGATCTCAAAAGCTATAAACTATTACTCTTTATAAAGGTTGGCTTATTTTGAAAGATTTTCAACATAAAATTATGCCAAGAGGCTTTATTTTTTAAATTATTCTAATTAAAACACCATATTAAATAGTTTTCTTAGTATGTTTATTTGCTCGGATGGTTGCACTACCTGACATTTTGGGGGGTTTGTGATGTCAAAACATTTAGAAAAATATATATATTTATTGGAATGTGCTGAAAATGTATGAAACTAGAAAATTATTATAGAATAAAATGATGCATGAAATGGATTTATCAGATAATTTTTAAAAAGCAACGATACACTGGACACAAAAATATGCACGTACATGTCAATGACCCAACAACAGATCACTACTTTTTTTTTTTAAATTTTGTGCTAAAATGAAAAATGGAAAAAATGAATAACAAGCGCTCTGATCCGATAATGGATTTTTCATTTGACGCTTAGCAGCATGGAACTGGACTGATCTGCCATGCTCTGTAAACATGTTGATTAAGTCCAAAACTGTGTTTAAATAGTTCAATAGTTACTCTCATATCTTGGGGACTGCACAGTATTGATATTCCCATCCCAAGTTCACTTTAACTTGAGGACTGAGTGGATGGAAACTGCTGATGTTGCTCACTGGTGTTTTATTTCTTTTCCACCTGCATTTCTGACACAGTCATATAATAACAGTATTTAACTGTTATATTGTGAGTGTTACAGGCAGGTCACAGTTTGCCTGTAAATCTTTAAAGTTAGCAGAGGGGAAATTGCTGTGAACTACTAGAATGTTTTTGTACCCATAATGCATTGCAAAATAGTTAAACCCAGTAAAATGTCAAAACAAGAAATTATTGTAAAACCCTACTGTAGAAACTCCAGCAATTTGTTACAGTGTGAAGAAAAGAGGGGATGATTTATGTGGAGGAATAGAAAATGAGGTTAAAGATAAGAATCCAGCAATAAAAAAAATAAGTTATGCAGGTAAATGACGTGAATGTAGAGAAAGGAGGAGGAGCTGGCCTCGACTCGCGTCCTTGTTTCCTTGTTTTTCTTCTTCAGCTGAATAATTAATGGAGTGTTTAGCTCCCCATTACCTGCTCCTGCTGCCCACTATCACACTCACAAGCAAAAACAGAGCGTGAAGTCAGATGAAGCCTTTCCAGCACAAACACACATAAAGCTGAATATTAACACTGCCGGAGAATGATTAGGATTGTTAATCACAGATAATCATGCAATTAATCCTGATTTATTGCATTGTTACGCACAAAATTAAATGACTTAAAAGTAGTGCAAGCTTTTATATAAGAAGTACCTCTACATGAGTAAAAGATTGGTTTCAAAACTTTTATTTCTCTGCTTTTTAGACAGTATCAGATAAAGAATGTGAGAAAATCAGATTTTTATGACAGAAAAAGACAACATTTGGATATCATTTCAGTTTATGTCAAGTGAGCACAGTGCTACCATCTCACATTTAACACCCATGGACCTGCTGTGTAGGAGACAAGTGGACAAGTGTAGCATAAACACTTCCTGGGGAGGCGGGCCTGAACATAAATGTCAGTTTATATCAGCGATGAGACAAGGTGAAAAAAGATGTGATTCACACTGCTGCTGTATATCACCGGTAAATGTCACCGTGAGTGGAGTGAAAGCCGAGGCAGTAAAGTGCACACACAGTTTTATCAAAGTGATGGTAAAACCACCTGCTTGCAGACGGGAAACAAACAGGTGGCAGAAACAGGATCAAACAGGTCATCTGATGTGGAGAAAGGCAACATGCTGACACAAGACGGAGGAAAGATGGAGCAACATTAAAGGGGAAGTTCAAGGATTTTTGACATGGGGCCTCATTTTCGAGTAAACGATGGTCCTACTTATCACTGGAGACAGTTTCATCTTATTTCATCTCATATTCTTGTTACCGGTGGTCCCTGATGCTAATGCTAGCATAAGTGAATAGAAATCTGCTAGCCTGTTATTAATCACAATCGTATCCACTCCACAGAACCCAGAGGCAAATCAGTTATAACACAAGACTATCTGTGAATGCCACGTTAACAAAATCTATCCAGATGATGGAATCAGGTGTTGTAATCACTTCCATGGCTACAGGTGATTAAATGAAGCAGCTTGGCATGCAGACTGTTTTACAAACATTTGTGAAAGAATAGGTCGCTCTCAGGACCTCAGTGAATTCCAGCGTGGAACTGTGATAGGATGCCACCTGTGCAACAAATCCAGTGGTGAAATTTCCTCGCTCGGAAATATTCCACAGTCAGCTGTATTATAAGAAAATGGAAGTGTTTTGAACGACAGCAACTCAGCCATGAAGTGGTGGTCCGTAAACTGATGGAACGAGTCAGCGGATGCTGGCCGCATTTATTACAGAGAGGTGGTCAACTTTCTGCAGTCAATCACTATAGACCTCCAAACTTCATGTGGCCTTCAGATCAGCTCAGTGCGCAGAGAGCTTCATGGAATGGGTTTCCATGGAGATCAGCTGCATCCATCCATACATCACAAAGTGCAATGCAAAGCGTGGATGCAGTGGTGGAAAGCAGCCGCCACTGGACTCTAGAGCAGTGGAGGCGTTCTCTGGAGTAATGAATCGTGCTTCTCCATCTGGCAAATCTGATGGAGGAGTCTGGGTTTGGCGGTTGCCAGGACAACGGTACTTGTCTGACTGCATTGTGCCAAGTGTAAAGCTTGGTGGAGGGGGGATTATGGCGTGGGGGTGTTTTCAGGAGCTGGGCTTGGCCCCTTAGTTCCAGTGAAAGGAACTGTAAATGCTTCAGCATACAAGACATTCTGGACAATTCCATGCTCCCAACTTTGTGGGACCAGTTTGGAGCTGGTCCCTTCCCTCTTCCAACATGACTGTGCACCAGTGAACAAAGCAGGTCCATAAAGACCTGGATGCAGAGTCTGGTGTGGAGGAACTGGACTGGCCTGCACAGAGTCCTGACCTCAACCCCATAGAACACCTTTGGAATGAATTAGAGCGGAGAGCCAGACCTTCTGGTCCAACATCAGTGTGACCTCTCAAATGTGCTTCTGGAAGATGGTCAAAGATTCCCAGAAACACTCCTAAACCTTGTGGACAACCTTCCCAGAAGATGAAGCTGTTATATCTGCAAAGATGGACCAACGTCATACTGAACTCCACGGATCAGGAATGGGATGTTACTGAAACTCATATGTGAGTCACAGCAGGTGAGTGAATGCTTTTAGCAATACAGTGTATCTAACACAATATACAGTGTGTATTTCTAAATATAAGTATTAAAGATTGAATATGGAACATTTTTATTAACAGCTATATTTAAAAAAAAAAAAAAAAACCTCCACATGGTGTTTGGAAATGAAGAATGAAAGTACAGCATTTCCTTGAAAAATCATATTTGAACCTGAAAATAAATAAAATAAATTTTAACAGGTTTGACAATGGTATTATATTTACACCTACAAGCAAATACAGGCCGCCATTGCAGGTGACCAAATACAACCTCTGTGTGGTGATAGTGTGTTGGGCACAATTGGGCTGGCACTGGGAAACAGTGGAGTCGGCAAGTCAAGCAGCTGCTTTAGTCTCGGAGATATTGTTACCCGTCTCAGAAGAGGAGTGACATAAGAAGAGCAAAAACTGGAGTAATTTTAGATGAAGCTACACTAGACAGACCCAACATAAACTTTTCCACAGCATCAAACTGTGGAAATGGCGACTTTCCTCCTGGATAAGTAAGCTAACTTGTTTGCTAACGTGGCTAATGTTAGCCATCAGTTATAAACTACACGGTGCAGCTGCTGGTCACTCGTCCTATCGTCAGTGAGCCTGGCAGCCCCGCGTCTGGAGTTGTTTTTCTGCTTTTGCAACTACAACTTAGACACATATGATGTAGCTGATGTGTTCATTTTTTATATCCAACCTTTAATAATGAACACAAATGTAAAAATATCAAATATAAACACAAACAGATATTTCCACAAATGTACAACACAATAGTTATGAATATGGTTGCGTTGGAATGCAACAGAGATCGACTAAATGACAAAGATATATATAACTAAAAGTATACAAGCATACATACTTATATATACAGTATGTACATATGCATCCATGTTTTGTTATTGCACATCAGTGATGATTGCAGTGATTGTCTCAAAGTGTTGCTCAAAAAAATTTTAGTCCAGGAGCCCCATCATGCTTGTTTACTTAATTTTTGTCTGTTTGTTTTTAATATTACTGTTGAGCCACAATACCAAATCGATGTCATGACGTTCATGAAATTTGATTTATTACTTTTGTCAGTTCCAACGTATTTCACTTGCAGTTGTTCTTTTTTCTTCCTTTACTGGGGAGGTTTGTAAACTTTCAAGCACGATTGTTGATGTCTGTGGAAAACGACTGACTGGTTTACTGATCACTTGCTGCAAACAGATTCTCCAGCAGGATGAATGATGTTTCACTTTGCCACACCCTCCACGATTTCACAGCCAACTGTGTGTGTGTGTGTGTGTGTGTGTGTGTGTGTATTACATCCCTCTGGAAATCAGCATCACCTCCGACTCTGATATAAACTGCATAGCAGTCAATAAATCCTCGTCTGACACGTTTACAGACACGATGAAAGTAAAAATATTTTTCTTTTTTCTTGGTGGGGTTATCAGAATTTCCATCCCATGTTTTGTTAAATTATCACATTGTTTTCCATCAAATATCAATAAGTGCTGCATGAATAGTTTATTTTTTTCATAATAGAATTTGAATGAAAGAATAAATAAATGAGTGAAGTGCAGGAGGAGCTATTTCTGCCCTGCAGCTGCTCCAGTTTGAGCCTGCGAGGGCTCGTATCTGATGACGGGCATCAGTGGCCTGTTACATTGCACTTTCAACCTCATTAGCATTAACACAGAAGGAAAGATAAGGGAGCAATAATCATCTTTCATTCATGGCTTAATTAATTATTTGGAACTAATTCTCGTATCAGTGCGGTGTCTGCTCTGTTTCTCTTTTCTCCATTTAGTTCTCATTAATATCTCCCTGCTGTTGAAGCCGTGTACTCATTTCTCTTCAGATAGCTGCTCCTATACTCAGTAATGAAACCAGTTTCTTGGTTAAAAACAGTTTATTTAGTTTATTTCTACATTATCTTCTGAGCTTATGTCAGCCAGTAGAGATGTTCAGTATCTGTTTCATTTCACAGACAAAAGAAATGATGGAACTGAGGCTTTGTGAAAATGTAATATGAAATTTGCACCTTATCTGACTGAAAGCTGCTATTGTGAAACACTGAAAGGGAACAATGATCATTTTTCTTTGTGTGTGAGGAAATCTTTTTATTTGGTCTGATCTGCATCACATGATGGACAGAAGAACTGTTGGGGGTTTATCAGAGCTGCTGTTTGGTCTCTACTTTCAGCAGCTCCTGGGTGCAGTAATACTCAGGCTAAGGTCGTTCCCTGTAGATCAGGCTGCAGCGGACAAACTCAGTCAGCACAGTAACTACAGAAGAGCGTACTTCAGATGACGTGCTCAGACCTGTTCCAGATGATTCTGCATGCAAGATTTCAGCTAAAGCTTTTGATTTTTAATTTTCCTGTGAAATATGTCTCAAGTTGTTTTTCCTTTTTAGATCACTGATAACATTCTGATACAGATTTTAGGAGTAAAGGTTGAGTAAGGTGGCCCATAGGTGCAAATGTGGTTCATATACAAAAACTGTCACAAGAAAAGGCAGCATAAACGGAAACATGTCCATGTGATTTTGCCATAACTGGGTCTTCCAAAGAACCCTGGTCCACTTCCACAGGTAGAGCGGTTTGTTTGGAAGTGTGAACATGTTTTTTTCATGAACCAACATGCTAACTCTGATCTGCTCAAACAACCAGGGATTCAATAAAGTATCTATCTCCTGATTTCTTATTTTTGTTGCATGTTTGTCACACTTATGTTTCAGATCATTAAAACAAATTTAAAAACTAGACAAAAATAACACAAGTAAACAGAAAATGCAGTTTCTAAATGAAGGTTATTAGTAAGGAGGGGGAAAAAACCCAAACCTCCTTGGCCCTGTGTGAAAAAGTGATTACCCCCTAAACCTAATAACTGGTTGTTCCACCTTAGCAGCAACAACTGCAATCAAGCGTTTGTGATAACTGGCAGTGAGTCTTCTACAGCGCTGTGGAGGAATTATGGCACACTCATCTTTGCAGAATTGTTGTAATTCAGCCACATTGGAGGCTTTTCCAGCATGAACCGCCTTTTTAAGGTCATGAAACAGCATCTCAATTGGATCAGGACTTTTGACTAGGCCACCCCAAAGTCTTCATTTTGTTGTTCTTAAGCCATTCAGAGGTGGACTTGCTGGTGTGTTCTGGATCATTGTCCTGCTGAACCCAAGTGCGCTTCAGCTTGAGGTCACCAACAGATGGCCGGACATTCTCCTTCAGGATTTTTTGGTAGAAGCAGAATTCATGGTTCCATTTACCACAGCAAGTCTTCCAGGTCCTAAAGCAGCAAAACAGCCCCAGACCATCACACTACCACCACCATATTTCACTGTTGATATGATGTTCCTTTTCTGAAATGCCGTGTTACTTTTACGCCAGATGTAATGGGACCTACACCTTCCAGAAAGTTAAACTTTTGTCTCGTCAGTCCACAGAGTATTTTCCCAAAAGTCTTGGGGATCATCAAGATGCTTTCTGGCTAAACTGAGACGAGCCTTTATGTTATTTTTGCCCAGCAGTGGTTTTGGTGTTATCTTTGTCTAATATTTAAATTTATCTGATGATCTGAAACATATAAGTGTGACAACCATGCAAAAAAAAAAAAAAAGAAGTCAGGAAGGGGGCAAACACTTTTTCTTACAACTGTAGATAGATAGATAGATAGATAGATAGATAGATAGATAGATAGATAGATAGATAGATAGATAGATAGATAGATAGATAGATAGATAGATAGATATATCAGCAAAGGGCCCATCAAGTGAGTAAGAGAGGAGGCGCTACATGCTGGATGCTCACTGCTGGTGAGGGCAGTTTATCTTTTAAAAACAAGTTCGGACACCAAATAAGATGTTGTAATCCTGGTGTTGCTACATTGTGTACTGATGGTGAATGAGACGTTTTCAGACCTGGCCAATCACTGAGCCAGATTTCATCTTTCGTCTTGGTCAGTGGTCACTCTGGGGAATAGCACCCCAAGCGAGCAGCTGTTTTTACTGCACAACATCCAGGTTGTTTGGTCCAATAAACCCTGGCAGTGGCTCGCAGCAGTTGGATATTGGGTGGTATTGGACATCCAATGAGCGTGGCCAGATAGGCTGGTAAGGATTTGGGTTTTGGGGTAGACGAAAGGGTTAGAATAAACAAATCAAAACGGTTTGTTGGCGGAGTGGAATCGCCGACCGTGCCCAATATCCGATTCCAGGACTTTCTCATTTTGTCTGCAAAGCAAATGAAGGTGTTACATTTACAGAATTTCCAACCCAATCAAATCCTGTAAAACGCACCGTAATTTCCTCAGCCACTTAATAACCCATACTGTACATATTTTCTGACAGAAAATATGCAAAGGATATTTCCAAGCATGAGCAAGCATAAGAAATAGAGCAAATAGTAAAAAGAAAGGGGTTCCTTTCGATTAAATTTTTCTGATGAAACAATGAACTTTTGTTGATGACTTCTGCTCATAATGATAGAAAATTAAGTAATTCCTGCCTGAAATATACATAAGCACACAAAGATACAAACACAGGCCAAAAACCTTCAAAGCAAAGCCGACTTAGCAGAATATTCACTGTGTGGAGAGACATTACTCCACATTTACCGGCGAGGATTAACTTCACTGTGCAGCCAGCTGCGATCCCAGCATGACTTCCTGCTGCCTTTGTCATGCTTTGAGTGTCGGTACCTGGTCGTTCTGATAACCACGCTCACAGTAAGAGTGCAGTTATTGCAGCTGGTGGCTATTACACCTGTCAGAGATCAGAAAAGCATGAATAAAAAGGATAACGCAGGTTATTCCGGCAGAATATAACAGTCGGGAGCTGAGAACAGGATACATGTATGTTTTAAACAGACATCGTCTCACTCGGATCAGGATCGACTAACAGAAATAAAGTGAAACAGAAGAGGAGGATGAGGAGGGAAGGTTAAGTGGTGTGAAGTGTTTCATCAGCTCTGTAAAATACAGTGAGCCATTTAATTCTTCAACAGAATTGAGAATCATTACACCCCTGCTGGTATTAAGTGCCTTGGGAATCACTCATCTCATTTCAGCCTGAACCTGAAAGCTGCCGGAGCGTTTCATGAAATTCTGCTGCCTCACTCATCTAAACTGCAGCAGTAATTCATGTAATTCAGGACGCTCCATTCATCATCTTATCACCTAAGGTGCAGAGGGACTTGAGATGTGATGCTGACATTAACTCAAACCAGACAGCTTCTTCCAGGATGAAATATCTCTGAACCCAAACCTGCAAGTCAGATCCTCTCAGTAAGACAATGGCTAAGCTGCACCGGCTCTGTTCTGGCTCCATATAGACAAAGCCATTCCCAATCACAAACATTGGCAGTTGCGCACACAACCAGGGGGCAAAAAGTCTGTTTGTACTGCAGTCTACGGCCAAACACGCACTCATATCATTCATAAAAATGTAAAGTAACCTGACAAAGCAAACAGAGATCATTGTGTTTTAAATTATATTATATAAATCTGTATTTTGATGACAAATAAAAAAAAATAATACAGACTCAGCATTGCTGTTTTGTGTTTCTGTTACCATTACACCAACTTGGTGAGGGAGTCATCACCCAGAAACAGCATTTTTCTTGTTAAAACGTGGATATTATTAATGTTGGACCTCATTTGAAATTTGCCTGAAAAACTTGAGTTAGAAAGTGGCTAAAGCTTTCGTTTAGACCAAAATAGGCCCCAAGCGTTGAAGAAGAAATTCGCCATTTACGCTGTGCTAAGAGCAAACAAGCTGCGGACAAACCGGGACAAACACAAGAGGGGTTGGCTGTTGATTTTAATCAAAGAAAGAAAGAAAGAGAAAGAGAACGCACAATTTCATCTGCCGCGGCTTCCACAGTGTCGTGAACTCGCACGAACGTGCTTCGCGGCAGCTAGATGGTCTATTGTTTAAGCTATAAAAATCTACTAAATGATGTCATTTCGAGTAAACTATGGACGCTACCCACTCAGGACACTTGGATTACATTGGATGAGCAGTATGGAGGAATATTGACAAGTTTTTGTGGACTTTTATGGACCTTTTTTAGTTCAACTCCATTAAATGAAAGTTGGGAGAAAACCATGGGGCAAACTCCAGCGGAAAAGTGTGAAACCAGGAAGTGAAGTTTTTAATTGTAATTCTTTCTTGATCCACTAGGGGCTCCATAACAGAGCAAATCCTTTAAAACGCCAACTTCACAGCAGAAATAAACATGTTTACAGCCTGGTTCAAAAAATCATTTTAGGTTTAATGTTCCAGTTTACCTTCATGTCAACTGTGAGGGGGGTGGATTTTTTTTTATAACTCATCTGTTTAGATGTTATATAATCTTGAGGTTATACATATTTAAGGGCGTGTTCTTTCGGTTGGCAGACCGAAAGCCTGGTCTGCTGACCGGTGGCTCCTAGTTAGCTCCTTGTTTGCTCTTTGTAAGGTCTCAGTTTGTAACAGAGCAGCACAACGGCAGTTTTTAGTCATACAGTATAATAGCAAGTCTAAGCGTGTCTTACCTTTATCCCGCCACTTAGGGGGCTTATCTTTGTTAGCTCCTGTTAGTTTCAAGTTAGCTCGGTTAGCATTTAGCCTGTAAACAGTACTTTACTGTCAACCATTTGCCCTGCCGCCGCGCTGTGCCCTTTTTAGTATTTACCGTGAGTGACGACACACGTGACACGGCAAGATGGCGACGGTGGGACATGCCCAACTGAAAACAAAAACCTGTCTAATCTCTGGCTGCGTTTGAGATATATAAAAAAAGTGCTCCACAGTCTTGCTCAGCATGAGGGTGAGTAGAAAATGAACGTACATCATTCTGTGGGTGTACTATTCCTTTAAGGATTTTTACAAGAGCAGCTTTTGTGACATGCATGGGTTTAAAACCAGACTGGAAACTATCTGAGATGTTATTTTAACAAAGATGGGCCCCAAGTTGTTGTAAAACTAGTTTCTCCAAGATTTTTGATACAAAGGAAAAGGAAAGGATACTAAAGGACAATATTAGACTTGAATTTCCCTTTAATTTTAAACATGTGATGACTGTGGTGGTTGCTTGTATTTAGTCTGGTTTTTAGAAGTACAACTGGGCTTCTATTTCAGACAAAAGTCTTATTTTTCTTGTAGCTGCACCATTTTTGCCGTTGTTGGACCACAGAGAAATACTTCATATGAGTGCAGAATCATTACATATGCTGGAGACTGTGTTCTGTGCTGCTTTAAGATTTATTACTGGGTATAAATCACAAACGCGTCCCTGTATGCTGCATACTGAGGTTGCTCGCAGGCTTTTTCACTGGTACATTTTCATCTAGACTACTGTTGGACTACTCCCTTTCTTTGTGTTTACCTTGCGTTCAATCACAACCTGGAATCCCAGGTCTGTCTCTGCCCCAGTGTTTAGTAGGAGGGCATTCAAGCACTCTGCTCCATCTGCTTGGAACAGAGTTAAAAACATAATCAAGCTTAAGACCCTTTTCAGCCTCCCTCAGTTCACAACTTGTCACTGACATGATGATGGGAGATGTGTTTTGCTGCATAAAATGCTTTTACCTGATTCATGTTTTTTTTTTATATATATATTATTTTAATGTTCATTTTGTTATCGGTTTTGCCTCCTCCCGGTTACGCGCCTCTCTTGTTGTCGGATCCCAACTACTTAGTTTCTTTTGAAATTAAAGAAGAGTGATAAACGTTGGGGAGAATTTTATTAAAAACCTTTTTTTTGCCGCCTCCGTTGGGTGTTCCCCTTCCCTTGGCACCCCGCTTTTTTTTTTCCCCCCCTCCCGGGGGAGGGCCCCTTTCTTTTTTTTTCGAGTTTATTCCCGCCTCCTTGTTTTCGCCCGCCTTTTTTTTTTTTCTTCCTCCCTCCCCCTTCTTCCTCCTCCTTTTTTTTTCCCATACTTGCGCGTTTTTTATTGCGACGGACACATTCCGCCTCCCCCCGAGAGGGTTGTTCTTCCCGACGATATTTGTACACTGTTTTGACCTGTCTAAACCCCTTCCTGCTTGCGTTACTAGTGCCATGTTCGCCAAGCTGTGCTCATGAAAGATATTTTTTAATCTCAAGCATGCATCTTGCATGCATGCATTTTTTTTTCTCTCCCCGGTACTGGTCGAGTTGCAACAGCTCTTACCTGTTTTTCACTTATTTCTTCAACTTTTGCGATTTTTATCTTACTGCTTTTGTACATATTTGTATAGTCGTTTCTTATACCTGTTTGTACATAAGCCAGCTGTTTTTTTTACCGAAGTCGTCACGTCTTTCATCAAAAATGGCTCAATATGTGTGCGGGGGCCTCCGCAGGCAACGTTTACAGTAGGGAACAGCTGCTTTCGGAGGGACAGGCATGAGATCCCCGTTACTGCGGAAGACTCGCCGCGGCCGCTGTGCTGGAAAAAAACTTTGTGAGAAGAAAAGGCGCTTCAGACCCGTTCTCCCTTCCATCATTATGGGAAATGTGAGATCTCCATTCCACTTCATAAATTGAATAAATGCCAACCCTACTTAAATTTTCATGGATTCCCGACTGAAGTGACACTAAGGAGGAAGTGGATCAAAGCGATTTGATAGAATGAAGGGCCGAACTTTATAATAAAACAACGTAGCACATTTGTTTGTAGCCAGTGCGGCACAACACCGGCATTTCACAGCTAGCGTTAGCATTAGCAGGCTAGCGTTAGCTGATGTGCCTAACTTTGTACGTCTTACAACACACAAACATCTGAAAATTGGGTCTGTACCCCCCGTTTCCAGTGGAAGAACTGGGGATTGCCAAGAAAGGAGACGCTTTCAGATGCTTGTGTGTTTTCAGCCGCACAAAGTTAGGCACGTCATCAAGCTGGCTATTGCTAGCCTGCTAACACCAGCTGTTTAGTCTGCCGGCTACAAACAAACGTGCTACGTTGTTTTATTTTAAAGTTCGGCCCTTCACCGCGACGAATCGATCGCCTTGATCCACTTCTTCCTTAGCATCACTTCAGTCAGGAATCAGTGGAAACTTAAGTTTGGTTGGCGTTTATCCGAATTTCAAAGTGGAACAGAGCAGGGACAGCTATTGTTAAAATGGACCGGAAGAGGAAATGCCTAGATTCCAGAAAGTTCCGGTAAGCGTGATAATCCCCTATAAGATGGATGAGCTGGCGGCCCTGATGAAACACCAGCGGGAATACAGAGAGAGCAGTGTCCTTCTGTTCACGGAGACCTGGCTGACACACGTTATTCTGGATTCTGCTGTTTTACTGGACAATTTTCATCTGTTTCGAGCGGACAGAACAAAGGACAGCGGTAAGAGGAAAGGGGGAGGACTGGCTGTGTTTGTGAACGTGAGGTGGTGCAGACTGGGACACTGCACGGTTAAAGAGCAGCTGTGTAACAGAGACATTGAACTGTTAGCCGTTAGCATGAGGCCATTTTATCTCCCACGGGAGTTCATATGTCATTGTGATAGCAGTGTATGTGCCTCCTTCTGCCGACGCTGACACGACCTCTGACACCCTGCTCTCAGTCACCAGCAGGCTGCAAACACAGCACCCACAAGCCCTTTTCCTCACCTTCGGGGTCTTCAACCACGCCTCTCCATCATCTGTCCTGCCAACATTCACACAGTACGTCACCTGTCCCACCAGAGACAATAAAATCCTGGATCTGTTTCATGCCAACACCAAGGAGGCATATTCTGCATCCTCCCTCGCTCCTCTGGGGAGAGCTGATCACAACATCATCCATCTCCAGCCTGTGAATAAACCTGTTGAACACAGGCAGGCTGTGGTCCCACTCAGTTAGGAGGGGGACTGCTGAGAGTGAAGAGGCTCTCAGAGACTGCTTCAACACAACTGTGTGGACAGAGCTCTCTGACCCTCATGGTGAGGACATTTATACTGTCACAGACTACATAAACTTCAGTTTTGAGAACACGGTGCCCTCTAAGACAGTGCGGTGCTTCTCGAACAACAAGCCATGGATGACCCCTGATATTTAAGCTCTCTTGAAGGCAAAGAAGAGCTTTTAGATCAGGGAACAAGGAAGAGCTGAGGACTGTACAGAAGGAGCTGAGAAGGAGGAACAGAGAGGGAAAAAACAACTTCAGGAAGAAAATGGAGGAGCAGCTGAAACAGAATAACATCAGTGAGGTGTGGAGAAGTCTGAAAACTGTCTCAGGCTTGAGACAACCTGAGCCCCAAGCTGAGGGAGGTACCACAGCTCAGGAAGACCTCCTGCGTGGTACCACAGCTCTGGAAGACCTCCTGCGTGGGACCAGTGCCTAAAACATCGCACACCAGAGCTCAGCAGCTACAGGCCGGTGGCTCTCACGTCCCATCTGATGAAGACACTGGAGAGACTGATCCTGGGACACCTCCGCTCCACGGCGGGAGCCCACATGGATCCGCTGCAGTTCGCCTACCGGTCTGGGATCGGAGCAGAGGATGCCGTCATCTTCCTGCTACATCGTGCTCTGGCTCACCTGGAGAAGCCCGGCAGCTCTGAGAATCATGTTTTTGATTTCTTCAGTGCCTTCAACACCATCCAGCCGCTGCTTCTGAAAGCTAAACTGGAGAGGGCTGGGGGGGGGGGGGGACCGTCATCTGGCCGAGTGGATCCTGCATGATCTCACAAACAGGCCCCAGTTTGTAAGATCCCAGGATTGTGTGTCTGACCTGCAGCATGGGGCCCCCCAGGGGACTGTCTTGGCCCCCTTTCTGTTCACCCTCTACACTGCAGACTTCAGACACAACACGGACTGCTGCGTTCTGCAGAAGTTCTCAGACGACTCTGTGATCGTTGGTCTGATTACCGAGGACGACGACGTGGAGTACCGGGGACTGACGCAGGACTTTGTGGACTGGTGTCTGCAAAACCACCTCCTGATCAACGTGGGGAAAAACCAAGGAGATGGTGGTGGACTTTGGCAGACACCGGTCTGCCGGCCCCTCACTGGTGAACATCCAGGTAACAGACATTGAGAGAATGGACTCTGGGTGTTCACCTGAACAATAACCTGGACTGGACTCACACAGACGCCCTGTACAGGAAGGGCCAGAGCCGGCTCTACCTCCTGAGGAGACGGCGGTCTGTTGGAGTGAAGGGGGTCCTCCTGAGGACCTTCTATGACTCTGTGGTGGCATCAGCCGTCCTGTACGGAGTGGTCTGCTGGAGCAGCAGCATCACAGAGAGGGAGAGGAGGAAGCTGGACAAAGTCATCAGGAAGTCCAGCTCTGTCCTGCTGTCCTCTGGACTCAGTGCAGGTGGTCAGAGACAAACGGGTCCTAGCAAAACTGACCTCCATGCTGAACTATGAGTCCCACCCCTGCAGGACATCCTGTCCGGTCTGGAGAGCAGCTTCAGTGCCAGCTGACCCCCCCTCGCTGTGTGAAGCAGAGATACTGCAGGTCTTTCCTCCTGGCTACAATCAGCACATCTAAAGACTCCGTTTCACCCGTGCAGCCTTTGTATCTGTCACTATCACTTCCGGATTATGTACAATACTTACCCCCCCCCGTCCACTGCCTCCGCTCCGCTCCGCCCCGCTCCGGTCCGCACGACGCAGCAAATCCGTTGCTATTTTAATCAATGAGCAGCAGTCCACTTCTCCGCCAGCGCTCCGCTCCGCTCCGCTCCGACACGTCCGCTCGGGTCCGTCGGCCTCCGCCAAAAATACGGATCAACTCTATTTTCTGGTCCGCTCCGCTCCGTTTGGAGGAAGTTGCAAACATGAAACATCCGGTTTATAAAGTTTTTTTTTACATCTACCACAGAAGAAATTGATTGCTGTGTATAAAACTTATTGGGCATATTGTAGCATCTCAATAAAAACTTTTTTATGAAATAATATTGCGTCTTGTTATTGGGCAATGTGTGTAGTTCAATGTGCCGTATACATACTC
The DNA here is from genome assembly GCA_023101725.1 of Atherinomorus stipes. Taxonomy (NCBI): domain Eukaryota; kingdom Metazoa; phylum Chordata; class Actinopteri; order Atheriniformes; family Atherinidae; genus Atherinomorus; species Atherinomorus stipes. Next base: position 15,045 of record JALJCO010011295.1, on the reverse strand, counting down.
CCTACAAAGTAGGTCGCCGCACGTCAGATCCTGTCAAAACTACAAAAACTGTCACTTGTAAACACTCATTTTGGAAGTTGAAGGCCAAAAGATTTTGCTTCTCGCGCATGCTCCTTTGCCTGCTTTGTGACTGAACGGAGAGGGTGCTGGCGGAGTGAGGCGGAGTATGTGTGCGAGGGTTTTTGCAGCCCGCCGGAGAAGACGGACTAGAGCGCAGCGCAGCGGATCGGAGTGGGGCGGAGCGGAAGCAGTGGACGGGAGGTGTTATAACTACTATGTGCAATAATTTCTTTATTCTGCAATTTACAATACACACCACTCTGTTATTTATTTATGAATATTCATATATAGTACACACCCACTTGTCTGCAAAATTACCACGCTTATTCATTGTTTATTCATTGTTGTGTTTTTAAAACTCCTGTGCAGTCGACTTTACTTATTTTAATTGATCCTAATCTATCCTTGTCTATGTTTGTAAGTTTTTCTGTCTATACCTTTGGCCAGACTGGTCCGCTGTATGTGTGCTTTTGCAGAATTGCAAATTTCCCCATTGTGGAACAAATAAAGGTTTTTCTTATCGTATCTTATAAAACAGAGGCTAGATAAAAATAAAATAACACTTAGCTTTTTTGCCTCCCAAATGGCTTTTCATTTAGCAAGGATGGGCAGTGACTAATTTTTTTCCTGTTGAAACAATACTATTCGTTTATTGCACATATTCTCAAATACTAGTATTTTTTGGTCTGTAAAAGAAAATAATGATTGTACAGTGTGCATTTATATCTTTATTGCAAGGACAATATGAAATATAAATTAAACTTGAGAACAAAAGTACTTGAAAGAAACACTTTAAAAACTAAAACACATGATATTGGTGAGTAAATTAAACACAAGGAAGATTGAAAAATAGAGATGTCCGATATTATCGCCTACCAATGTTATCTACTGATATCAGCATTAAAATGTGGTATCGGAATAATCTGTATAGTTTTTTACTACTCATTGTTCCGTTTAAAAATCACAAGATCTTGGTGTTCCTTTAGCATCAGCCCAGCATTTGAAAAAGTCCCTGTTATCCTGGAAGAACTTCATTTCCCAGCATTCCTTTCAGAGTCATGTGACTACGGTGCAGCTGCTGCTACAGACTGACTTACTTTGAAGCTGCTGATAATATGTCTGGTTTAAGGTTGTTGGTTAAGTTACCAAGTTGTTAGAAACATTAGAATTAGACACATGTTGGCTAATATCTGCTAGTATCTGATATATGGTAGTATCTAATACCTGCTAGTATCTGATATATGCTAGTATCTAATACCTGCTAGTATCTGATATCTGGTAGTATCTAATACCTGCTAGTATCTGATATATGCTAGTATCTAATACCTGCTAGTATCTGATATCTGGTAGAATCTAATACCTGCTAGTATCAGATATATGCTAGTATCTAATACCTGCTAGTATCAGATATATGCTAGTATCTGATATCTGGTAGCATCTAATACCTGCTAGTATCTGATATATGCTAGTATCTAATACCTGCTAGTATCTGATATCTGGTAGCATCTAATACCTGCTAGTATCTGATATCTGGTAGTATCTAATACCTGCTAGTATCTGATATCTGGTAGTATCTAATACCTGCTAATATCTGATATCTGGTAGTATCTAATACTTGCTAGTATCTTATATATGGCAGTATGTAATACATGCTAGTATCTGATATCTGTTAGTATCTAATACCTGCTAGTATCTGATACCTGGTATTATGTAATACCTGATAGTATCTGATCTATGGTAGTATCCAATACCTGCTAGTATCTTATATATGGCAGTATCTAATACCTGCTAGTATCTGATATATGGTAGTATCTAATACCTGCTAGTATCTGATATACGGTAGTATCCAATACCTGCTAGTACCACCAACCCATCTTTCCTCATGTTACCGTTTTCTTTCTGCAAAGGTGTGCCCTGTGAGGGGCTGCGTGACCACGGTCTGCCTGATCCTGTCTTGTAATGTTCTTGTGTTTGTGTGTCTTGGACGGGTTGTACTGAAACATGAATTTCCCCTCGGGGATCAATAAAGTATCTTTATCTTTATCTTATATATGGCAGTATGTAATACCTGCTAGTATCTGATATATGCTAGTATCTAATACCTGCTAGTATCTGATATACGGAAGTATCTAGTACCTGCTAGTATCTGATATCTGGTAGTATCTAATACCTGCTAGTATCTGATATATGCTAGTATCTAATTAGACACATGTTGGCTAATACCTGCTAGTATCTGATATCTGGTAGTATCTAATACCTGCTAGTATCTGATATATGCTAGTATCTAATTAGACACATGTTGGCTAATACCTGCTAGTATCTGATATCTGGTAGTATCCAATACCTGCTAGTATCTGATATCTGGTAGTATCTAATACCTGCTAGTATCTGATATATGCTAGTATCTAATTAGACACATGTTGGCTAATACCTGCTAGTATCTGATATCTGGTAGTATCCAATACCTGCTAGTATCTGATATCTGGTAGTATCTAATACCTGCTAGTATCTGATATATGCTAGTATCTAATTAGACACATGTTGGCTAATACCTGCTAGTATCTGATATCTGGTAGTATCCAATACCTGCTAGTATCTGATATCTGGTAGTATCTAATACCTGCTAGTATCTGATATATGCTAGTATCTAATACCTGCTAGTATCTGATATCTGGTAGTATCTAATACCTGCTAGTATCAGATATATTCTAGTAGTAGTAGTATCTGATATATGCTAGGATCTAATACCTGCCAGTATCTGATCTATGGTAGTATCTAATACCTGCTAGTATCTGATATATGGTAGTATCTAATACCTGCTAATATCTGATCTATGGTAGTATCTAATACCTGCTAGTATCTGATATATGGTAGTATCTAATACCTGCTAGTATCTGATCTATGGTAGTATCTAATACCTGCTAGTATCTGATCTATGGTAGTATCTAATACCTGCTAGTATCTGATATCTGGCAGCCAGATGTCCAAAATGAACTCCTCTGGCTGAGTTAAGGATATTTTGGGATCTTTGCTCTCGGAGCAGAATACAGTTGTATTTCTCAGAATATGACAGAAACAACCTCACAGTTGTCTGCATCAGTGTTGTTTTTGTTAACATTGACGATGACTAAATCATTTCGTTGATGCCCCTTTTTTCATGACGATAACAAGACGATGACGAACTAAACATGTCTCTATGCTGACTAAAACATGACGAGACGTGTGTGAATTTTCGTTGACTAGACTGGTTGAAAATGTCAGTATCTGGTCTGTCAGATGCTTAACATGCAGGAAATTTCTGCCCATTCTGCGTTAATCTGTCTGTCAAAAGTTTAAAAAGTAGCTGCATCCTCTTCTTGTTTGGGCACGCCGACCACTTGGTGTGCAGCCGTGTGCAGCATCGGAGTTCTGCACAGGCTTTACTGACCCGCATCCGCCCGATCCCGAACCGACCACAAACCACGGCTCTCCATGTCAAACGTGACCTGCACGTCAACACATTAAATTACTGAATGTGTAAATATACTGTAGCCACTTAGGAGCTTTATTTGTTTGATTCAGAGATTCCTGCGTAAAAGATCATCATCCTGGTTTTAACTTTTGTTTTAATCCAGATTTTACTTTATTGCAGGATCGTGAGAGATCGGCGCGGACACAATGAAGACTCAAAAACAGTGATTGTGCTAGAATACTGTGCAATTTTATTCCCCGCTCTGAATCACATACAAATCAACAATTCATTTCAAACAGTAGCTGACACTTATTTATTGCTTACCTTAGCACAGAACCGGAGAGCCCAACAGTTCGAGTAAGACAAAAAGTATCAGCTGGCTGGGCGACTGATCAGATCCCGCAGCAGACTCCGACTTGACTGCAAGTTGCACACTGTTTTATCAGGTCGGGCTGCGTTATCACTAGACTGGCCAGACCCAGTGAGTACGCATCCCTCTCTACTGACTCTCAGGCTTGGTGCAAAAGTGTTGTGTTCAAGCAGAATCAAAACAAGTTATGTTCTCAGGCTTGGTAGAAACATGTTAAAGCAGTATCAAAACAAGTTATATAAGGCAATTATCAATATATAAGCATTAAAATGTGCATAAAGGCATAAACATAAAGATATTCCAACTTTGTTCTCTGTTCCTGCTTCACATCACCAGCAGTGTCTCTGCCTGTGCTGGAAATGATCCCAGCGGCTGATGTTTAAAACACGTCATGTCCACAAACATAAAACAAACTTTTTATCACTAAGACTTATCACCAACTTAGATAGCTGCCAAAAACAACACTGGTCTGCATATATATCAGTATCAGTTGATATAGTAAATTAAGAGGTGGACAATATCGGTATATCAGTCAGTCAGTCATTTTCTGTACCGCTTATCCAATTCAGGGTCGCGGGGGTTGCTGGAGCCTATCCCAGCTATTAACAGGCGGTATATCAGATATCAGATATCGGTAAAAAAAAAAAAAAGAAGAAGAAGCAAATATCAAACATCCCTGTTAAAAAAAAATTAAGTGATCAAATAATTCAACTACAGGTTAAAATAATATTATTTAATGAGGGGGTTTCATGTCATTATTAGGCACATAATTACCTTTTATGGCACAACCAAATAACTGTTACCTTCAGAAGTTTTGAAAATACGGTATACATGAAAAAACAACCTAAAGAAATGTGACATCACTCCATGTCTGTCACTGATGCCTTAAAAATTCACTGCTGCCACTTTAAGATTCCTCCTATTGTGAAAACAAACTAAAACAAAACGTGAAATATCCAAAATCAAACCACCAAAAAATGTAAACAAAACGTCATCCTCTCTAAAAGTAGCTGCATCATCACATCTGATTGGCTACTATGATCAGGTGATGCAGAAGATGTCACATCTGGCTGGTTTCATACACCATTTCATCCCCTAAAACTCTCTGAAGTTACAACAAATGGCATGTTTTGTGTCTGCATAGTGGTATCTCGATACTCAAAAAAGTATAAAATACTTTGACTGATATTAAAGTATCAACTTTAAGGTATTGATTCACCTATCCTAACCAGCATCACTGATAGTTTGTTTTAGTCTCATTTAGCAGTTATCAATGGTTTGTATGTTGGCTGAGTAATATTCACAAAAGCCTCCATTTCTGTGTATTTTTTCATTATAAAATAGTCACTTTTCAGTATTTTAATCAAGCATTTAAATTACACAACTGAAAACAAAACCACAGTAAACAGATGGAATGATAGTAGAAGAGAAGAAAACGAAAAGCCCAAAGAAAGAAGAAGAGAAACTCAAACATTGATCGCAGAGCATCTTCTGGGATTAACAAGAAATGAACTCTCCAATGAAACATGAGGCCATGACAGCTGCACCTTCAGAATGTCGAATATTTTTTTCTGAGAAGCTAACCTGATGCAGTAAAATGCATCTGAGCTGGAGTGTGTGTGGACATGAAGAGTTGCATGTGTGCTGTGAAGCTGAAGCCAACTCCTGCGTGCTTCTGTGAAAGCCTGCAGTGGTGAGCCAGATCCCAGTCCGTGATGCGGAGGGGGATGCTATAAACAGTCCGGCGTCAGCCTGAAGCCGCCTGCATGGCTTCGTCCTCGTTCAACCCGCTGGCATTTCACGCTGCATTTATACAAGTCAAGGATAAGTGCGCGCATATCTGACTTTTTAATATTTGAAGTCTTTCTGTCGTCATTGTAGACCTCCATTGTTGATCTGAATCTTTTAGGAGGGTTTGTCCTCAGCTGTAGGTGGGCTGGCAATACAGATGTTATTTATCCTCTTCCTTTTTCCTTTCTGGTGTTAGAAGGTCTACTGCTGTAATGTAACAGGTATTACTTAGGCCCAATTCCAATTCCTCTTTTCATCCCTACCACCACCCCTACCTCTAGCCCTTCCCCTCGATTGAATTATTCCCTAAGAAATGGGACAACACTTCCAAATCCTCATGCGTCACATGAGTAATAGTCCATATCCATAGCATTTTACCCGATCAAAAAAATAGTGTAGCAATGCAACATCGGTAATGGTTGCTTTAAATCAATATCCAACCCCTCTTGGACGCGCTTGTGTTTGTGCCAGTTTCTTCTTCTATGCTTGCATTATCGGCAGAGTAGGCTCTGAACACCAAGGCTTCCGTAGTTACAGTTATGCGTGCTTAACCCCAGCCAACCATTGATCTATGGGGTGATGACCATGGGGGCTCTTGTCGGAGTGGCTAAGGGTCCTGCGCTCGGGGGGGGGGGGTATTTTATTGAAACATTGTTGATTTTAATATACAGATTACTTTGTGCTATGTATGAAAAGTGTTGTATGAATAAAATTTGATCCAAGTGTCCTGAGTAGCGTCCATAATTTATTTGAAACATTATTTAGTATATTTTTATAGTCTAAGCGGTAGAACATCACACTACTCCAATGCACGTTCATGCGAGTTCACGACACTATGGAAGCCACGGCAGATGACAGCGCACATTCTCTTTCTTTGTTTTAAATCAATAGCCAACCCTTCTTGGGTTTGTCCCGGGTTGTCCGCAGTTCGATCGCTCTTAGCACAATGTAAACAGCTAATTTCTTCTTCTACACTTGCATTATCGGCAGAGTAGGCGCTGGACGTCACAGCTTCCATAGTGTTGTGAACTCGCAGGGGCGCGCTTTGCAAAAGCAAGATGTAGTACTGTTTAGGCTATAAGAATATGAGGGATGGGTACCATTCACATTTGAATTGATACAGTACCAATATCCGGTACCTGCGAGTTGATACCGGTACCCATCGGTACCAATTTTCGGTACTTTTATAGGTGTTTATACACCAATAGCAGATTTATTTCTCATCCTCAACATATAATTTTTAACTAATATATTAAAGCAAAATCCAGCTGTTTTTATTCCATGTGGTGTCGGAGCGTCTGGTACACAGAGAGGAAACTCGATGGAATAATTTAATGAGAGAAAAGATGGAGTGATGTCTGACACTAAATAGATTCCGTCGTAGCATTTTGCGCAGGCAGGATGGAGCCTGTGAGCCTGCTGGTGCAGTGACCATCTCAGCTTACTAACTTGGTATACACAGTTTTTGCCATGCTGGATTAACCAAACAAGCTTCTTCAGGGAGAGACGCAGACTCGATGTCAGATTTAAGTGTTGTGGCTGGTGCACTCGCATGCGGAAACTCCGCTGTGATGAGGAGTTTAATAAGATGTGGGATGTAAAGGAGGGAGGGAGAAACGTGAGTGACCTGCACGTCGGCTCTGAACTGGTTTACTGTGTTGGTTGATGACAAACTCATTAAGCATTTACATCATCTTGAGTTCTTGAACGGCAGTTTGTGAACCCCGCTGGTTGTTATCTGCCCCCCGATTAGATCTGTTCAGTCGCTGAGGGGCTGACTTCTCCTCCTCCTCTCTGCTGGCTGCAGACGAAGCCTTGGGAACGGAGCTTTGAGAAGAATATTGTGTTTAATCAGCTGCTTCCTCAGATTAGATGTGTGCCTGCTGCTTGTCTTGTATTTTGCATCACAAATATTGTAGCGAGCTTGATGTTTCAGAGAAGTGAAGCCAGAAAAGCTTCAATCAGCTGCTGGTTATGACTGAACACACGGGCAGCAGCGACTGGTGTCACGCGTGTCATGGGACGTTCACGTTCGACACAGAAATCGCCAAGTCTTCCACTCCCTCACAGTAAAAGGATGCATTTAGGTACCGAAACATGGTAACGTTTGATTTTACATGAATCAGTACTCGGTAGTACTGACGGAGTTCAGTAGGTACGAATAAAAGTACTGAGTTTGGTACCCATCCCTAAAAAATTATACTAAATTGTGTTGTTTTGAGTAACTTATGGATGCGACCCACTCAGGACGCTTGGACAACATTGGACGAGCGGTATGGAAGAAGATTGACAAGTTTTTGTGGACTTTTATGGACCTTTTTGTTTTGAGCGCCGGTCACCTCCATTATATAAAAGTGGATAACAAAAACCTGTCCGATGTCCGGCTGCATTTGAGATATTAAAAAGTTCTCCAGAGTCTTGCTCAGCATGAGGGTGAGTAGAAAATGAAGGCACATCACTCTGTGGGTGTTGTATCTCTTTAATGTTCCTTGTTTGGCAGTTCTGCACAGACCAGGATGCAAGATAGGTGAAGTCCCTGTGTTCACCTTCAGGCAATAATGTTCACAGTACCTCGTTAAGGTGGTAAGGAAGCTGCAGGAGAAATGTCCCCTGAAATTCCCTTTGGTCTGGCTGATTGTCTGTTCGGATCCTGCAAGAATGAACAGAGATCCTCAGTGGTGCATAACACAGATGATATAGTGCGAACATTCATCCAGGGCAAGCAGTTGGCAGGTGGCGTTTCAGCTGGTCAGGACATATTTTGAGATTACATTTGTACTTTTCTGCCTTTTGGCACCGAGAAGCACAAAAGTGTTATCCTTTTGCCAAATAAAGATATATTCAGCTGCAGTTATGATGCTGTATTGTAGGTTCTTGTCAACTGGATGAGGCAGTTGAGTGAAACATATTACTACCCTGAATAATCATCTTTTTCAATATTGTAGGTGATGTCATCATTCAGAAGTTCACAACCTTACTCTCTGTTTCAGGTAGAGATGAAGAATTTGTGTCCCTTCAACCAATGAAACTGTGTCTGGATGTCTTTCTGCACTCAAAACTCCGCACGTCCTACCCGGAACCACTAAGGTTCTGCCAAAATGTTCAAAATGTTATTGTTGTCATTCCAGGATTTAAAAAAAAGTATGCAGTAACTGTAATGACAGGTACTTTCTACACCGACTCAGAGAGTTAAGTAACCCAATGACAGTAATCAGTTACCTAATAATTAGTTATTTCTATCACTGATGTCACAAGAATGTTATTACAGTCAAATGTTGACGTGTTGGCATTAAAAAAATGTTTTGAAGGTATTAAAAAGAATTAAATTCAGCTGGAGAATTCCTATTTGGTTGAACTCATTTACCACGTGTTAAACAGAGTTTAAGTTGATTAAATCTGGCTTATTTTGTGTGATTAAAGCAAGTCATTTCAAACAACTAGCTCAAGATATCCTACTGTATTTCATTATTTTCTCATGAAAATGGTGCAATAGTTGAATGAAGTCCACAAGATCCGGACTGTTCAAAGATCCTAATAACTTCCCTTGTGTACGCCATCCAAGGACCACAAGCTGAGTCTGGGTCAGCAGGGAGGGAAAAGTCTGGAATACATTCTGGAGAATTTATATATTTCATAGTAACTTCTGATGTTCCCTTGATGATAATTTCCAAGAAACGTCTTCACACGGTGAAAGATTGAATCTGTAGCTCACAGTAATGACACGGCAGCTGTGTGCTGCACGCAATAACGCCGTTAAATCTCTTTACATAGCTTTGATGTTGATGGATTTTATTACTAAAGCATATTTTCTAAAGCCCTAATGACATTTGTAATCAGATGAGCGCTGGCTTTATTTAACAGGCCCCACTTCAATAATTTATCAGCACATCAGAACATCAAACAGCACTTTGAGTTGGCGTTGCTAGTTCAGACCTCCACTCCTCCCTCATCTGGCCCTTTCTTACTCTTCCTCCAACCTCCTCACTTATTTCCTTCTCAGAAAATGAAAAATAACGTCAGTGAAGATTCTTCAAAGCTCTGATAACCTTCCCTTGTTCTCTTGTCCTGAGGCTAAAGTGTTTTGCGCGTTTTCCAGGGAGTAATGAATCCATGAAGAGACACGAAGTCTGCACATCCTGATGAGCCTTGTCTGCGCCGATGCACATCAGGACAGTTTCATTACTTTAGTATCGGAGAGAAGGATGAAGGCTAGTAATTTGAAGAGTATATGAGCTGTGTTTGCCTTCTCTTACACGTCTCTGCATCCAGCTCAGCTTTGAGTCTTGGTTTTGTTTGGACTGTCCACAAAATTTACTCACTCTCTCACCAACTACCAGGGGTCTGTTGCACGAAGCAGGTTTAAAGAAAACCATGAGTTGTTTAACCCTGAAATGAGGGAAAATTTTTCCGTAACACAAAGGTAGGTAACTCAACCCAGGGGAAAGAGGAGTAACTCTAGCCTGTTGCACGAAGAGGGGTAACTTAAACCCTCGGTCAGTTACCATAGTAACAGACTCTGAAACTAACCTGGTTGGGAGCAGGTTAATGTGGAGAAACCTTGAGTTTCACACTGTCTCCGCCCACTTTCAGCCACACACGCTATTTCATTTCCTCATTCATTCATTCAGTCAGCGGTGAGTTTTGGCTGCTGCCGTCTCAAATAAAACATGTTAAAATAAATCAGACGTAGGTTACCTACAGACCTGCTCTTTCTATAAGGGTTTCATGGACGAAGATGCTGCTCGACTGCTGGGAGGGTTTAATGTTCAGAGATTATCAGACCATGGATAAAAGTTCTTTCATTTCCCGACAGTTGTCATTTCTGGTGTTACAGTTTCACATCACTGTGACGGCCCCAGTGGGTGTGGCCTGTCATCAGAGCACCTGCTCCGGGTGGCTGGTCATTTAAAAGCTCAGATGACTAACTTTCTCGCTCTCTCTGCTTCCCTCCCCAGCCTGGTTTGTACATGCACTGATCTGCATCCACATTACACCGCTGATTGTTCACTTCTATATTTCGCACACACTTATTTTCTTTTAATAAATTATTTAGAAAAGTCGCCATTGTCGCCTTCCCTCTTTTTTGTCACGGCTTGCCGCGCTGGTCGTGACAAATTGGGGGCTCGTCCGTTTTGTTTGTTGTCGGCGTGTTGTGATTTCGCCTTCCTTTGATCTTTGTGGGTGGTCGGTGCGGCCTGTGTTTGTTTGGTGCGCCGCCTGTCCTTTGTTCTTTGCGCGTGGTGGTGCGTCTTTTTGGTCGGTGAGGGACGGTGTTTGGCTGACTGTTTCTGTTATTTGTTTTGTTGGTGTTTTGCTGCGGGGAGTCTGGAGGTGTTTGGTCTCGGCTCGGTGCGTCGCTTTGTCGGGAGGATCCAGTGGGTTTTGGTCGGGTGTGTTTGGTGCGTGGTGTGGGGCGTCCCTGGTAGGTTTGGCGGCATTTCCCCTTGGATTCGTTGCGCATTGGGGGGCAGTGACAGCTGACAGCGGATGTGCCCCCAAGCCGTGGCTTGGGGGCACATCCGTGGATTCAGGGGGGGTTGCTAGCGTGCTAGTCGCCTTTTTCCTGTCCAGCGGGCTTCAGTGTGTAAATACCTCCCACAGAGCTGCATGAAGACTAGGGGGGAGCTTAGTTTAGTGTTTCGTTCAGGCAGTTAGTGGGACTGCTTCTTTTGGTGTACCCGACTTGTTTCTGGGTCCGGTTGTGGTCCGGTTTTTGTGACGTTTTTGTGTGCGATTGTGGACTGGTTTGGTTACAGCGGATGTCGAGGCGTTTATTGCTGCTCCATCTGATAATGTTTTGAATAAACTGAAGAAGACGCAGTTGTTGACGCTAGCGGAGCATTATGAGGTTGACCTGTCAGATAAACAGTTGAAGGAGAGCACTAAGGCTGCGTTGCGACAGGAGTTGATGGAGTTGGAGATTTTGCCTGCAGTTCAGGAGGAGGGGACGGAGGAGTCTGTCTCAGTGTCTGGTGGCTTGTCTGTTTCTGAGCAGGGTTTTACGTTTGAGGAACAAAGAGAGTTGTTGTTGAAGTTGGAACGTGACAGAGCTGTACAGGAGTCTAAAATTAAGGAACGGCTTGAGCTTGTGCATTTACACACACAGGTGGAGAAAGACAAGTTGGAGTTGGAAGCGCTGCGTGTGACCATGGCTAAATGTGATGATGCGGAGCTGTCAGGGAGTGTCCGCTTACTACTGACAACTTGCATTGGTTGCCTCAGTTCAATGAGAAAGACCCTGACTCGTTTTTTGTGTTGTTTGAGCGGGTTGGCAACAATAAAAAGTGTCCGAGGATGAAGGTGCGTTGATGCTTCCGTGCGTGCTCACTGGAAAAGCGCAGGAGGCGTATTCAGCTCTGTCCAGACACTGAGTCTAATGGAGTGCCTGACCCTGATGAGGGTCTACTTTGCGGTCGGCTCAATAATTCCACAGCACTCTGGAACCTGGATAAGCTGTTGTCCCATATTCCTTTTTTGTGGCGTGATGAGCTGACTGCACTGCTGTGCGGTTATCTTTGTTTGTTTTGGGATGTTCCCTTATGTACAACTTCGGTGGGACGTAACATTGATGTTGGGGTTGCGCACTCGCGCAATTTGCTGTTCTATCGTTTAGAGCCCGACCGATATATATTGGGCCGATTTTGGCATCTGGCTCATTAATCTGCAATCGGCCAAAATGTGGCCGATATGAAAATTCTAGTTTTTGCTTTAAAGGGGAAATTTACTCAATAATATCTTTATCAACAAATTCAGTTATCCACACAAGTTGAGTAACAACAAATGCTTCCCCCCCCCTCCCCCACCCCCCCCCTCCCCGGATCCCCATGCCCCTATACCTACACCTTCCCCGGCGCCACCCACGACCCCACCAGCACCTGCTACAACAGAACCCCCTGACCCCTCCCCCACCTCCCCCCTTCCGCCCCCCCTTCAACCAGATACCAAACACCACTACAAAGAAAAAATAAAAAAAAACACCCCCCCCCCCCAAACCCCCACACCCGGCTCTCATCACCCACATAATTCCCTATCCTGAGTCATATTGCTACATATGCCGCCCCGGGGCCCAGCTGCAACCAGACCCACTCAAGTTACAGAAATAACTAATACATGCAACCAAAAGAAAATAAAAATTATTTACTTACCTCCCACCCACCACCACAAAAAAAATAAAACTCCAAAAAATTTACCCTAAAATCGCGGGTTAAACGTCCCGTTCCAGAAGAAACAGAACATAGATTTCATCACATGGAGACGAGGTGCTGCTGCCACCACCACCAAAGCACACAAAAAACAAGAAAAAGCTAGAAAAAAATATAAAAAAATAATATAGAGTAAAAAAAATAAGAGAAACATCCAGAGAGCATTTGTGGGGTGGGGGGCAGGGGAATTTAAGATAGAGAAAAGACAAACAGGGGACCCCCGGGGAGAAATGATACGAAGTTCTTGTTTAACCCTCAAAAAATCAAACAGCCCCCCTCCGGCTGCCCCCCCCCCCCCCCCCTGCTAGTCCCTCTTGCTGCTCCCCCCCCCCCCCCCCTCCCCCCCCCACCACCCCCCTCCCCCCCCCCCCCCCCCCCCCCCCCCCCCACCCGCCCGGAGGGAGAGCCAAACCAGGGCAAACGTTAAGTTCCCCCCCACTAACCTGTACCTTACTAAAACAAAACAAAACTACACTAACCTTCTCCGAGACAACAAACCTCAACGGCATAACGCAAAAAGAGACTATATAGGAGAAAAGGAAAGATTAAAATGCTCGAGGTGGGGCCAAAATAATAATATTTTAAGCGTGAAAGTTCCCTCTTTGTGAAATAAAAAAAGATACACATTGTAACCCCATCTCTACTATTAGCTAATTTCAAACTGTTATACAGCTGCTAACTCCATCTCTACTATTAGCTAATGTCAGACTGTTATACAGCTGCTAACTCCATCTCTACTATTAGCTAATGTCAGACTGTTATACAGCTGCTAACTCCATCTCTACTATTAGCTAATGTCAGACTGTTATACAGCCAGTAAATGCTGTGTAAGTCGCCTATTTGTGACACAAACGAGATAAATGCAACTGTTCACTTCCATCTCCTGTTATCTTATATAAAATTATTATATTGTGTCCCTCTACACTTCATGCCATGCAGGTTTTACTGGGACTCGTAAATTCAGAAGTTTAAGTTTTCATTAAACTAATTAAAAAGCTCCAACTAATGTATTTAGTTGTAATTCTGTTTAGATGTTTTAGAAGCTGCAACATTGCTCTTAAATCTAGTTTAGTCCCTTGTGTTAAGTGGAAGATGGAACTTTTTGAAGCTTAAAGATGACAAATTTATATTTCTAAGGTCTTTTAGTGAATGAGTCTTTAAAAATATATAATTTAAAAACACTTTCCATTAGTCTGTGTGGTATCACTGTAAGCTGTTTGCAGCAACTTGTTTTCATTTTGAAATGATCATCTATATCACTGAAATCTAATTACTAAAATACACTAAATGTATATATATTCATCCCCAGGAAGAGGAAATGAGTAAGATGGAGCCACTTCACAAAGATTTAACAGGTGTTGGATGCAACATCTGTGGTGTGAACGTTAACCTGGGCTGCAGCACCGGGAAAGGCAGAAAACGCAACAAATTTGTGTCACCACCTAAAACATCATCACAGATTCTGGATGATCTGATTCTTAGTGTTGAATCACATTTTGGTCATTATAAGAATTTAAGTTGGACTACAGTTAGACAGGATGTATGTCCATGTTCATTTTTTAATATCCTGGCTGATATATATCGGCTGACATCTGATATTGGCCAATATATGGGATATCAGGTTTTTTAAAGCCCCCAATATTTGGTATCGGAATCGGCCTCAAAAATCCCATATCGGTCGGGCTCTTCTATCGTTTGTCCTGGGTAAGGCTGTCTCTGTTTTGGTTTGCCTCTGGCTTTGGTCTGGGCCCTCCAACTGCCTTATCATGTGCTGTTGTCGGATGTTGTCGTTGCAGGTCCTTCACTTTGGTACTGTATTGTGATGTTTTAGTGTTGGTTCCATCTGGTTGCTTAAATGTGCTTCTCAGGTACCAGGGTTGCTGTGGCCACGTGGACCCTTCATTGACATCACAGCAGTGTTTGCTGGACCTGCCTTATGTTGTACTGGGTTTGTCTTGAGAGATTTGTTTTGTGCTTTGTGGGTGTCGTCCTTTTATGGGGGAGGGTGTGACAGCCCCAGTGGGTGTGGCCTGTCATCAGAGCACCTGCTCTGGGTGGCTGGTCATTTAAAAGCTCAGATGACAAACTTTCTCGCTCTCTCTGCTTCCCTCCGCAGCCTGGTTTGTACATGTACTGATCTGCATCCACATTACACTGCTGATTGTTATTTT
>JALJCO010011293.1:0-19871 GCA_023101725.1 Atherinomorus stipes | reverse complement strand
GACATCATCCAGCCCCCCCACTTTGTCCAAAACTCACCAAAATGGTCTCAAATGTTTGTGCTACGTTTGTGCTGGTTTGGCTGCTGCTAAAAGAAACAGTCGTGCTGCCACGGTTTTTGAGATATTTGGCTTCATTTCTTACTTATTGCATGACATCATCCAGGCAAAACTTTGTCTCACAAAATGTCTCGAGGAAAATACACTCAAATGTTTGTACTACGTTTGTGCTGTTGAAAAACATTTATGCTGCCACAGTTTTTGAGTATATGGCTTTTATTTCTAATGATGTGACATTATCCTGGCAGAAGTTTTTATGGGAATCTAACCCAATGTCACGAAATCTCACGAAAATACACATAAATGTTTGTGCTGTTAAAAGAAACATTTTGCTGCCACAGTTCTTCAGAAATACATGTAACAAGTTACACAATTAGGGCTTAGACGGCATTCGAACCCACAGAGTCCTGGGTGAGAGTCATGCACACTTACTAGTCAGCCAAAGGCATATCACTGTGGGCAAGTAGCCAGAGCAGAAATCATTCAGGAACTCAGATTCAGAAATTCAGTCTTATTTCTTATGACCAATTATGATATGATATGATATGACAATTTTATTTTATTTGATTTAAATATCTGATCTTAATTATTTTGTTGTTTCTTGTTTTGTTTGTTTCTCTATTTGAATATTCTAAATGTGTTTCTTGTGTTATTTATTTTTATCATTGAATTTTCATTTTCTTTTCAAGGTTTTGGTACAATGTACAGCACTTTGGTTAAAGCAACTCTTACGTGTTTGCATTCTTACACTATTTTTCTAACAGGGTAAAATGCTATGAATGAGGTAATGGAACTCTAAAATACAAGACAGACCCACCATTAATCAAAATAAAATATTATTCCACTCTCTAAATATTCAGCAAACTCCAACCAATCCTTGAAGTGGGGTGCACCTCTAGATTGTCCATCGGCCTGCCTGTCAGACCTTTGATTCTGCATTGGGAGGTGGAGGGAATGAAGGGGTGTGTCTTAGGAGTGAGGCGGGACTGTTTATATTCAAATAATCTTGCTGTGCTTTCTGAAATGCAAGATCAGTAAAGGTTGCTTTAATGTTGTTTTTAAATGTGTTATAAAAAATGTAAATTTGCTGTTGCAGTATTGTATCATTGCACTTTATTTGTCTCCAGCTCTGAAGGTAATCACTGAAATAAGTGGCTTGTTAATCCTATATGGGCCTATGTAAAACTGTAAATTAGATTTTTCCCTTTCATGATGTTTCAATTCAATTCAATTCAACTTTATTTGTATAGCGTCCATTCATGACAAAGTCACCTCAGGGCGCTTAAGCAGAAAAGTTCAGATCAGATTCATAACAGCCTCGTTAAGGAAACCAACAGATTGGATCGAATCTTGACTTGACCCGGTCCAATCCCCCATCCTGAGCAAGCACGGAGGCGACAGTGGGAAGGAAAACACCCTTTTAACAGGGAGGAAAAACCTCCGGCAGAACCCGGCTCAGGTAGGGCGGCCATCTGCCTCGACCGGCTGGGGGGGAGAAGACAGAAAGGGAGACCAACAGACACTGCAACGTTATCCAGCCAGATCTGCTGAGAGAGGAGAACACAGTTAATGATGCAATACTGTCACAGGTTTCTACATGGAGAGACAGAGATGATGGGAGAGGAAGAGCCCAGTGCATCATGAAGCGTCCTCATAAAAGCCCATCTCAAAAACCCCGCAGCAGTCTAAACCTATAGCAGCTTAACTAAGGGAAGGCTAACCATCCCTAACTATAAGACTTATCAAAAAGGAAGGTTTTAAGCTTAACCTTAAAGGTAGAGAGGGTGTCTGCCTCCCGAACCTGAATTGGTAACTGATTCCACAATAGGTGGGGCTTGATAGCCAAACGCTCTTTCCAATCACAAACGGCAATTATGAAATTCATTTTGAAATGAATAATTTTAGGTAGAGAATATCTTTAATTATCACAGGATTACAATGTAGCTACTGTGGTTGAGGAACTTACCATCCTTGGATCTGAGTAAAGATTTTCTCCGTCAAACATATAGAAACCTTTCTGTCACCTGCCGAATACTATAGAGTACCTATTGTACATAGTCACACATGGTGCCAACTTGAGCATGAGCGAGTGTCCGAAATTCTAAAAATGATATATCTCAAAAACCGTGGCAGCACGACTGTTTCTTTTAGCAGCACAAGCCAGCACAAACGTAGCACAAACATTTGAGACCATTATGGTGAGTTTTGGTGAAAGTAGGGGGCTGGATGATGTCACGGTCATAAGAAATGAAGCCATATATCTCAAAAACAGTGGCAGCACGAATGTTTCTTTTAGCAGCACAAACCAGCACAAACAAAATTTGAGACCATTTTGGTGAGTTTTGGTGAAAGTGGGGGGCTGGATGATGTCACGGTCATAAGAAATGAAGCCATATATCACAAAAACCGTGGCAGCACGACTGTTTCTTTTAGCAGCACAAACCAGCACAAACGACAAATTTGAGACCATTTGGTGAGTTTTGGACAAAGTGGGGGGCTGGATGATGTCACAGGCTAAAATATAAGATGATTAATATAAAAAAAACCTTAACAGCACAAACGATGATTTTTGCAGCACAAACCAGCACAAACGAATGGCAATGTTTATTTTAGTTTTGGAAAAACTGGGGGGCCAGCTTCACACTGCTCTCCGCATCTGGGACCGGTCCTGCTTCAAACCCTCTGTGCATCTGCTAGTGCGCGTGCGTTTTCCCTCCTCCTTTATTTGAGCTTTAATTCTGAAGCATCTTCATCAGATCCAGGTTCAGGTCCAGGTCCTGATCCAGGTCCAGGTTCAGGTTCAGGTCCAGGTCCAGGGTCCTGGTCCAGGTCCAGGTCCTGATCCAGGTTCAGATCCTGATCCAGGTTCAGGTCCAGGTCCTGATCCAGGTCCAGGTTCAGGTTCAGGTCCAGGTCCAGGTCCTGGTCCAGGTCCAGGTCCTGATCCAGGTTCAGATCCTGATCCAGGTTCAGGTCCAGGTCCTGATCCAGGTCCAGGTCCTGATCCAGGTCCAGGTTCAGGTTCAGGTCCAGGTCCAGGTCCTGGTCCAGGTCCAGGTCCTGATCCAGGTTCAGATCCTGATCCAGGTTCAGGGTCCAGGTCCTGATCCAGGTCCAGGTCCTGATCCAGGTTCAGGTCCAGGTCCAGGTCCTGATCCAGGTCCAGGTCCTGATCCAGGTTCAGGTCCTGATCCAGGTCCAGGTCCTGATCCAGGTCCAGGTTCAGGTTCAGGTCCAGGTTCAGGTCCAGGTCCAGGTCCTGATCCAGGTCCAGGTTCAGGTCCTGATTCTGATCCAGATCCAGGTCTGGATCCAGGTTCAGATCCAGGTCCTGATCCAGGTTCAGGTCCTGATCCAGGTCCAGGTCCTGATCCAGGTCCAGGTCCAGGTCCTGATCCAGATCCAGGTCCAGATCCAGGTCCAGGGTCCAGATCCTGATCCAGGTCCAGGTCCTGGTTCAGGTCCAGGTCCAGGTTCAGATCCAGGTCCAGGTTCAGGTCCTGATCCAGGTCCTGATCCAGGTTCAGGTCCAGATCCTGATCCAGGTCCAGGTCCAGGTTCAGGTTCAGATCCAGGTCCAGGTTCAGGTCTAGGTCCAGGTCCTGATCCAGGTTCAGGTCCTGATCCAGGTCCAGGTTCAGGTCCAGGTCCTGATCCAGGTTCAGATCCAGATCCAGGTGCAGGTCCTGATCCAGGTCCAGGTCCAGGTCCTGATCCAGGTCCTGATCCAGGTCCAGGTTCAGCGTTTCTGCCTGGAAACCTTAGAAATGATCTGCAGCAGGAGCTCAGGTGTGCGTGACGTCATCCAGGTGCGTTGAGTCAGAATTCAGGAATGAGAGATAAATCAGACACGTGACGCAGGAAGGTCGTTCCCGCAAGTCTCCCCTGCAGGTGTTTCTTTGTTCCTAAAAAACTGCAGGTCAAAGGTCGGAGGCCAGTCAGAGCTGAGGTCACACCTGTGCAGGTGTTCCAGAGACGGACCTAAGGAATGATCCCGGAACAGAGGGAGTAAAGAACGTAGACCACGTATCTAGAACCGAATACATTATCCCGGAACAGAGGGAATAAAGAACCTAGACCACGTATCTGAAAACCGAATACATTATCCCGGAACAGAGGGAGTAAAGAACCTAGACCACGAATCTAGAACCGAATACATTGTCCTGGAACAGAGGAAATAGAGAACCTAGACCACGTATCTGGAACCGAATACATTATCCCGGAACAGAGGGAATAAAGAACCTAGACCACGTATCTAGAACCGAATACATTATCCCGGAACAGAGGGAATTGAGAACCCAGACCACGTATCTAGGAGCCGAATACACATTATCCAGAACAGGGGGAATAAAGGACCCAGGACCGCGTATCTAGAACCGAATACATTGTCCCGGAACAGAGGGAGTAAAGAACCCAGGACCACGAATCTAGAACCGAATACAGCCATCCCGGAACAGAGGGACCAAGAACCTAGACCACGTATCTAGAACGGAATACATTATCCCGGAACAGAGGGAGTAAAGAACCCAGACCACGTATCTAGAACCGAATACATTATCCCGAAACAGAGGGAATAAAGGACCTCAGACCGCGTATCTAGAACCAATACATTGTCCCGGAACAGAGGGAGTAAAGAACCTAGACCACGTATCTAGAACCGAATACATTATCCCGGAACAGAGGGAATTAAGAACCTAGACCACGTATCTAGAACCAAGCCATTATCCCGGAACAGAGGGAGTAAAGAACCTAGACCACGTATCTAGAACCGAATACATTATCCCGGAACAGAGGGAATAAAGAACCTAGACCACGGATCCAGAACCCAATACATTATCCCGAAACAGAGGGAATAAAGGACCTAGACCGCGCATCTAGAACCGAATACATTGTCCCGGAACAGAGGAAGAAAGGACCTAGACCGTGTATCTAGAACCGAATACATTGTCCCGGAACAGAGGGAATAAAGAACGAGACCACGTATCTAGAACCGAATACATTATCCCGGAACAGAGGGAATAAAGAACCTAGACCACGTATCTAGAACTGAATACATTCTCCCGGAACAGAGGGAATAAAGAACCTAGACCACGTATCTAGAACCAAATACATTATCCCGGAACAGAGGGAATAAAGAACCTACACCACGTATCTAGAACCGAATACATTATCCCGGAACAGAAGAAATTAAGAACCTAGACCGCGTATCTAGAACCGAATACATTATCCCGGAACAGAGGGAATAAAGGACCTAGACCGCGTATCTAGAACCGAATACATTATCCCGGAACAGAGGGAGTAAAGAACCTAGACCACGAATCTAGAACCGAATACATTGTCCTGGAACAGAGGAAATAGAGAACCTAGACCACGTATCTGGAACCGAATACATTATCCCGGAACAGAGGGAATAAAGAACCTAGACCACGTATCTAGAACCGAATACATTATCCCGGAACAGAGGGAATTAAGAACCTAGACCACGTATCTAGAACCGAATACATTATCCCGAAACAGAGGGAATAAAGGACCTAGACCGCGTATCTAGAACCGAATACATTGTCCCGGAACAGAGGGAGTAAAGAACCTAGACCACGTATCTAGAACCGAATACATTATCCCGGAACAGAGGGAATAAAGAACCTAGACCACGTATCTAGAACGGAATACATTATCCCGGAACAGAGGAGTAAAGAACCTAGACCACGTATCTAGAACCGAATACATTATCCCGAAACAGAGGGAATAAAGGACCTAGACCGCGTATCTAGAACCGAATACATTGTCCCGGAACAGAGGGAGTAAAGAACCTAGACCACGTATCTAGAACCGAATACATTATCCCGGAACAGAGGGAATTAAGAACCTAGACCACGTATCTAGAACGGAATACATTATCCCGGAACAGAGGGAGTAAAGAACCTAGACCACGTATCTAGAACCGAATACATTATCCCGGAACAGAGGGAATAAAGAACCTAGACCACGTATCTAGAACCGAATACATTATCCCGAAACAGAGGGAATAAAGGACCTAGACCGCGTATCTAGAACCGAATACATTGTCCCGGAACAGAGGGAAGAAAGGACCTAGACCGTGTATCTAGAACCGAATACATTGTCCCGGAACAGAGGGAATAAAGAACGTAGACCACGTATCTAGAACCGAATACATTATCCCGGAACAGAGGGAATAAAGAACCTAGACCACGTATCTAGAACTGAATACATTGTCCCGGAACAGAGGGAATAAAGAACCTAGACCACGTATCTAGAACCGAATACATTATCCCGGAACAGAGGAATAAAGAACCTACACCACGTATCTAGAACCGAATACATTATCCCGGAACAGAAGAAATTAAGAACCTAGACCGCGTATCTAGAACCGAATACATTATCCCGGAACAGAGGGAATAAAGGACCTAGACCGCGTATCTAGAACCGAATACATTATCCCGGAACAGAGGGAATAAAGGACCTAGACCGCGTATCTAGAACCGAATACATTGTCCCGGAACAGAGGGAATAAAGAACCTAGACCACGTATCTGGAACCGAATACATTATCCCGGAACAGAGGGAATAAAGAACCTAGACCACGTATCTAGAACCGAATACATTATCCCGGAACAGAGGGAATAAAGAACCTACACCACGTATCTAGAACCGAATACATTATCCCGGAACAGAAGAAATTAAGAACCTAGACCGCGTATCTAGAACCGAATACATTATCCCGGAACAGAAGAAATTAAGAACCTAGACCGCGTATCTAGAACCGAATACATTATCCCGGAACAGAGGGAGTAAAGAACCTAGACCACGTATCTAGAACCGAATACATTATCCCAGTACAGAGGAAATAAAGAACCTAGACCACGTATCTAGAACTGAATACATTATCCCGGAACAGAAGAAATTAAGAACCCGCGTATCTAGAACCGAATACATTATCCCGGAACAGAGGGGAGTAAAGAACCTAGACCGCGTATCTAGAACCGAATACATTGTCCTGGAACAGAGGGAGTAAAGGACCTAGACCACGTATCTAGAACCGAATACATTATCCCGGAACAGAGGGAATAAAGAACCTAGACCACGTATCTAGAACCGAATACATTATCCCGGAACAGAGGGAATAAAGAACCTAGACCGCGTATCTAGAACCGAATACATTATCCCGGAACAGAGGGAGTAAAGAACCTAGACCACGTATCTAGAACCGAATACATTATCCCGGAACGGAGGGAATAAAGAACCTAGACCACGTATCTAGAACCGAATACATTATCCCGGAACAGAGGGAATAAAGAACCTAGACCACGTATCTAGAACAGAATACATTATCCCGGAACAGAGGGAGTAAAGAACCTAGACCGCGTATCTAGAACCGAATACATTATCCCGGAACAGAGGGAATACAGAACCTAGACCACGTATCTAGAACCGAATACATTATCCCGGAACAGAGGGAGGAAAGGACCTAGACCACGTATCTAGAACCGAATACATTATCCCGGAACACAGGGAGTAAAGGACCTAGACCACGTATCTAGAACCGAATACATTATCCCGGAACAGAAGAAATAAAGAACCTAGACCACGTATCTAGAACCGAATACATTATCCCGGAACAGAGGGAATAAAGAACCTAGACCACGTATCTAGAACCGAATACATTATCCCAGAACAGAGGGAATAAAGAACCTAGACCACGTATCTAGAACCGAATACATTATCCCGGAACAGAGGGAATAAAGAACCTAGACCACGTATCTAGAACCGAATACATTATCCCAGAACAGAGGGAATAAAGAACCTAGACCACGTATCTAGAACCGAATGAATCATCACGTAATAGAGGAAAGAAAGAACCTAGACCACGTATCTAGAACCGAATAAATCATCACGTAATAGAGGAAAGAAAGAACTTAGACCACATATCTAGAACCGAATACATTATCCCGGAACAGAGGGAGTACAGAACCTAGACCGCGTATCTAGAACCGAATACATCATCACGTAATAGAGGAAAGAAAGAACCTAGACCGCGTATCTAGAACCGAATACATCATCACGTAATAGAGGGAATAAAGAACCTAGACCACGTATTTAGAACCGAATACATTATCCCGGAACAGAGGGAGTAAAGAACCTAGACCACGTATCTAGAACTGAATACATTATCCCAGAACAGAGGGAATAAAGAACCTAGACCACGTATTTAGAACCGAATACATTATCCCGGAACAGAGGGAGTAAAGAACCTAGACCACGTATCTAGAACTGAATACATTATCCCGGAACAGAGGGAATAAAGAACCTAGACCACGTATCTGGAACCGAATACATTATCCCGGAACAGAGGGAATAAAGAACCTAGACCACGTATCTAGAACTGAATACATTATCCCGGAACAGAGGGAGTAAAGAACCTAGACCACGTATCTAGAACCGAATACATTATCCCGGAACAGAGGGAGTAAAGAATCTAGACCACGTATCTAGAACCGAATAAATTGTTCTGAGAAAGAACGTTTAGTTTCGTCATGTCTGATCAGACCAGGTCCATATCAGCATGATTACATGTACAGAATGTTTTGGTACAAGTACATTTTAAGTACAAGTAAGTACAAGTACGTTTTCCAGATATTAGGATTTTATTTACTGTGCTTCTAGAAAACGTCACGAATAAGCTGAAATTTAAATAACGTAGCTCCATTAAACGGTTTCTGCAGGTCATTAAAAAACGTGAACTTAAATGTTGAAGGCATTAAAAATGACGTAATCTTGACGGTAAAAGAAAACTTTTTTACACGATTTACTTTGATTATATAAACATGTAAAGTATTTTCCAGCCCTGAATACGTACGTAAATGGCGACGTCCGTTTCCTGCGTCGCCCTGCGTGGCTGCCTTCATACTTCCGAGCGTCTTCAGCGTTCCCACGGATCATCAGTTTGTCCGGCAGGCGGCAGCGCCGTCTGTCCCTGTGTCCAGGTGATGGGACGTCGTATATGAGTGTATCTGCAGCCTCTCCTCAAAGCTGCATCCACGTCCACAGGTGCTCTCTGTCTGTTTGGCGTCTCTTTCTCAGGTGGTTTGAGTGGGCTCATGACGCCCGTTTCTGTGTTCATGTTCCGGTTCCTGTTCTTCTTCTCTGGTTTGTTACTGTTGCTGGCTGCATATCAGTTGAGAAGGGTCTATCTGCTGCTCACGAGACAGCAGCGTACCATAAAGTGGGCGTGTCGTAGAGGAACGTCACAAATGACACGCCCACCACACCTGTGAGAACATAGTACAATCTAGCAATACTCCTGACCCTCCCTTAAACCTAACCACGACCCACCCACTAAACAACACGCCCACTACATGACACGCCATCTATACATCACGCCCACTATACGAAACTCCAACTATAAGACACGCCATCTATACCACACGCCCATTATATGACACGCACACTACACGACACGTCCACATGCCAACTATACGACACGCCAACTATATGACATGCCGCCAACTACATGACACACCCAATATACGACGCCCATTATGCGACACACCCACTATATGAGACGCCCACTATACGCCACGCCCACTATACAACACGCCCACGATATGACACGCCCACTATATGACTCTCCAACTACACAACACGCCCACTATATGACACGCATACTATATGACACGGCAGCTACATGACATGTCCACGATACGTCACACCCACTATACGACACACCAACTGTACGTCACCTTCACTATATGACACGCAAACTATACGACACGCCCACTATACGACACGCCAACTATATGACATGCCGCCAACTACATGACACACCCAATATACGACGCCCATTATGCGACACACCCACTATATGAGACGCCCACTATACGCCACGCCCACTATACAACACGCCCACGATATGACACGCCCACTATATGACTCTCCAACTATACAACACGCCCACTATATGACACGCATACTATATGACACGGCAGCTACATGACATGTCCACGATACGTCACACCCACTATACGACACACCAACTGTACGTCACCTTCACTATATGACACGCAAACTATACGACACGCCCACTATACGACACGCCAACTATATGACACGCCAACTATAGAAATGCCCACTATACGACACGCCGGCTACACGACATTCCCACTATACATCACACCCACTATACGACACACCAACTGTAGAAATGCCCACTATACAACACGCCCGCTAGATGACACGCCAGCTACATCACACGCCCACTATAAGCCACGCCAACTATGTGGCACGGCCACTACACAACACACTGGCTACACGACATGCCCATGATACCAGGAGGATCCTGGTCTGAACGGATCCGGTTTCAGGGTCGGGGGTCCTGGGAGATCCTCCTGGTCTGAACGGATCCGGTTTCAGGAGTGGGTGATCCTGGGAGATCCTCCTGGTCTGAACGGATCCAGTTTCAGGGGTGGGTGGTAGGGATGGGCGATATGGACTAAAAAATGTATCACGATAATTTCTCTTATTTATCACGGTAACGATAAGTGACGATAAAAGCTATCAGCAAAATATTTTGTATTATAAATCTGTCACTAAATTCTGTCTTGAAAGCCCTACAAAGTACTAGAAGCCACTAAACTATATCATTTAAGTTCAAGTAGTACACCTGTATTGCAAAACTGTAGTGACACCAATCAAACAAGTCTGAAATATGAGACCAAACTCCACATTTATTCAAATGATGCAAACAGCAAAACTGCTAAATTCTCATCTCACGATAAAAACGATAAATTCAAATTGTTATTGTGGGGAATTTCTTTGACGATATATCGCACACGATAAAATATCGCCCATCCCTAGTGGGTGGTCCTGGGAGATCCTCCTGGTCTGAACGGATCCGGTTTCAGGGTCAGGGGTCCTGGGAGATCCTCCTGGTCTGAACGGATCCGGTTTCAGGGTCGGGGGTCCTGGGAGATCCTCCTGGTCTGAACGGATCCGGTTTCAGGGTCAGGGGTCCTGGGAGATCCTCCTGGTCTGAACGGATCCGGTTTCAGGGTCGGGGGTCCTGGGAGATCCTCCTGGTCTGAACGGATCTGGTTTCAGGGTCGGGGGTCCTGGGAGATCCTCCTGGTCTGAACGGATCTGGTTTCAGGGTCGGGGTCCTGGGAGATCCTCCTGGTCTGAACAGATCCAGTTTCAGGGTCGGGGGTCCTGGGAGATCCTCCTGGTCTGAACGGATCCGGTTTGTTTGTAAGGTTATTCCATATTTTCCGGGAACTCCGGTTTAATCCGGCTCCGGCGGCTGATGGAGGAACCGTCTTTAATCCTGCAGATGGAGTCTGTGTGGAAATAAGGAGCTTTTCCAAACGTTCTTCTGGCCGTGAGATAAACACTCTGATGCCGGAGCTCCGAGCATCAGCAGCTCGGTCTCTGGGAAACATCTGGAAACGCTGCGTTTTCCGTGTTTTGCCGTTCCCGCCTCGTTTATCCCGACAGTGATGGATCAGAGCTCACGGGCGTGCACGCTGAGTGTGCGTGACAACATGGTTCAACAGTGATGATGCGTTTAAGGTCACAGGTTATTCCTGTAAAAACATGGATGTAGTATCCGGTCAGAACTACAGATATTAACTCATAACGGATTCACCGCGTCATTAAAATCTGTCAGACTTCTGAAGATGTTCGTAAGATCAGGTCAGATTTCACGCAGAGATGACGGCAGTCGGAGAACAATCCATGTTCCTCTTGATGATGATGAGAATGATGATGTTTATGATAAGAATGATGATGATGATGATGATGATAATGATGATGATGAAGATGAGAATGATGATGATGTTTGTGATGAGAATGATGATGATGAAGATGAGAATGATGATTATGAGAATGATGATGATGATGATGAAAATGTTGATGAGGATGATGATTAGAATGATAATGATGAGAATAATGATGATGATGAGAATGTTGATGATGATGATGATGATAATGTTGATTATGATGATGATGATAATGTTGATGATGTTGATGATAATGATGATGTTGATGATTAGAATGATAATGATGAGAATAATGATGATGATGAGAATGATGATGATGATGACGATGACGATGATGATGAGAAGAATGATGATGAGAATGATGAGAAAGTTGTTGATGATGATGATGATGATTAGAATGATGATAATGATGAGAATGATGATGATGATGATAATGTTGATGATGATGATGTTGATAATGATTAGAATGATGAGAATGATGATGATGATGAAAAGAATGATGATGAGGATGTTGATAATGATGATGATGATGATAATGTTGTTGATGTTGATGATGATTAGAATGATGATAATGATGAGAATAATGATGATGAGAATGATGATGATGATGATGAGAATGTTGATGATGAGAATGATGATGATGAGGATGATGATGATGAGAATGATGATGCTGATGATGATGCTGATGATGATGATGATGAGAATGTTGATGAGATGATGATGATGAGAATGATGATGATGAGAATGATGAGAATAATGATGATGATGAGAATGATGAGAATAATGATGATGATGAGAATGATGATGAGGATGATGATGATGAGAATGATGAGAAAGGTGTTGATGATGTTGACGATGATTAGAATGATGAGAATGATGACAAAATGATGATGATGAGAATGATGATGAGGATGATGATAATGATGAGAATGATGATGATGAGAATGATGATGAGGATGATGATGATGAGAATGATGATGATGCTGATGATGAGAATGATGATGATGATGAGAATGATGAGAATAATGATGATGATGAGAATGATGATGAGAATGATGATGAGGATGATGATGATGAGAATGATGATGTTGATGATGATGCTGATGATGAGAATGTTGATGATAATGATGATGATGTTGATGATGATGTTGATGATGAGAATGATGATGATGAGAATTATGATGATGATGAGAATGATGATGATGATGAGAATGATGATGTTGATGATGATGATGATGATGAGAATGTTGATGATGATGCTGATGATGAGAATGATGATGATGAGAATGATGATGAGGATGATGATGATGAGAATGATGATGTTGTTGATGATGATGCTGATGATGAGAATTATGATGATGATGAGAATGATGATGATGTTGATGATGATGCTGCTGCTGCTGATGATGATGATGAAGGTTTCTGGCTTCTCCCATGACCCTCCAGGCCTGAACGACTTTCCGGTGCGTCCTCATCCATGTCCTCGCTCTGGGCCTAGAACTGGGCTGAAGGCCGGGTCTGTCCGATGACCTGCCAGTCCTCCGAGTCCTCGGAAACCATTCAGGACGAACGACGAGCCGACGACGGCGCCGGGTCCGCGGAATCGGACAAGAACCGCATCGCGTCGGCCATGAAGGAGCTCAGGAACACAGGTACCCAAAAACCCGGATCTGCTGCCGGGACGGCCCGGTCCACGAACCAGGTCCAAGTCCCAGCCGTAACTTTCCGTCCCCACACCTGTAAAATGCCGTTTACCTGACGCGCGATTAGAGACGAGACTCTTTTTTTCAGGTTAATTTTTCTACGCCCTTGCTTTTTCCACTTTGGCGCATATTTATTGCGACTTCATTTCGGCTCATTCATAACAGTTTGGTCACCTGTAATTTATGTAATCCATAATTGACATGAATGTGGCCGAACTCTTGTGTGTTTTGTAAATGCTGCGGGACTTCGCTGACGCCCTGTTCGCACACAGGCCTGTTTACGTCTTTCGGTTTTCCTTCTTCATCTGCTGCATTTGTAAAATACTTCCAAACGAGGGTTTTTCCTTTTTTCATCTTAAACCCAGACGGGCTGGCCTGGCTGCTGCCTGCCGAGTGCGCGTAGCAGTATCGATACTTTCCGACGTATCGATATTTGTGACAAGTTATTCGGCCGCCAGCAGCTTTTGTTGGGGTTCCTGAACCTAACCGGAGCTCTCTGTGCCGCCAGGTTGGTACTGGGGCGGTTTAACCGCCAACGAGGCCAAAGAGATCCTCCAGGACGCCTCGGAGGGCACCTTCCTGCTGCGGGACAGCTCCCAGAGGGATTACCTGTTCACCATCTCCGCCATGACGTCCGCGGGTCCCACCAACCTGCGGATCGAGTTCAAGCACGGCAAGTTCAAGCTGGACTCGGTGGTGCTGGTGAAGCCCAAGCTGAAGCAGTTCGACAGCGTGGTGCACCTGGTGGAGCACTACGTGCAGCTGTCCCGGACCGGCGACAAGCCGGCGGGGGGCGGGGGCGGGGGGCGGGGCCGAACGGCACCGTGCAGCTGCTGCTCATCAAACCCGTCTACACCGCCACGCCGTCGCTGCAGCACCTCTGCCGCGTCCGCCATCAACGGGACCACGCGGCAGGTCCAGGACCTGCCCATCCCCAACAGACTCAAGGACACCTGATGGACTACGCCTACAACGTCTAGACCAATCCCATCATGCCCTGCTCCGAGCAGTCACGCGGCAGGATGGCGGTAACCGTGGTAACCGTGGCCCCCTCACGTTCCCTCCTTTGCAAGCTGCTCCAGGGGAAGAACTGGTGTGATCAGGGAACCCGGAGCGGGTCAGTGATGATTGGTTACCACGGCGATGGTAACCAATGGGGAATTTAACAGATGACCTCACAGATCTGTGGAGAAGCTCCAGCCGAACGTCACCGATGATGAAGCATTGATTTCTGCTCTAAATAATCAATAATCGATCATTTATAGCAGCTTTAATCATCAGAGGCCATCGATGATTTACTGATTTATTCCAACTCACCTTCATCCACAAGAACATTTATGGACCAACTTCATCAGGTCAGACGTCTGAGGACTGGTGGACACGCCCACATGCATAAATCCTGCTCCCTGATTGGCTGACGGGCTGACCGGATTGTTCAGAGGGGGGGGCATATTTATCGTGAAACATTACCCAGCACCAGAATTTATTACCAACAGTACCAGGTGACCCGGTGATCAGGTGACCGGGTGATCAGGTGACCCGGTGATCAGGTCACCGGGTGATCAGGTGACCGGGTGATCAGGTGACCGGGTGATCAGGTGACCCGGTGATCAGGTGACCCGGTGATCAGGTCACCGGGTGATCAGGTGACCCAGTGATCAGGTGACCCGGTGATCAGGTGACCCGGTGATCAGGTGACCCGGTGATCACGTGATCAGGTGACCGGGTGATCAGGTGACCCGGTGATCAGGTGACCCGGTGATCAGGTGACCCGGCGATCAGGTGACCCGGTGATCAGGTGACCCGGTGATCAGGTGACCCGGTGATCAGGTGACCCGGTGATCAGGTGATCAGGTGACCGGGTGATCAGGTGACCCGGTGATCAGGTGACCGGGTGATCGGGTGACCCGGTGATCAGGTGACCGGGTGATCAGGTGACCCGGTGATCAGGTGACCCGGTGATCGGGTGACCGGGTGATCGGGTGACCCGGTGATCAGGTGACCCGGTGATCAGGACGGACCGTCTGAACGTCGCGATCGAGGTCGATGGTTTTCCACATCGGAACGTCTTCAGGAAAAAGTTACGAGCTGAAACAACCAATCACATCCATCCTGGAACATTTATCATCATCTAAACTGATTTACTGTATTGATCCCAGCTGATTGATCGCTGTCGTACATGAAAACCATCATGTTGTCAGCCTCAAAGTTAAACGTTCGATCGGATTCAATCCTGTTTATTGATCCTGATCAATAATCTGTCCGTTTGAGCTCAGAATAAGTTTGGATACGTTCAGAAAACGGATCCAGGAGTTTTTCTCTCCTGATCGATCGGTGACCTCATCATTCCCTGCGGTTGTAAACACACCATTGACGTTCTATCAAAGTCAACATTTCCAGAGTCCCCCCCCCCCCCGGTCAGGTCGTGGTAAACACGCAGAGCGGAGCGCTGTGATTGGCCGATCCAAGGCCGTGAGCGTTGGTGTAGTTGATGTTGTTGATGGATCCGTGCAAACAAACGTAGGAGGTCTGTGTGACCCCCGCTGGGCTCCGGTAGACTTTGTCCTGCAGCTCGTAGTACTCTGATGTTTTCCTGTCCTGTGATTGGCTCAGAGCTGCCGTGTTGACGCCAGATGCAGACGGGTTTATGTTTATAAATCCTGCTGGGGTGACCCGCGGTCAGGGGAGAAGGACTCCAACCAGACCGGGTTCAGGGAGGACCACCGCCGTCCTGGACCAGTCAGGGCAGGAAAACACCAGCATGTCAGAGATGATCCAGACAAAGTTGGAGTAAAAGTCAGCAGTGAAATTTAAATTTAGATTTCATCCTGTTGCTGTTGACCGACCGCGTAAAAGCCAGAACGTTAACCTCACCGCCTTAAACTTATCACATTAAACTCACCGCGTTAAACTCATCACATTAAACTCACAGCGTTAAACTCACCGCGTTAAACCCATCACATTAAACTCACCGCGTTAAACTCACCTCGTTAAACCCATCACATTAAACTCACCGCGTTAAACTCACCTCGTTAAACCCATCACATTAAACTCACCGCGTTAAACTCACCTCGTTAAACCCATCACATTAAACTCACCGCGTTAAACTCATCACATTAAACTCACAGCGTTAAACTCACCGCGTTAAACTCACCTCGTTAAACCCATCACATTAAACTCACCGCGTTAAACTCATCACATTAAACTCACAGCGTTAAACTCACCGTTAAACTCACCTCGTTAAACCCATCACATTAAACTCACCGCGTTAAACTCATCACATTAAACTCACAGCGTTAAACTCACCGCGTTAAACTCACAGCGTTAAACTCACCGCGTTAAACTCACCTCGTTAAACCCATCACATTAAACTCACCGCGTTAAACTCACCGCGTTAAACCCATCACATTAAACTCACCGCGTTAAACTCATCACATTAAACTCACAGCGTTAAACTCACCTCGTTAAACCCATCACATTAAACTCACCGCGTTAAACTCACCGCGTTAAACTCATCACATTAAACTCACAGCGTTAAACTCACCGCGTTAAACTCACCTCGTTAAACCCATCACATTAAACTCACAGCGTTAAACTCACCGCGCTAAACTCACCGCGTTAAACTCATCACATTAAACTCACCGCGTTAAACTCATCACATTAAACTCACAGCGTTAAACTCACCGCGTTAAACTCACCTCGTTAAACCCATCACATTAAACTCACCGCGTTAAACTCATCACATTAAACTCACAGCGTTAAACTCACCGCGTTAAACTCACCTCGTTAAACCCATCACATTAAACTCACCGCGTTAAACTCATCACATTAAACTCACAGCGTTAAACTCACCGCGTTAAACTCACAGCGTTAAACTCACCGCGTTAAACTCACCTCGTTAAACCCATCACATTAAACTCACCGCGTTAAACTCATCACATTAAACTCACCGCGTTAAACTCACCGCGTTAAACTCATCACATTAAACTCACAGCGTTAAACTCACCGCGTTAAACTCACCTCGTTAAACCCATCACATTAAACTCACAGCGTTAAACTCACCGCGTTAAACTCACCGCGTTAAACTCATCACATTAAACTCACCGCGTTAAACTCACCACGTTAAACTCACCGCGTTAAACTCACCGCGTTAAACTCACCTCGTTAAACCCATCACATTAAACTAACCGCGTTAAACTCACCGCGTTAAACTCACCACGTTAAACTCACCTCGTTAAACTCACCGCGTTAAACTCACCTCGTTAAACTCACCGCGTTAAACTCATCTGGTTAAACTCTACGCGTTAAACTCACCACGTTAAACTCACCGCGTTAAACTCACCTCGTTAAACTCACCGCGTTAAACTCACCGCGTTAAACTCACCGCGTTAAACTCACCTCGTTAAACTCACCGCGTTAAACTCACCTCGTTAAACTCACCACGTTAAACTCACCACGTTAAACTCACCTCGTTAAACTCTACGTGTTAAACTCACCGCGTTAAACTCACCTCGTTAAACTCACCTCGTTAAACTCACCGCGTTAAACTCACCGCGTTAAACTCACCGCGTTAAACTCACCGCGTTAAACTCTCTACCTTAAATTCACTGTGTAATCTTAAGGGATTTCGCATAAAACCGCGATATTTCATAGCAGCGATGATATCTCATAAGATTTCACTAGTAAAATAGATCGATTCCGCGTTTTGAAATATAGATATGGAATCAGCATATGAAAATATTGCGATATTCAGTGTATTGATATTTTTTTCCACTCTTCTTATTTAAACTGTCTGGAAGACAATCCTGTTTCATCAGTTCCATCTCTGCAGCGAAACCTTTATGATAAACATGTTTCAGTACTAAAAACAGCTGTTTGATATGAAATGAGCCTTTCAGACAGATTAAGGTAAATATAGCGGGAAATATCGTGTTTGCTCATCTGAAATAAATACATGGTGACATATTTGGTCCGTATCGGCCAGCCCTGATTTAGACGCTGCTCCTCAGACGTGTTTCGGGGATTTGGGGTCATCGGTTAAACCAATCGCATCTTCTCTGGTTTCCTCTGACTGACGGTGTCGCGTGGAAAAGGTCCGGTCACAGTCCCGTCGGCCCCTCCTTAACGGGCCAGGTGCTCAGGTAAAAGGGGCGTGTCCAGAGCCGGATGAGCGGTGGGGGGCCAGGTGCGGCCGCTGGCTTTTCTACATATTTATTGGTGGTGTCACACTGTTTGCTCTAACGCATGCCTGTAAACGCTGATCAGCCCGACTGTGACATCAATAAAACTTTTGTATGGTGCTTCATCGTGTCCGACTCCGTTCTGCCACCGATTCCGTCTCCGATTGAACCTGGAGCGACCCGGAGGAGGAGGAGCCGTGCAGATCCAGGACGGTCCAGGATCATCCCCCGATCTCCTACCATCATGTGCAGAAAACCAGACCCGGGTCCCGTCTTCATGTCGCTTCTCTGCAGGATTCAGGGAACACATGAGCTTTATTCTCACCAGCAGATACACCGACAGTATGAGTGTGTGTGCTTGCTACATTGTGAGGACCATTTTGTGCTTTTAAAGGGGCAGTTTGTTTTTTCCAACCTGGATCTGTCTTCCAGCATGAATCCGTTCATGTTTTGGTGTAACTTGAATTCCTTCATCAGATATTTGGATCCACTCCAGATCAGCGTGTGTCCCATATGATGGCAGTGATGCTGCAGCCTCTAAATAATCATTATCTGCCACAAACTCCTTCATGTCACCAATGTTTGTTACCAAACATGAGTCGGACTCCCTGTGAGCTCCAAGCAGCTTTAAGTTGCGAATTTGTGGTGATTTGTCCTTATTTACATTCATTTTTACTGCGGCAGCTTTGATGATGTCACTGTTATGCGACACCATAATAAGTAAATGTTTTAAAGAAGGACTGCATCAACAGCTGATTTTCTCTCTGTTTGCTTAAAAAATTCTTTCTTTCTAACGAGTGTTAGATGTTTGTTTCTAAATGAAGCTGCAGATGCTTCAGGACCTCTGTTAGCGTTAGCATTAATGTTAGCATTAGCTGGTTTCCATCCATCTTCCAGCTCTGCTTTGTTATCTCCACTCACTAATCCGTATTTAATAAACTGGAGTGGACTTTTGCCTCTTTTAGGGTTTAGGGACCATTTTTATCTTCATTATTTAGTTTTAATTGTTCTTTACAACGTTAGCTACATGCTAGCGGCTAGCTGAGTGTCTTCTTCTGCTTGTTTGTTGAACTCTGACAAATTAGCGCCACCAGGTGGGGGAGGCTACATTACAACTCATCCAGTCATAAATAACAGTAA
>JALJCO010011292.1:0-31512 GCA_023101725.1 Atherinomorus stipes | reverse complement strand
TTTGAATACTGATAAAGTTGTCGTTTTGGGCGACCTAAATGTTCATGTTGACGATGACAACGACAGCTTAAATATTGCTTTTAAATCTATGCTAGACTCAATCGTTTTTTTACAAAATGTTCACGAACCCACTCATTCTCATAATCATACTCTGGATCTGGTCCTGACGTATGGTGTTGACAGTGAGGAACTGAAAGTTTTTCCCCATAATCCTGTTCTGTCTGATCACTTCTTAATAACTTTTGAGTTTACTTTACTTGACTACACGATGGCTGAGAATAAATTCCATTACAGTAGATGTTTATCAGATAGCGCTGTTACCAAGTTTAAAGAATCTATTTCATCACTATTTCCTACAATGCCAGATGTTAACGTCACAGAAAGCATCTATTCAAGCTTTACTCCAGTTCACATTGATCAGCTTGCTGATAAAATAGCAGTTTCAACCCGCACAGTACTAGATAATGTGGCTCCGTTAAAAAAGAAGATCATCTGTCAGAAGAAGGAAGCTCCTTGGTTTAATTCCCAGCTACGAGCTTTAAAACAGACATCTAGACGTTATGAGAGGAAATGGCGCATCTGGCTTAGAGGAGTCTCGCTTAATCTGGAAAGAGAGTCTAATTGTTTATAAAAAATTCTTACGTAAGACTAGAACAGCTTTCTATTCATCATTGATAGAGGAAAATAGGAATAATCCCAGGTTCCTTTTCAGCACTGTAGCCAGGCTGACGAAGAGCCGTAGTGCTGTTGAGCCATGCATTCCCCCGACTCTCAGCTGTGACGACTTCATGAGTTTCTTTACAAACAAAATTGTTTCTATTAGAGAGAAAATCCATGACATCCTCCCAGCTACTAACGACATCTTACCCCCAGCAGGTTTAGAGACATCTGTAGATGCTGAATTATGTCTGGATCATTTCTGTCCTACACAGATATCTGAGTTAACCAAACTAATTGTGGCATCCAAACCTTCTACCTGCATTCTGGATCCCATCCCAACCAAGTTGCTAAAGGAAGTCTTTCCTTTGATTAACACTTACCTACTAGATCTGATTAATTCATCGCTATTGACAGGATATGTACCTCAGTCCTTTAAGACTGCAGTGATAAAACCTTTACTTAAAAACCTACTTTTGACTCAGGAGAATTAGCTAATTATAGACCGATATCCAACCTCCCCTTTATGTTTAAAATTCATGAGAAAACAGTTTCAGCTCAACTTTGTGCCCATCTGAGCAGAAATAATCTGTTTGAAAAGTTTCAGTCTGGTTTTAGAGCTCATCATAGCACAGAGACGGCACTGGTGAAGGTTACTAATGATCTTCTCATGGTTCAGATAAAGGACTCCTGTCCATACTTGTCCTGTTAGATCTCAGTGCTGCATTCGACACCATCGATCACAACATTCTGCTACAGAGACTTGAACATGTTATTGGAATTAGAGGAACTGCATGAGACTGGTTCAAGTCATACTTATCTGATAGATTTCAGTTTGTTAATGTCAACAACGAGTCTTCATCACACACCAGAGTAACTCATGGAGTTCCCCAGGGTTCTGTGCTCGGACCAATTCTCTTCACATTATATATGCTTCCTTTGGGTAATATCATCAGACAACATGGCATAAATTTTCATTGTTATGCAGACGACACTCAGATATACTTATCTATGAAGCCTGATGAAACCAATCAGTTTGTTAGATTACAAAGATGTCTTGGTGACATAAAGACCTGGATGACCCTGAACTTTCTGCTTCTAAATTCAGACCAGACCGAGGTTATAGTCTTTGGACCTGAAAAACTCAGGACTAAATTATCTAGCTTTATAGTTGATCTGGATGCATTAATTTGGCTTCCAGCACTACAGTGAAGAATCTTGGAGTCATTTTTGACCAGGATTTGTCTTTCAACTCCCATATAAAACAGGTTTCTAGAACCGCCTTCTTCCACCTACGTAATATTGCTAAAATTAGGAACATCCTCTCTCAGGACGATGCAGAAAAACTAGTCCATGCTTTTGTTGCTTCCAGATTGGATTACTGTAATTCCTTATTATTGGGCTGCCCCAAATATTCCTAAAAAGTCTCCAGCTGATCCAGAATGCTGCTGCGAGGGTTCTGGCTAGAACCAGCAGGAGAGATCATATTTCTCCAGTTCTAGCTTCTCTTCATTGGCTCCCTGTTAAATCCAGGATAGAATTTAAAATTCTTCTTCTCACATATAAAGCTCTCCATGACCAAGCTCCATTATATATTAGAGATCTCATAGTTCCACATATTCCAAGCAGAGCACTTCGCTCTCAGACTGCAGGTCTGCTGGTGGTTCCAAGGGTCTCTAAGAGTAGAATGGGAGGCAGAGCGTTTGGCTATCAAGCCCCCCATTATGGAATCAGTTACCACTTCAGGTTCGGGAGGCAGACACCCTCTCTACCTTTAAGATCAGGCTGAAAACCTTCCTTTTTGATAAGTCTGATAGTTAGTGATGGTTAGCCTTCCCTTAGTTAAGCTGCTATAGGTTTAGACTGCTGCGGGACATCCATGATGCACTGGGCTCTTTCTCTCCCATGATGCACTGGGCTCTTTCTCTCCCACCATCTCTGTGTCTCCATGTAGAAACCTGTGACAGTATTGCATCATTAACTGTGTTCTCCTCTCTCAGCAGATCTGGCTGGATAACGTTGCAGTGTTTGTTGGTCTCCCTTTCTGTCTTCTCCCCCCCAGCCGGTCGAGGCAGATGGCCGCCCTACCTGAGCCGGGTTCTGCCGGAGGTTTTTCCTCCCTGTTAAAAGGGTGTTTTCCTTCCCACTGTCACCACCCCTCCGTGCTTGCTCAGGATGGGGGATTGGACCGGGTCAAGTCAAGATTTGATCCAATCTGTTGGTTTCCTTAACTAGGCTATTATGAATCTGACCTGAATTTTTCTGTCTGTTTAAGCGCCCTGAGGTGATGATGTCATGAATGGACGCTATACAAATAAAGTTGAATTGAATTGAATTGAACTATTTAAATCGTGACTTTGATTTTAATCCAGGCTGCTGGGGGCTGCTCAGTGTTTTCATGTAACTGCCCAGTATCCTGTACAAACAACTACAACTACAGGACATTTTTATTTTATAGAGATCATCATGGGTTTTGTTGTTGTTGCTTATTTACACATTTTCTTGGTTTCATTCGCTGTCGCTCTGTCAAATGAAGTGCATGCAGCGATAAAGGCCCGATACCAGCAAACCGCTGCTGACAGGTAGGAGCTGATGCATCGAGGCAGTTCCTGAGGACCAAACCATTTTTTGCACTTTCACGGGGGTGGATTGGAATTATATTCATGCTTTGTTTTGCCGTTTACTGCTGAAAAACCAGTGAGAACACGAAGGTAATTTACTCTAATGTATTTACTTGTTCTATTTGAAATGTATAGAAACATATTATTTGAAATGAAGGTTTAATAATTTCCTTTTCTTTTGGGGCCCCCCACAGTCATGGGCCCTTGGAATCTTCCCAACTCCCCCCCCCCCCATACGGCACCCCTGGTTCTGGTACCAGTGCAGCTGCCATTGTATCCTTCTCAACTGTTGTCCTGAGAAGCGGTGATGGTGGTGGCCCATCATGCAGTGCGGTGAGCTTCTCAGTATTGCGATATTTCATTTTTGCGGTTACCGTGACAGCCCTACTCATCTCAGCCTCATTCAGGTTTCACATCGCTCTCATGAATGTCTCCTGTGTTTCTCCTAAAATTCACTAAGAGAAATAATCTTATTTGAGACTTACGCAGACATCTTGAGAATTATTGACGGAAATGATTGAGATCTCCTTTGGAACTGGAAGTGAGACTAGGATGAGATTTTGTGCAACTTTTCTATCTGGAGACGAGGTTGAGAACCAGGAGAAATTAGCCGTTGTCTCATTCAGCTCTCACGTGGATCTCACATATGTTTCGAACAGTGATTCCCAACCCTGGTCCTCAAGGCACACTCTCCTGAGGACCTTCCCTTTTACCCTGCTAGGACACAGCTGATTCAGATTAAATGGATCTCTGACAGCTCTGCACCCGTCTGCTTCTGACCCATGAATGTGAGTCAGCTGTGTTTCTACAGGGAACATGGAAAGTCTGCAGGATAGTGTGCCTTGAGGACCAGGGTTGGGAATCACAGGTCTAGAAGAAGTAAATGAAACCTTTATGAGATCTCCTTTCCACAATGATTTTCCTCTGGGTTTCTGCAGATGACAGGATCAGAGTTGTTCTGGAAGTCTGAGGTGTACAGTGTAAAGAGGAATGGTGAGAGTACAGTTCCTTGTGGTGCTCCAGTGCTGCTGACCACCATCGCAGACACGCAACCTTTCAGTCTGGTTTTAGCTGGTTCGTTCCATCAAACTTTACTTTCACATGATGTCACGTGACATAACAGTGTGATCACAAAGTGCTACACTGCGAGCGACACACGGCAGGGTTTATGAATGTATTCAAACAACTGTCCAGTCCCGTGTGCGTACATATTGGTTAAAGGATAACTTTCTTTTTTGAACATGGACCTTATTTCTAAGAGTTTATATGTGCATTAACTCACCGGTGAAGTTTCTGCATCACTTTGACTCCTTTGAAAGATATTACTTGAGTCGCCCTTCGGTGTACATCCAGTATAATGGCAGAGACGGGGCAGTCACTATAGAGGGAATTATCTGCAGTAAAACTCCTTCATCTCACCAGCACTTGAAGTAGAATGAAGGAACGAATGAGTACTATTGTCCTGTGAGTTCAGAGTTTCTCTAAAGCCGCTTTCCCACTGAAATTAGCGGGTTTACACGGGTTTTTCAAACGTGCGTCGACCCGCTCACAATCGGCATTGGGCTCCTTTCCCATTGACAAAAAAAGCTGGTTTGATCACCTGCTGGCAGCTGCGTGTCCTCTGATCCCACCGCTGCGTGTCTGGTGACGCCATCACGCTGGCGTTGCTTTGGCGTGTTATATGTAGCGCGACTGCCGCGATGTTGTGACGTACGCACGTTGCGCTCAACGTCATCGTGTATATTCGCGGGTCAACCCGGGTCTGGTGTTCCCACTGCATGCTGATTGGAGCCGAGCCGATTTTAACCCGCGTCGCTTGCCGAGTCGGTTGACGTGGGTCGAACCGGGTCGATGAGTGATTCCCACTACCATTAAAAGCAGATTGTTCACGGGTTAAAACGGGTTTTTTGGCCAGTGGGAAAGGGGTATAATTGTGTTTTTGTTGTTGTCTGGGTAGCAGCTGATCTTCTCAGCTGTACCACGGAAGCGTGAACGCGGCCCTGAAAAGTGTGCAGAAAACCCTGATAACTAACAGAAAGCTAAATCTGGACTCACAGGAGTGTCCAGGAGTGTCCGGGATGTGATAACTGCTGTTACGGAATGTTGTACAGCAGTTACCACATTTTGTTTCCTTGTGTTTGTGACATGATGGAGAATCTGTAGCTGCTGCCTGATGAACACCGGAGCGGCTCGTGAACGTTGTTCTGTGGCTGGAGGAGGGAGCTGTGAATCCAGCAGGTTGGTCTGCACATGCGCTTTATTCAAAAACTCGCTAACAGTCTGTTTTCTAAAATGCTGAAACATCTTCTATAGAGCCTTTAAAGTTGTGGGGAAATGAAAATCTGTCTGATCGCCGGCTGCATTTGAGACATTAAAAAGTGCTCCAGAGTCTTGCGCAGCATGAGGATGAGGAGAAGATGCATGTGCATCGTTCTGTGGGTGTAATATTCCTTTAACATGACCA
Organism: Atherinomorus stipes; assembly: GCA_023101725.1. Lineage (NCBI taxonomy): Eukaryota > Metazoa > Chordata > Actinopteri > Atheriniformes > Atherinidae > Atherinomorus > Atherinomorus stipes. Next base: position 25,770 of record JALJCO010011292.1, on the reverse strand, counting down.
ACACATCCTGCTCAGAAAAAAATGTAATGTAATGTAACTTAAATAAATATTTAGTACCACTTTATTTGCTCAGTATTTAATTTGAAACTGCATTACCATATTGCAATTTTAAAACAAATTATCTATTAAATTAATTGGACACCCCCCCCCCCCCCCCCCCCCCCCCGCCACACACCCAAAAGCTTTCTTCTAAAGTGTATGTGGTTGTTGTGATATAAAATGAGCTACATCGTTATGTGAGATTTTGGTCATCCAGAACCTGAAGCTCCTCTCATGGACCTGATGCATCTCTGAATTAATCCCACAGGAATATTTTCTCTAAAATCAGATGAAGAGGTAAGTGATGATGCAGATGGAGGTGGTCTCTGACCGTGCGGAGCGACCTGTGAGCTGCAGAGCGGTTTCTGATGAGGCAGAGGACCGTGACGGCATGGAGGTCAGGAGGAACGACCCCGAGGAAGAACACGTGCAGCAGCCTCCATCTGGACTCCGACACAGCAGCAGCTCGTGTCCATGTTTCATCTGCACAGACTCTCATTTACTGCAGCGTCTGATGCAGTCAACCTGCACGCTGGTTTCCATGGCAACAAGCAGCTGCTGCTTACTTAGATCCAGCTTATTATTCACAATAATCTTGTATCCTCAGGAAAAGTCCAGAGTTCTGATGGGTTGTGCAATATTTTCCCAACAAGCAGTCAGTCTGTCATTTTCCTGCAAACGGCATCATAACAACCGTTCCCTGATCTGTTTACAGCATCCTGTGTGTTGTTTGAACCATCACACGTGTGTTTGTTCAGATTGTTGGTCTTTATGGACCGATTCATTATTCATTAGATGCTTTTAGTGCATGTTTCAGATCTTTAAGTCTTTATTTTCTAACACAGTGCCAACGTTGTGGCTCTGTGCATCTCAGCAGTCTGACTCTCACTGAAGCTTTTCTTCAGTTCTTTGCCTTCTCAGTTTTTTGGTTTATTGAATGTGAGCTGCAGCACCGCCCCTTGATACACACAGATCACGCAGGCTGCGTGGAGCCTCCAGTTACCAGGAGGCCTCTATTACCCTGTGTTCACACCAGACACGATTAAAATGATCTGCGCAAATGAATTACATTTTAAGTCAATGAACAAACGCAAATAGACGCGTTTGCTTGGGGTTTGGTACAAATTTGCAGCGCGACAAGTCCTAAATGCACATCTTATTCACGCGAATGTTGCGTTTTACTCGCAGGAATGACGCGTCACACTTGCTCAAATAGAGCGTATTTCACATGTTCTCTCGAGTTGAAAAAACTGAACTTGAGCGTTTTATATGTTGGAGCAATTCCAGCCCAGTCATTGAAAATTAGATGTGATGTGAACGACGGCGCTCTGCAGCTTGCTGCTCTCTCCTATAGTAAGAAGAGAAAAGCACTTTTCACTGATAAAATCACAAAGTGCTGCACATAAAATTGGTGTAATAATGTCATAAATGTAGTACCGAAAACCCGGTAAGACAAAACCCTATTAACATGCAGCTGCAGATCTCTGCAGAAGGTGTTTCACGGGATGAAACATCACAACGCCAACACTCTGCAGCGGGAACAGAGAACCTGTGGTTCCCGGAGGAAGATGCAGCTCTGTCCTCACCACAGAAATAAGCTGAGGGTGTTGGTTATCAAACGTCAATATGAGTCTCAGACTGGTGTAGTATTCAGTTTGGTTTAAGACCGGTGTAGTGTTCAGTTTGGTCTCAGACTCGTGTAGTATTCAGTTTGGTCTCAGACTGGTGTAGTATTCAGTTTGGTCTCAGACTGGTGTAGTATTCAGTTTGGTCTCAGACTGGTGTAGTATTCAGTTTGGTCTCAGACTGGTGTCATATTCAGTTTGGTCTCAGACTTATGTAGTGTTCAGTTTGGTCTCAGACTTATGTAGTGTTCAGTTTGGTCTCAGACTGGTGTATGTTCAGTTTGGTCTCAGACTTTTGTAGTGTTCAGTTTGGTCTCAGACTGATGTAGTGTTCAGTTTGGTCTCAGACTAGTGTAGTGTTCAGTTTGGTCTCAGACTTATGTAGTGTTCGTTTGGTCTCAGACTGATGTAGTGTTCATTTTGGTCTCAGACTTATGTAGTGTTCAGTTTGGTCTCAGACTGGTGTAGTGTTCAGTTTGGTCTCAGACTTATGTAGTGTTCAGTTTGGTCTCAGATCGGTGTAGTATTCAGTTTGGTCTCAGACATATGTAGTGTTCAGTTTGGTCTCAGACTTATGTAGTGTTCAGTTTGGTCTCAGACTGATGTAGTGTTCAGTTTGGTCTCAGACTGGTGTAGTATTCAGTTTGGTCTCAGACTTATGTAGTGTTCAGTTTGGTCTCAGACTGATGTAGTGTTCAGTTTGGTCTCAGACTTATGTAGTGTTCAGTTTGGTCTCAGACTTATGTAGTGTTCAGTTTGGTCTCAGACTTATGTAGTGTTCAGTTTGGTCTCAGACTGATGTAGTGTTCAGTTTGGTCTCAGACTGGTGTAGTATTCAGTTTGGTCTCAGACTTATGTAGTGTTCAGTTTGGTCTCAGACTTATGTAGTGTTCAGTTTGGTCTCAGACTGATGTAGTGTTCAGTTTGGTCTCAGACTTATGTAGTGTTCAGTTTGGTCTCAGACTGATGTAGTGTTCAGTTTGGTCTCAGACTGGTGCAGTGTTCAGTTTGGTCTCAGACTTATGTAGTGTTCAGTTTTGTCTCAGACTGGTGTAGTGTTCAGTTCGGTCTCAGACTTATGTAGTGTTCAGTTTGGTCTCAGACTTATACGGTGTTCAGTTATGTCTCAGACTGTTTAAGTGTTTAGTTTGGTCTCAGACCGGTGTAGTGTTCAGTTTGGTCTCAGACTTATGTAGTGTTCAGTTTGGTCTCAGACTGGTGTAGTGTTCACTTTGGTCTAAGACTTATGTAGTATTCAGATTGGTCTTAGACTTATGTAGTGTTCAGTTTTGTCTCAGACTGGTGTAGTGTTCAGTTTGGTCTCAGACTGGTGTAGTATTCAGTTTGGTCTCAGACTGATGTAGTATTCAGTTTTGTCTCACACTTATGTAGTGTTCAGTTTGGTCTTAGACTAGTGTAGTGTTCAGTTTGGTCTGAGACAGGTGTAGTATTCAGTTTGGTCTCAGACTGGCGTACTATTCAGTTTGGTCTTAGACTGGTGTAGTGTATAGTTTGGTCTCAGACTGGTGTCATATTCAGTTTGGTCTCAGACTTATGTAGTGTTCAGTTTGGTCTCAGACTTATGTAGTGTTCAGTTTGGTCTCAGACTGGTGTAGTGTTCAGTTTGGTCTCAGACTTATGTAGTATTCAGTTTGGTCTCAGACTGGTGTAGTGTTCAGTTTGGTCTCAGACTAGTGTAGTGTTCAGTTTGGTCTCAGACTTATGTAGTGTTCGTTTGGTCTCAGACTGATGTAGTGTTCAGTTTGGTCTCAGACTTATGTAGTGTTCAGTTTGGTCTCAGACTAGTGTAGTGTTCAGTTTGGTCTCAGACTTATGTAGTATTCAGTTTGGTCTCAGACCGGTGTAGTATTCAGTTTGGTCTCAGACATATGTAGTATTCAGTTTGGTCTCAGACTTATGTAGTATTCAGTTTGGTCTCAGACTGATGTAGTGTTCAGTTTGGTCTCAGACTTATGTAGTATTCAGTTTGGTCTCAGACTTATGTAGTATTCAGTTTGGTCTCAGACTGGTGTAGTATTCAGTTTGGTCTCAGACTGGTGTAGTATTCAGTTTGGTCTCAGACTTATGTAGTGTTCAGTTTGGTCTCAGACTTATGTAGTGTTCAGTTTGGTCTCAGACTGATGTAGTATTCAGTTTGGTCTCAGACTTATGTAGTATTCAGTTTGGTCTCAGACTGATGTAGTATTCAGTTTGGTCTCAGACTTGTGTAGTATTCACTTTGGTCTCAGACTTATATAGTGTTCAGTTTGGTTTCAGACTGGTGTAGTGTTCAGTTTGGTCTCAGACTTATGTAGTGTTCAGTTTGGTCTCAGACTTATGTAGTGTTCAGTTTGGTCTCAGACCGTTTTAGTTTTCAGTTTGGTCTCAGACTGGTGTAGTATTCAGTTTGGTCTCAGACCAGTGTAGTGTTCAGTTTGGTCTTTGACTGGTGAAGTATTCAGTTTGGCTTAAGACTGGTGTAGTATTCAGTTATATCTCAGACTGTTTAATTGTTTAGTTTGGTCTCAGACCGGTGTAGTGTTCAGTTTGGTCTCAGACTTATGTAGTGTTCAGTTTGGTCTCAGACTGGTGTAGTGTTCACTTTGGTCTAAGAATTATGTAGTGTTCAGTTTGGTCTCAGACTTATATAGTGTTCAGTTTGGTCTCAGACTGGTGTAGTGTTCAGTTTGGTCTAAGACTTATGTAGTGTTCAGTTTGGTCTCAGACTGGGGTAGTGTTCAGTTTGGTCTCAGACTTATGTAGTGTTCAGTTTGGTCTCAGACTTATGTAGTATTCAGTTTGGTCTCAGACTGATGTAGTATTCAGTTTGGTCTCAGACTGATGTAGTGTTCAGTTTGGTCTCAGACTGGTGTAGTATTCAGTTTGGTCTCAGACTTATGTAGTGTTCAGTTTGGTCTCAGACTTATGTAGTATTCAGTTTGGTCTCAGACTGGTGTAGTGTTCAGTTTGGTCTCAGACTTATGTAGTGTTCAGTTTGGTCTCAGACTGATGTAGTATTCAGTTTGGTCTCAGACTGGTGCAGTGTTCAGTTTGGTCTCAGACTTATGTAGTGTTCAGTTTTGTCTCAGACTGGTGTAGTGTTCAGTTTGGTCTCAGACTTATGTAGTGTTCAGTTTGGTCTCAGACTTATGTAGTGTTCAGTTTGGTCTCAGACCGTTTTAGTTTTCAGTTTGGTCTCAGACTGGTGTAGTATTCAGTTTGGTCTCAGACCAGTGTAGTGTTCAGTTTGGTCTTAGACTGGTGAAGTATTCAGTTTGGCTTAAGACTGGTGTAGTATTCAGTTATATCTCAGACTGTTTAATTGTTTAGTTTGGTCTCAGACCGGTGTAGTGTTCAGTTTGGTCTCAGACTTATGTAGTGTTCAGTTTGGTCTCAGACTGGTGTAGTATTCAGTTTGGTCTCAGACTTGTGTAGTATTCAGTTTGGTCTCAGACTTATATAGTATTCAGTTTGGTCTCAGACTGGTGTAGTATTCAGTTTGGTCTAAGACTTATGTAGTATTCAGTTTGGTCTCAGGCTGGGGTAGTGTTCAGTTTGGTCTCAGACTTATGTAGTGTTCAGTTTGGTCTCAGACTTATATAGTGTTCAGTTTGGTCTCAGACTTATGTAGTGTTCAGTTTGGTCTCAGACTGGTGTAGTGTTCAGTTTGGTCTCAGATTGGTTTAGTGTTCAATTTGGTCTCAGACTTATGTAGTGTTGAGTTTGGTCTCAGACTGGTGTAGTGTTCAGTTTGGTCTCAGACTGATGTAGTGTTCAGTCTGGTTTCAGACTAGTGTAGTGTTCAGTTTGGTCTCAGATTTATGTAGTGTTCAGTTTGGTCTCAGACTGGTGTAGTGTTCATTTTGGTCTCAGACTGGTGTATGTTCAGTTTGGTCTCAGACTAGTGTAGTGTTCAGTTTGGTCTCAGACTTATGATTTGTTCAGTTTGGTTTCAGACTTGTGTAGTATTCAGTTTGGTCTTAGACTGGTGTAGCATTCAGTTAAGTCTTAGACTGGTGTAGTGTATAGTTTGGTCTCAGACTGGTGTCATATTCAGTTTGGTCTCAGACTTATGGCGTGTTCAGTTTGGTCTCAGGCTAGTGTAGTGTTCAGTTTGGTCTCAGACTTACGTAGTGTTCGTTTGGTCTCAGACTGATGTAGTGTTCAGTTTGGTCTCAGACTTATGTAGTGTTCAGTTTGGTCTCAGACTGGTGTAGTGTTCAGTTTGGTCTCAGACTTATGTAGTGTTCAGTTTGGTCTCAGATCGGTGTAGTATTCAGTTTGGTCTCAGACATATGTAGTGTTCAGTTTGGTCTCAGACTTATGTAGTGTTCAGTTTGGTCTCAGACTGATGTAGTGTTCAGTTTGGTCTCAGACTTATGTAGTGTTCAGTTTGGTCTCAGACTTATGTAGTGTTCAGTTTGGTCTCAGACCGTTGTAGTTTTCAGTTTGGTCTCAGACTGGTGTAGTATTCAGTTTGGTCTCAGACTTATGGAGTGTTTAGTTTTGTCTCAGACTGGTGTAGTGTTCAGTTTGGTCTCAGACTTATGTAGTGTTCAGTTTGGTCTCAGACTGGTGTAGTGTTCACTTTGGTCTAAGACTGGTGTAGTGTTCACTTTGGTCTAAGACTGGTGTAGTATTCAGTTTGGTCTCAGACTTATGTAGTGTTCAGTTTTGTCTCAGACTGGTGTAGTGTTCAGTTTGGTCTCAGACTGGTGTAGTATTCAGTTTGGTCTCAGACTGATGTAGTATTCAGTTTTGTCTCACACTTATGTAGTGTTCAGTTTGGTCTTAGACTAGTGTAGTGTTCAGTTTTGTCTGAGACTGATGTAGTATTCAGTTTTGTCTCACACTTATGTAGTGTTCAGTTTGGTCTTAGACTAGTGTAGTATTCAGTTTGGTCTCAGACCGGTGTAGTATTCAGTTTGGTGTCAGCCCGGTGTAGTATTCAGTTTGGTCTCAGACCAGTGTAGTGTTCAGTTTGGTCTCAGACTGGTGTAGTGTTCAGTTTGGTCTTAGACTGGTGTAGTGTTCAGTTTGGTCTCAGACTTATGTAGTATTCAGTTTGGTCTCAGACTGGTGTAGTGTTCAGTTTGGTCTCAGACTCATGTAGTGTTCAGTTTGGTCTCAGACTGGTGTAGTATTCAGTTTGGTCTCAGACTGGTGTAGTGTTCAGTTTGGTCTCAGACTTATGTAGTGTTCAGTTTGGTCTTAGACTGGTGTAGTGTTCAGTTTGGTCTGAGACAGGTGTAGTATTCAGTTTGGTCTCAGACTGGCGTACTATTCAGTTCCGTCTCAGACTGTTTTAGTGCTTAGTTTGTTCTCAGACCGGTGTAGTATTCAGTTTGGTGTCAGCCCGGTGTAGTATTCAGTTTGTTCTCAGACCAGTGTAGTGTTCAGTTTGGTCTTTGACTGGTGAAGTATTCAGTTTGGTTTAAGACTGGTGTAGTATTCAGTTCTGTCTCAGACTGTTTAAGTGTTCAGTTTGGTCTCAGACCAGTGTAGTGTTCAGTTTGGTCTCAGACTGGTGTAGTATTCAGTTTGGTCTCAGACTAGTGTAGTATTCAGTTTGGTCTCAGACTTATGTAGTGTTCAGTTTGGTCTCAGACTTATATAGTATTCAGTTTGGTCTCAGACTGGTGTAGTGTTCAGTTTGGTCTAAGACTTATGTAGTGTTCAGTTTGGTCTCAGACTGGTGTAGTATTCAGTTTGGTCTCAGACTGGTGTAGTATTCAGTTTGGTCTCAGATTGGTTTAGTGTTCAGTTTGGTCTCAGACTAGTGCGGTGTTCAGTTTGGTCTCAGACTTATGTAGTGCTGACTTTGGTCTCAGACTGGTGTAGTGTTCAGTTTGGTCTCAGACTGATGTAGTGTTCAGTCTGGTTTCAGACTAGTGTAGTATTCAGTTTGGTCTCAGATTTATGTAGTGTTCAGTTTTGTCTCAGACTGGTGTATGTTCAGTTTGGTCTCAGACTAGTGTAGTGTTCAGTTTGGTCTCAGACTTATATAGTATTCAGTTTTGGTCTCAGGCTAGTGTAGTGTTCAGTTTGGTCTCAGACTTATGTAGTGTTCAGTTTGGTCTCAGAATGATGTAGTGTTCAGTTTGGTCTCAGACTGGTGTAGTGTTCAGTTTGGTCTCAGACTTATGTAGTGTTCAGTTTGGTCTCAGACTCATGTAGTGTTCAGTTTGGTCTCAGACTTATGTAGTGTTCAGTTTGGTCTCAGACTGGTGTAGTATTCAGTTTGGTCTCAGACTTATGTAGTGTTCAGTTTGGTCTCAGACTTATGTAGTGTTCAGTTTGGTCTCAGACTTATGTAGTGTTCAGTTTGGTCTCAGACTTGTGTAGTATTCAGTTTGGTCTCAGACCGTTGTAGTATTCAGTTTGGTCTCAGACTGGTGTAGTATTCAGTTTGGTCTCAGACTTATGTAGTGTTCAGTTTTGTCTCGGTCGGTGTAGTGTTCAGTTTGGTCTCAGACTTATGTAGTGTTCAGTTTGGTCTCAGACTGATGTAATATTCAGTTTGGTCTCAGACTCATGTAGTGTTCAGTTTGGTCTCAGACTGGTGTAGTATTTAGTTTGGTCTCAGACTGATGTAGTATTCAGTTTAGTCTCACACTTATGTAGTGTTCAGTTTGGTCTTAGACTGGTGTAGTGTTCAGTTTGGTCTGAGACAGGTGTAGTATTCAGTTTGGTCTCAGACTGGCGTACTATTCAGTTTCGTCTCAGACTGTTTTAGTGCTTAGTTTGGTCTCAGACCGGTGTAGTATTCAGTTTGGTGTCAGCCCAGTGTAGTGTTCAGTTTGCTCTCAGACTGGTGTAGTATTCAGTTTGGTCTCAGACTAGTGTAGTATTCAGTTTGGTCTCAGACTAATGTAGTATTCAGTTTGGTCTCAGACTAGTGTAGTATTCAGTTTGGTCTCAGACTTATGTAGTATTCAGTTTGGTCTCAGACTAGTGTAGTATTCAGTTTGGTCTCAGACTATGTAGTATTCAGTTTGGTCTCAGACTGGTGTAGTATTCAGTTTGGTCTCAGACTAATGTAGTATTCAGTTTGGTCTCAGACTAATGTAGTATTCAGTTTGGTCTCAGACTTATGTAGTGTTCAGTTTGGTCTGACTTAGTATTCATTTGCTAATTTATCCAGTTTATTTGCTCAACTTTAGTGTTCAGTTTGGTCTCAGACTATGTAGTATTCAGTTTGGTCTCAGACTGGTGTAGTGTTCAGTTTGGTCTCAGACTTATGTTGAGTTCAGTTTGGTCTCAGACTGGTGTAGTATTCAGTTTGGTCTCAGACTGGTGTAGTATTCAGTTTGGTCTCAGGCTTATGTAGCGTTCAGTTTGGTCTCAGACTTATGTAGTATTCAGTTTGGTCTCAGACTGATGTAGTATTCAGTTTGGTCTCAGACTTATATAGTATTCAGTTTGGTCTCAGACTAGTGTAGTATTCAGTTTGGTCTCAGACTATGTAGTATTCAGTTTGGTCTCAGACTGGTGTAGTATTCAGTTTGGTCTCAGACTGATGTAGTATTCAGTTTGGTCTCAGACTGTGTAGTATTCAGTTTGGTCTCAGACTAATGTAGTATTCAGTTTGGTCTCAGACTGGTGTAGTATTCAGTTTGGTCTCAGACTATGTAGTATTCAGTTTGGTCTCAGACTAGTGTAGTATTCAGTTTGGTCTCAGACTGGTGTAGTATTCAGTTTGGTCTCAGACTAGTGTAGTATTCAGTTTGGTCTCAGACTGATGTAGTATTCAGTTTGGTCTCAGACTTATGTAGTGTTCAGTTTGGTCTCAGACTGGTGTAGTGTTCAGTTTGGTCTCAGACTTATGTAGTGTTCAGTTTGGTCTCAGACTGGTGTAGTATTCAGTTTGGTCTCAGACTTATGTAGTATTCAGTTTGGTCTCAGACTGATGTAGTATTCAGTTTGGTCTCAGACTTATGTAGTGTTCAGTTTGGTCTCAGACTGGTGTAGTGTTCAGTTTGGTCTCAGACTGATGTAGTATTCAGTCTTGTCTCATACGTATGTAGTATTCAGTTTGGTCTCAGACCAATGTAGTATTCAGTTTGGTCTCAGACTTATGTAGTGTTCAGTTTGGTCTCAGACTGATGTAGTATTAAGTTTGGTCTCAGACCGTGTAGTGTTCAGTTTGGTTTAAGACTGGTGTAGTATTCAGTTTGGTCTCAGACTTGTGTAGTATTCAGTTTTGTCTCAGACTAGTGTAGTATTCAGTTTGGTCTCAGACTTTGTAGTATTCAGTTTGGTCTCAGACAAGTGTAGTATTCAGTTTGTCTCAGACCATTAGTGTTCAGTTTGGTCTCAACTGTTAGTATTCAGTTTGGTCTGAGACGTTAGTATTCAGTTTGGTCTCAGACTAGTGTAGTATTCAGTTTGGTCTCAGACCAGTGTAGTATTCAGTTTGGTCTCAGACTGGTGTAGTATTCAGTTTGGTCTCAGACTTATGTAGTATTCAGTTTGGTCTCAGACTAGTGTAGTATTCAGTTTGGTCTCGGACCGGTGTAGTATTCAGTTTGGTCTCGGACCGGTGTAGTATTCAGTTTGGTCTCAGACTGTGTAGTATTCAGTTTGGTCTCAGACTAGTGTAGTATTCAGTTTGGTCTCAGACAGTGTAGTATTCAGTTTGGTCTCAGACTATGTAGTATTCAGTTTGGTCTCAGACAGTGTAGTATTCAGTTTGGTCTCAGACCAGTGTAGTATTCAGTTTGGTCTCAGACTGGTGTAGTATTCAGTTTGGTCTCAGACTAGTGTAGTATTCAGTTTGGTCTCAGACTATGAGTATTCAGTTTGTCTCAGACTGTGTAGTGTTCAGTTTGGTCTCAGACTAATGTAGTATTCAGTTTGGTCTCAGACTGGTGTAGTGTTCAGTTTGGTCTCAGACTTATGTAGTGTTCAGTTTGGTCTCAGACCGGTGTAGTATTCAGTTTGGTCTCAGACTTATGTAGTGTTCAGTTTGGTCTCAGACTTATGTAGTATTCAGTTTGGTCTCAGACTGATGTAGTATTCAGTTTGGTCTCAGACTTATGTAGTATTCAGTTTGGTCTCAGACTAGTGTAGTATTCAGTTTGGTCTCAGACTTATGTAGTGTTCAGTTTGGTCTCAGACTGGTGTAGTATTCAGTTTGGTCTCAGACTTATGTAGTATTCAGTTTGGTCTCAGACTGATGTAGTATTCAGTTTGGTCTCAGACTTATGTAGTGTTCAGTTTGGTCTCAGACTGGTGTAGTGTTCAGTTTGGTCTCAGACTTATGTAGTGTTCAGTTTGGTCTCAGACTGGTGCAGTATTCAGTTTGGTCTCAGACTTATGTAGTATTCAGTTTGGTCTCAGACTGGTGTAGTATTCAGTTTGGTCTCAGACTTATGTAGTATTCAGTTTAGTCTCAGACTTTTGTAGTATTCAGTTTGGTCTCAGACTGATGTAGTATTCAGTTTGTCTCAGACTTAGTAGTGTTCAGTTTGGTCTCAGACTGATGTAGTATTAAGTTTGGTCTCAGACCGGTGGAGTTTCAGTTTGGTTTAAGACTGGTCTAGTATTCAGTCTGGTCTCAGACTTGTGTAGTATTCGGTTTTGTCTCAGACTAGTGTAGTATTCAGTTTGGTCTCAGACCAGTGTAGTGTTCAGTTTTATCTCAGACTGGTGTAGTTTTCAGTTTGGTCTGAGACCGGTGTAGTATTCAGTTTGGGCTCCGACCAGTGTAGTATTCAGTTTGGTCTCAGACCAGTGTAGTGTTCAGTTTGGTCTCAGACTAGTGTAGTATTCAGTTTGGTCCAGACTGGTATAATATTCAGTTTGGTCTCAGACTAGTGTAGTATTCAGTTTGGTCTCAGACTGGTGTAGTATTCAGTTTGGTCTCAGACTGGTGTAATATTCAGTTTGGTCTCAGACCAGTGTAGTATTCAGTTTGGTCTCAGACCAATGAAGTATTCAGTTTGGTCTCAGACTGGTGTAGTGTTCAGTTTGGTCTCAGACTTATGTAGTGTTCAGTTTGGTCTCAGACCGGTGTAGTATTCAGTTTGGTCTCAGACTTATGTAGTGTTCAGTTTGGTCTCAGACTGATGTAGTATTCAGTTTGGTCTCAGACTTATGTAGTGTTCAGTTTGGTCTCAGACTGGTGTAGTATTCAGTTTGGTCTCAGACTTATGTAGTGTTCAGTTTGGTCTCAGACTGGTGTAGTATTCAGTTTGGTCTCAGACTAGTGTAGTATTCAGTTTGGTCTCAGACTGGTGTAGTATTCAGTTTGGTCTCAGACTGATGTAGTGTTCAGTTTGGTCTCAGACTTAGTAGTGTTCAGTTTGGTCTCAGACTGATGTAGTATTAAGTTTGGTCTGAGACCGGTGGAGTATTCAGTTTGGTTTAAGACTGGTCTAGTATTCAGTCTGGTCTCAGACTTGTGTAGTATTAAGTTTTGTCTCAGACTAGTGTAGTATTCAGTTTGGTCTCAGACCGTTGTAGTTTTCAGTTTGGTCTCAGACAAGTGTAGTATTCAGTTTGGTCTCAGACTAGTGTAGTATTCAGTTTGGTCTCAGACCAATGAAGTATTCAGTTTGGTCTCAGACTGGTGTAGTATTCAGTTTGGTCTCAGACTAGTGTAGTATTCAGTTTGGTCTCAGACTGGTGTAGTATTCAGTTTGGTCTCAGACCGGTGTAGTATTCAGTTTCGTCTCAGACCTGTGTAGTGTTCAGTTTGCTCTCAGACTGGTGTAGTATTCAGTTTGGTCTCAGACTGGTGTAGTATTCAGTTTGGTCTCAGACTAGTGTAGTATTCAGTTTGCTCTCAGACTGGTGTAGTGTTCAGTTTGGTCTCAGACCAATGAAATATTCAGTTTGGTCTCAGACCGGTGTAGTGTTCAGTTTGGTCTCAGACTTATGTAGTGTTCAGTTTGGTCTCAGACTGGTGTAGTATTCAGTTTGGTCTCAGACTAGTGTAGTAGTCAGTTTGGTCTCAGACTTATGTAGTATTCAGTTTGGTCTCAGACTGGTGTAGTGTTCAGTTTGGTCTCAGACTTATGTAGTGTTCAGTTTGGTCTCAGACTGGTGTAGTATTCAGTTTGGTCTCAGACTTATGTAGTGTTCAGTTTGGTCTCAGACTGGTGTAGTATTCAGTTTGGTCTCAGACTGATGTAGTGTTCAGTTTGGTCTCAGACTTAGTAGTGTTCAGTTTGGTCTCAGACTGATGTAGTATTAAGTTTGGTCTGAGACCGGTGGAGTATTCAGTTTGGTTTAAGACTGGTCTAGTATTCAGTCTGGTCTCAGACTTGTGTAGTATTCAGTTTTGTCTCAGACTAGTGTAGTAGTCAGTTTGGTCTCAGACTTATGTAGTATTCAGTTTGGTCTCAGACTAGTGTAGTATTCAGTTTGGTCTCAGACTAGTGTAGTATTCAGTTTGGTCTCAGACCAATGTAGTATTCAGTTTGGTCTCAGACTGGTGTAGTATTCAGTTTGGTCTCAGACTGGTGTAGTATTCAGTTTGGTCTCAGACTGGTGTAGTGTTCAGTTTGGTCTCAGACTGGTGTAGTATTCAGTTTGGTCTCAGACCTGTGTAGTGTTCAGTTTGGTCTCAGACTGGTGTAGTATTCAGTTTGGTCTGAGACCGGTGTAGTATTCAGTTTGGTCTCAGACCGTTGTAGTTTTCAGTTTGGTCTCAGACAAGTGTAGTATTCAGTTTGGTCTCAGACCAGTGTAGTGTTCAGTTTTGTCTCAGACTGGTGTAGTTTTCAGTTTGGTCTGAGACCGGTGTAGTGTTCAGTTTGGTCTCAGACCGGTGTAGTATTCAGTTTGGTCTCAGACCAGTGTAGTGTTCAGTTTGCTCTCAGACTGGTGTAGTATTCAGTTTGGTCTCAGACTGGTGTAGTATTCAGTTTGGTCTCAGACCAGTGTAGTGTTCAGTTTGCTCTCAGACTGGTGTAGTATTCAGTTTGGTCTGAGACCGGTGTAGTATTCAGTTTGGTCTCAGACCAGTGTAGTGTTCAGTTTGGTCTCAGACTGGTGTAGTATTCAGTTTGGTCTCAGACCGGTGTAGTATTCAGTTTGGTCTCAGACCAGTGTAGTATTCAGTTTGGTCTCAGACCAGTGTAATGTTCAGTTTGGTCTCAGACCAGTGTAGTGTTCAGTTTGGTTGCAGACTGGTGTAATATTCAGTTTGGTCTCAGACCAGTGTAGTGTTCAGTTTGGTCTCAGACTGGTGTAATATTCAGTTTGGTCTCAGACCAGTGTAGTGTTCAGTTTGGTCTCAGACTAATGTAGTATTCAGTTTGGTCTCAGACTTATGTAGTATTCAGTTTGGTCTCAGACTGGTGTAGTATTCAGTTTGGTCTCAGACTTATGTAGTGTTCAGTTTGGTCTCAGACTGGTGTAGTATTCAGTTTGGTCTCAGACTTATGTAGTGTTCAGTTTAGTCTCAGACTTATGTAGTGTTCAGTTTGGTCTTAGACTGATGTAGTGTTCAGTTTGGTCTCAGACTTAGTAGTGTTCAGTTTGGTCTCAGACTGATGTAGTATTAAGTTTGGTCTGAGACCGGTGGAGTGTTCAGTTTGGTTTAAGACTGGTCTAGTATTCAGTCTGGTCTCAGACTTGTGTAGTATTCAGTTTTGTCTCAGACTAGTGTAGTAGTCAGTTTGGTCTCAGACTTATGTAGTATTCAGTTTGGTCTCAGACTAGTGTAGTATTCAGTTTGGTCTCAGACTGTTGTAGTGTTCAGTTTGGTCTCAGACTGGTGCAATGTTCAGTTTGGTCTCAGACTGGTGTAGTATTCAGTTTGGTCTCAGACCACTGTAGTATTCAGTTTGGTCTGAGACCAGTGTAGTGTTCAGTTTGGTCTCAGACCAGTGTAGTATTCAGTTTGGTCTCAGACCAGTGTAGTGTTCAGTTTGCTCTCAGACTGGTGTAGTGTTCAGTTTGGTCTCAGACCAATGAAGTATTCAGTTTGGTCTCAGACCGGTGTAGTATTCAGTTTGGTCTCAGACTTATGTAGTATTCAGTTTGCTCTCAGACTGGTGTAGTATTCAGTTTGGTCTCAGACTAGTGTAGTATTCAGTTTGGTCTCAGACTGTGTAGTGTTCAGTTTGTCTCAGACCGTGTAGTATTCAGTTTGGTCTCAGACAAGTGTAATATTCAGTTTGGTGTCAGACTGGTGTAGTGCTCAGTTTGGTCTCAGACTGGTGTAGTATTCATTTTGGTCTGAGACCGGTATAGTATTCAGTTTGGTCTCAGACAAGTGTAGTATTCAGTTTGGTCTCAGACCAGTGTAGTGTTCAGTTTCATTGTATATTCAGTTTGGTCTAGACCGGTGTATATTCATTTGGTCTCAGACTGTGTAGTATTCAGTTTGGTCTCAACTGTATATTCAGTTTGGTCTCAGACCAGTGTAGTGTTCAGTTTGCTCTCAGACTGGTGTAGTATTCAGTTTGGTCTCAGACCGGTGTAGTATTCAGTTTGGTCTCAGACCAGTGTAGTATTCAGTTTGGTCTCAGACCAGTGTAGTATTCAGTTTGGTTTCAGACTGTGTAATATTCAGTTTGGTCTCAGACCAGTGTAGTGTTCAGTTTGGTCTCAGACTGGTGTAGTATTCAGTTTGGTCTCAGACCAGTGTAGTGTTCAGTTTGGTCTCAGACTGGTGTAGTATTCAGTTTGGTCTCAGACTTATGTAGTATTCAGTTTGGTCTCAGACTGGTGTAGTATTCAGTTTGGTCTCAGACTTATGTAGTGTTCAGTTTGGTCTCAGACTGGTGTAGTATTCAGTTTGGTCTCAGACTTATGTAGTATTCAGTTTAGTCTCAGACTTATTATTTCAGTTTGTCTTAGACTGATGTAGTATTCAGTTTGGTCTCAGACTTGTAGTGTTCAGTTGGTCTAACTATTAGTATTAATTTGGTCTAACCTATGTTCTTTTTTAAGATGCTATATCCTGCTACTATATTCTTTCTCATTGTATAGTCAGTTTGGTCTCAGATTATGTAGTATTCAGTTTGGTCTCAGACTAGTGTAGTATTCAGTTTGGTCTCAGACTAGTTAGTATTCAGTTTGGTCTAGACCTGTAGTTTAGTTTGTCTCAACTTTAGTGTTCAGTTTGCTCAACTTACTCTCAACTGTGTATATTCATTTGGTCTCAGACTATTATATTCAGTTTGGTCTCAGACTATGTAGTATTCAGTTTGGTCTCAGACTGTGTAGTATTCAGTTTGGTCTCAGACTTATGTAGTGTTCAGTTTGGTCTCAGACTGGTGTAGTATTCAGTTTGGTCTCAGACTTATGTAGTATTGAGTTTGGTCTCAGACTGGTGTAGTATTCAGTTTGGTCTCAGACTTATGTAGTATTCAGTTTGGTCTCAGACTTAGTAGTGTTCAGTTTGGTCTCAGACTGATGTAGTATTAAGTTTGGTCTGAGACCGGTAGTATCAGTTTGGTTTAAGACTTCTATATTCAGTCTGCTCAACTTGTGTAGTATTATTGTCTCAGACTAGTGTAGTAGTCAGTTTGGTCTCAGACTTATGTAGTATTCAGTTTGGTCTCAGACTAGTGTAGTATTCAGTTTGGTCTCAGACTAGTGTAGTATTCAGTTTGGTCTGAGACCAATGTAGTATTCAGTTTGGTCTCAGACTATTGTAGTATTCAGTTTGGTCTCAGACTGGTGTAGTATTCAGTTTGGTCTCAGACTGGTGTAGTATTCAGTTTGGTCTCAGACTGGTGTAGTATTCAGTTTCGTCTCAGACCTGTGTAGTTTCAGTTTGGTCTCAGACTGGTGTAGTATTCAGTTTGGTCTCAGACTGGTGTAGTATTCAGTTTGGTCTCAGACTGGTGTAGTATTCAGTTTGGTCTCAGACAAGTGTAGTATTCAGTTTGGTCTCAGACCAGTGTAGTGTTCAGTTTTGTCTCAGACTGGTGTAGTTTTCAGTTTGGTCTGAGACCGGTGTAGTTTTCAGTTTGGTCTCAGACTGGTGTAGTATTCAGTTTGGTCTCAGACTAGTGTAGTGTTCAGTTTGCTCTCAGACTGGTGTAGTATTCAGTTTGGTCTCAGACCGGTGTAGTATTCAGTTTGGTCTCAGACTAGTGTAGTGTTCAGTTTGCTCTCAGACTGGTGTAGTATTCAGTTTGGTCTGAGACCGGTGTAGTATTCAGTTTGGTCTAAGACCAGTGTAGTGTTCAGTTTGCTCTCAGACTGGTGTAGTATTCAGTTCTGTCTCAGACCGGTGTAGTATTCAGTTTGGGCTCAGACCAGTGTAGTATTCAGTTTGGTCTCAGACCAGTGTAATGTTCAGTTTGGTCTCAGACCAGTGTAGTGTTCAGTTTGGTTGCAGACTGGTGTAATATTCAGTTTGGTCTCAGACCAGTGTAGTGTTCAGTTTGGTCTCAGACTGGTGTAATATTCAGTTTGGTCTTAGACCAGTGTAGTGTTCAGTTTGGTTTCAGACTGATGTAGTATTCAGTTTGGTCTCAGACTTATGGAGTGTTCAGTTTGGTCTCAGACTGGTGTTGTGTTCAGTTTGGTCTCAGACTTATGTAGTGTTCAGTTTGGTCTCAGACTGGTGTAGTATTCAGTTTGGTCTCAGACTTATGTAGTGTTCAGTTTAGTCTCAGACTTATGTAGTGTTCAGTTTGGTCTCAGACTGATGTAGTGTTCAGTTTGGTCTCAGACTTAGTAGTGTTCAGTTTGGTCTCAGACTGATGTAGTATTAAGTTTGGTCTGAGACCGGTGTAGTGTTCAGTTTGGTTTAAGACTGGTCTAGTATTCAGTCTGGTCTCAGACTTGTGTAGTATTCAGTTTTGTCTCAGACTAGTGTAGTAGTCAGTTTGGTCTCAGACTTATGTAGTATTCAGTTTGGTCTCAGACTAGTGTAGTATTCAGTTTGGTCTCAGACTAGTGTAGTATTCAGTTTGGTCTGAGGCCGCTGTAGTTTTCAGTTTGGTCTCAGACTGTTGTAGTGTTCAGTTTGGTCTCAGACTGGTGCAATGTTCAGTTTGGTCTCAGACTGGTGTAGTATTCAGTTTGGTCTCAGACCAGTGTAGTATTCAGTTTGGTCTCAGACCGGTGTAGTATTCAGTTTGGTCTCAGACCATGTAGTATTCAGTTTGTCTAGAGGTAGTATTCAGTTTGCTCTCAGACTAGTGTAGTATTCAGTTTGGTCTCAACAATGAGTATTCAGTTTGGTCTCAGACCGGTGTAGTATTCAGTTTGGTCTCAGATTATTAGTTTCAGTTTGCTCAGACTGTTAGTATTCAGTTTGTCTCATACTAGTGTAGTATTCAGTTTGGTCTCAGACTGGTTTATGTTTATTTTCTAGAGTTAGTATTAGTTTTCTAAAGTGTAGTATTCAGTTTGGTCTCAACAGTGTAGTATTCAGTTTGGTCTCAGACTGGTGTAGTATTCATTTTGTCTAGACGGTATAGTATTCAGTTTGGTCTCAGACAAGTGTAGTATTCAGTTTGGTCTCAGACCAGTGTAGTGTTCAGTTTTGTCTCAGACTGGTGTAGTATTCAGTTTGGTCTGAGACCGGTGTAGTTTTCAGTTTGGTCTCAGACCGGTGTAGTATTCAGTTTGGTCTCAGACCAGTGTAGTGTTCAGTTTGCTCTCAGACTGGTGTAGTATTCAGTTTGGTCTCAGACCGGTGTAGTATTCAGTTTGGTCTCAGACCAGTGTAGTGTTCAGTTTGCTCTCAGACTGGTGTAGTATTCAGTTTGGTCTGAGACCGGTGTAGTATTCAGTTTGGTCTAAGACCAGTGTAATGTTCAGTTTGGTCTCAGACCGGTGTAGTATTCAGTTTGTCCATGGTATTTCAGTTTGTCTCAACCATGTAGTATTCAGTTTGGTCTCAGACTGTGTAGTATTAGTTTGGTCTTAGACCATTATATTCAGTTTGTTCAGACTAATATTCATGCTCAGACTATATGTTCAGTTTGGTCTCAACTTTAGTGTTCAGTTTGGTCTCAGACTTATGTATGTTCAGTTTGGTCTCAGACTAGTGTAGTATTCAGTTTGGTCTCAGACTTATGTAGTATTCAGTTTTCTCAGACTTATGTATTTATTTGTCTTAACTATTATGTTCATTGTCTCAGACTTAGTAGGTTATTTGTCTCAACTGATTAGTATTAATTTGTCTAACTAGATGTTAAAAACCTCAACTTTATTTTTTCTAATATTAGTATCAGTTTGGTCTCAGACTTATGTAGTATTCAGTTTGTCTCAACTATGTAGTATTCAGTTTGTCTCAACTATTAGTATTCAGTTTGGTCTCTTCTGGCTCAACTTTTATATTATTTGCTCAACTTCTATCTTGCTCAACGTTAGTTTCAGTTTGGTCTAACCTTATTCATTTGGTCTATATGTAGTATTCAGTTTGGTCTCAATTATGTTCAGTTTGCTCTCAGATATATTAGTTTGGTCTCAACGTGTAGTATTCAGTTTGCTCAACGTAGTGTTAGTTTGGTCTCAGACTGTGTAGTATTCATTTGGTCTAACTTTAGTATTCAGTTTGGTCTCAATGTAGTATTCAGTTTGGTCTCAACTGAGTATTATTGGCTAACGTGAGTATAGTTGCTCAGACACACATTGCTTAATTTGTATAATTATTACTATTCTCACCAATAGATCAGTTGGCTAATAATTTATTTTTATTCTCTATTAATATAATCACATTGGTTATTACTACCTTGGCCTTAGCTCCTTATTGTATCTGCTCGTTTGCATGTATATTATGTCTATATATTGTATATTGCTATTGCTAATTATTTCTTTCTATATGCTGCTCTCTAGTCTTTATTGCTGATATTATTTGCTCATGTAGTATTGTTGTTAAGTATATTTTTGGCTCAGATTGTATGTTTGCTAATTTTGCTTTAACCAGAGCATTAAATATTCTTATATTTTTATATTGCTCAATTTAGATGTATTTAGTATTCGTTTGGTCTCAACTATATATTTTGTCTCAACTGTAGTATTCAGTTTGGCTCAGATTGTGTATTATTTGTTAATAGTATTATTTGTATTTACACTCTTCACCCTATTCTCTATCATGCTCACTTATTCATGTCTCCATATTCTGCTCAACGAGATTTTGGTCTCACAATACTACGCCCATATCATGCTAGTATTCTTGTCTTATTATCTAGACCTTTGTCTCATATATTAGTTTGTCTCAGACATGTAGTATTCAGTTTGCTCTCAGACTGGTGTAGTATTCAGTTTGGTCTCAGACCGGTGTAGTATTCAGTTTGGTCTCAGACCAGTGTAGTATTCGTTTGTCTCAGACTTTTTCGTTTGGTCTACTGTATTTTGTCTAACTAGCTGCTTTGAGATCATTTGGTCTCAACTAATTCAGTTTGGTCTACATTAATGTTCAGTTTGGTCTCAGACCAGTGTAGTTTCAGTTTGGTCCAGACTGGTGTAATATTCAGTTTGGTCTCAGACCAGTGTAGTGTTCAGTTTGGTCTCAGACTGTGTAGTATTCAGTTTGTCTCAGACCATGTAGTTTCAGTTTGTCTCAACTATTAGTATTCAGTTTGGTCTCAGACTTATGTAGTATTCAGTTTGGTCTCAGACTGGTTAGTGTTCAGTTTGGTCTCAGACTTATGTAGTGTTCAGTTTGGTCTCAGACTGGTGTAGTATTCAGTTTGGTCTCAGACTTATTAGTGTTCAGTTTGTCTCAGATTGTGTTAGTTTGGTCTAACTTGTATGTTCAGTTTGCTCAACTTGTAGTGTTCAGTTTGGTCTCAGACTATTAGTATTAAGTTTGGTCTGAGACCGGTGAGTGTTCAGTTTGGTTTAAGACTATATTCAGTCTGGTCTCAGACTTGTGTAGTATTCAATTTTGTCTCAGACTAGTGTAGTAGTCAGTTTGGTCTCAGACTTATGTAGTATTCAGTTTGGTCTCAGACTAGTGTAGTATTCAGTTTGGTCTCAGACTAGTGTAGTATTCAGTTTGGTCTGAGACCGATGTAGTGTTCAGTTTGGTCTCAGACTGGTGTAGTGTTCAGTTTGGTCTCAGACTGGTGCAGTGTTCAGTTTGGTCTCAGACTGGTGTAGTATTCAGTTTGGTCTCAGACCACTGTAGTATTCAGTTTGGTCTGAGACCAGTGTAGTGTTCAGTTTGGTCTCAGACCAGTGTAGTGTTCAGTTTGCTCTCAGACCAGTGTAGTGTTCAGTTTGCTCTCAGACTGGTGTAGTGTTCAGTTTGGTCTCAGACCAATGAAGTATTCAGTTTGGTCTCAGACCGGTGTAGTGTTCAGTTTGGTCTCAGACTTATGTAGTGGTCAGTTTGGTCTCAGACTGGTGTAGTGTTCAGTTTGGTCTCAGACTAGTGTAGTATTCAGTTTGGTCTCAGTCTGGTTTAGTGTTTAGTTTGGTCTAAGACCGGTGTAGTATTCAGTTTGGTCTCAGACAAGTGTAATATTCAGTTTGGTTTCAGACCAGTGTAGTGTTCAGTTTGGTCTCAGACTGGTGTAGTATTCATTTTGGTCTGAGACCGGTATAGTATTCAGTTTGGTCTCAGACAAGTGTAGTATTCAGTTTGGTCTCAGACCAGTGTAGTGTTCAGTTTTGTCTCAGACTGGTGTAGTTTTCAGTTTGGTCTGAGACCGGTGTAGTTTTCAGTTTGGTCTCAGACCGGTGTAGTATTCAGTTTGGTCTCAGACCAGTGTAGTGTTCAGTTTGCTCTCAGACTAGTGTAGTATTCAGTTTGGTCTCAGACCGGTGTAGTATTCAGTTTGGTCTCAGACTAGTGTAGTGTTCAGTTTGCTCTCAGACTGGTGTAGTATTCAGTTTGGTCTGAGACCGGTGTAGTATTCAGTTTGGTCTAAGACCAGTGTAGTGTTCAGTTTGGTCTCAGACCAGTGTAGTGTTCAGTTTGGTCTCAGACTGGTGTAGTATTCAGTTTGGTCTCAGACCAGTGTAGTGTTCAGTTTGGTCTCAGACTGGTGTAGTATTCAGTTTGGTCTCAGACCAGTGTAGTATTCAGTTTGGTCTCAGACTGATGTAGTATTCAGTTTGGTCTCAGACTTATGTAGTATTCAGTTTGGTCTCAGACTGGTGTAGTATTCAGTTTGGTCTCAGACTTATGTAGTGTTCAGTTTGGTCTCAGACTGGTGTAGTATTCAGTTTGGTCTCAGACTTATGTAGTGTTCAGTTTGGTCTCAGACTAATGTAGTATTCAGTTTGGTCTCAGACTGATGTAGTGTTCAGTTTGGTCTCAGACTTAGTAGTGTTCAGTTTGGTCTCAGACTGATGTAGTATTAAGTTTGGTCTGAGACCGGTGGAGTGTTCAGTTTGGTTTAAGACTGGTCTAGTATTCAGTCTGGTCTCAGACTTGTGTAGTATTCAGTTTTGTCTCAGACTAGTGTAGTATTCAGTTTGGTCTCAGACTGGTGTAGTATTCAGTTTGGTCTCAGACTAGTGTAGTATTCAGTTTGGTCTCAGACTGGTGTAGTATTCAGTTTGGTCTAGACCGCTGTAGTATTCAGTTTGGTCTCAGACTGGTGTAGTATTCAGTTTGGTCTCAGACTGGTGTAGTGTTCAGTTTGGTCTCAGACTGGTGTAGTATTCAGTTTGGTCTCAGACATTAGTATTCAGTTTGGTCTCAGACCAGTGTAGTATTCAGTTTGGTCTCAGACTAGTGTAGTATTCAGTTTGGTCTCAGACTAGTGTAGTGTTCAGTTTTGTCTCAGACTGGTGTAGTTTTCAGTTTGGTCTCAGACCAATGAAGTATTCAGTTTGGTCTCAGACCGGTGTAGTATTCAGTTTGGTCTCAGACTTATGTAGTGGTCAGTTTGGTCTCAGACTGGTGTAGTATTCAGTTTGGTCTCAGACTAGTGTAGTATTCAGTTTGGTCTCAGACTGGTTTAGTATTCAGTTTGGTCTAAGACCGGTGTAGTATTCAGTTTGGTCTCAGACAAGTGTAGTATTCAGTTTGGTCTCAGACCAGTGTAGTGTTCAGTTTGGTCTCAGACTGGTGTAGTATTCATTTTGGTCTGAGACCGGTATAGTATTCAGTTTGGTCTCAGACAAGTGTAGTATTCAGTTTGGTCTCAGACTAGTGTAGTATTCAGTTTGGTCTCAGACTGGTGTAGTATTCAGTTTGGTCTCAGACCGGTGTAGTTTTCAGTTTGGTCTCAGACCGGTGTAGTATTCAGTTTGGTCTCAGACCAGTGTAGTGTTCAGTTTGCTCTCAGACTGGTGTAGTATTCAGTTTGGTCTCAGACCGGTGTAGTATTCAGTTTGGTCTCAGACTAGTGTAGTGTTCAGTTTGCTCTCAGACTGGTGTAGTATTCAGTTTGGTCTAAGACCGGTGTAGTATTCAGTTTGGTCTCAGACTAGTGTAGTGTTCAGTTTGGTCTCAGACTGGTGTAGTATTCAGTTTGGTCTCAGACCGGTGTAGTATTCAGTTTGGTCTCAGACCAGTGTAGTATTCAGTTTGGTCTCAGACTAGTGTAGTATTCAGTTTGGTCTCAGACTAGTGTAGTATTCAGTTTGGTCTCAGACTGGTGTAGTATTCAGTTTGGTCTCAGACCAGTGTAGTGTTCAGTTTGGTCTCAGACTAGTGTAGTATTCAGTTTGGTCTCAGACTGGTGTAGTATTCAGTTTGGTCTCAGACTTATGTAGTGTTCAGTTTGGTCTCAGACTGGTGTAGTGTTCAGTTTGGTCTCAGACCAGTGTAGTATTCAGTTTGGTCTCAGACCAATGAAGTATTCAGTTTGGTCTCAGACTTATGTAGTGTTCAGTTTGGTCTCAGACTGGTGTAGTATTCAGTTTGGTCTCAGACTTATGTAGTGTTCAGTTTGGTCTCAGACTGGTGTAGTATTCAGTTTGGTCTCAGACTTATGTAGTGTTCAGTTTGGTCTCAGACTTATGTAGTATTCAGTTTGGTCTCAGACTGATGTAGTGTTCAGTTTGGTCTCAGACTTAGTAGTATTCAGTTTGGTCTCAGACTGATGTAGTATTCAGTTTGGTCTCAGACCGGTGAGTATTCAGTTTGGTTTAACTTCTATATTCGTCTGTCTCAACTAATTAGTATTCAGTTTTGTCTCAGACTAGTGTAGTATTCAGTTTGGTCTCAGACTAATGTAGTATTCAGTTTGGTCTCAGACTAGTGTAGTATTCAGTTTGGTCTCAGACTAGTGTAGTATTCAGTTTGGTCTGAGACCGGTGTAGTGTTCAGTTTGGTCTCAGACTGGTGTAGTATTCAGTTTGGTCTCAGACTGGTGTAGTATTCAGTTTGGTCTCAGACTGGTGTAGTATTCAGTTTGGTCTCAGACCACTTAGTATTCAGTTTGGTCTCAGACCTGTAGTATTCAGTTTGTCTCAGACCGTGATTTCAGTTTGCTCTCAACCATGTAGTATTCAGTTTGCTCTCAGACTAGTGTAGTGTTCAGTTTGGTCTCAGACTAATAGTATTCAGTTTGGTCTCAGACTGGTGTAGTATTCAGTTTGGTCTCAGACTTATGTAGTATTCAGTTTGGTCTCAGACTGGTGTAGTATTCAGTTTGGTCTCAGACTAGTGTAGTATTCAGTTTGGTCTCAGACTGGTGTAGTATTCAGTTTGGTCTCAGACTGGTGTAGTATTCAGTTTGGTCTCAGACCACTGTAGTATTCAGTTTGGTCTCAGACTAGTGTAGTGTTCAGTTTGGTCTCAGACTGGTGTAGTATTCAGTTTGGTCTGAGACCGGTGTAGTATTCAGTTTGGTCTCAGACAAGTGTAGTATTCAGTTTGGTCTAAGACCAGTGTAGTGTTCAGTTTTGTCTCAGACTGGTGTAGTTTTCAGTTTGGTCTCAGACTGGTGTAGTATTCAGTTTGGTCTCAGACTGGTGTAGTATTCAGTTTGGTCTCAGACCAGTGTAGTGTTCAGTTTGCTCTCAGACTGGTGTAGTATTCAGTTTGGTCTCAGACTGGTGTAGTATTCAGTTTGGTCTCAGACCGGTGTAGTATTCAGTTTGGTCTCAGACTAGTGTAGTATTCAGTTTGGTCTCAGACCGGTGTAGTATTCAGTTTGGTCTCAGACCAGTGTAGTATTCAGTTTGGTCTCAGACTAGTGTAGTATTCAGTTTGGTCTCAGACCGGTGTAGTATTCAGTTTGGTCTCAGACTAGTGTAGTGTTCAGTTTGGTCTCAGACTGGTGTAGTATTCAGTTTGGTCTCAGACTGGTGTAGTATTCAGTTTGGTCTCAGACTAGTGTAGTATTCAGTTTGCTCTCAGACTGGTGTAGTATTCAGTTTGGTCTCAGACCGGTGTAGTATTCAGTTTGGGCTCAGACCAGTGTAGTATTCAGTTTGGTCTCAGACCAGTGTAATGTTCAGTTTGGTCTCAGACGAGTGTAGTATTCAGTTTGGTCTCAGACTGGTGTAGTATTCAGTTTGGTCTCAGACTAGTGTAGTATTCAGTTTGGTCTCAGACTAGTGTAGTATTCAGTTTGGTCTCAGACCAGTGTAGTGTTCAGTTTGGTCTCAGACCAATGAAGTATTCAGTTTGGTCTCAGACTGGTGTAGTGTTCAGTTTGGTCTCAGACCAGTGTAGTATTCAGTTTGGTCTCAGACTTATGTAGTGTTCAGTTTGGTCTCAGACTTATGTAGTGTTCAGTTTGGTCTCAGACTGATGTAGTATTCAGTTTGGTCTCAGACTTATGTAGTGTTCAGTTTGGTCTCAGACTGGTGTAGTGTTCAGTTTGGTCTCAGACTTATGTAGTGTTCAGTTTGGTCTCAGACTGGTGTAGTATTCAGTTTGGTCTCAGACTTATGTAGTGTTCAGTTTAGTCTCAGACTTATGTAGTGTTCAGTTTGGTCTTAGACTGATGTAGTGTTCAGTTTGGTCTCAGACTTAGTAGTATTCAGTTTGGTCTCAGACTGGTGTAGTATTCAGTTTGGTCTCAGACTGGTGTAGTATTCAGTTTGGTCTCAGACTGGTGTAGTATTCAGTTTGGTCTCAGACTGGTGTAGTATTCAGTTTGGTCTCAGACTACTGTAGTAGTCAGTTTGGTCTCAGACTTATGTATTCTTCAGTTTGGTCTCAGACTAGTGTAGTATTCAGTTTGGTCTCAGACTAGTGTAGTATTCAGTTTGGTCTGAGACCGGTGTAGTGTTCAGTTTGGTCTCAGACTGGTGTAGTATTCAGTTT
>JALJCO010011291.1:0-61214 GCA_023101725.1 Atherinomorus stipes | reverse complement strand
ATCGTTACTTTAGAAACTAATTTGGTGTTAAATATTAGTTTTCGATGCATCTAATTTCCAACACGGAAGTAAGATGGCTGACTGTCCTGAACCGCGGAGCTCTCGACCAATTGCAGCATGTTTTACACCCATTTCATGACGTCGCCCCGGAAGAGACACTTATTCTGAAGGGTCACAGAATTGTCTGTAGCACCGGCACCGGCAGCTCTCATGTGGATGTTAGTAGTAAACATTGATGGATAATTACTCCGATCGACGGGATAAAACAGACCAGCCTGTTATGGAGCTGTATGCGCTCGACCCAGAGTCTGATATGGAGTTTGAAGTATACGCAGTACCACAGAAGTACCACAGAGACCCCTGACAAGCAAGTAATTTAGCGAACAAATCATAGGCTAACAGTTAGCGCTGAGCTAAGCAGCACTCACATGGATCTTGTAAACATTGATGGATAATTGGACTCCGATCGACGAGATCAAACGGAGCAGCCTGTTATGGAGCTGTATGCGCTCGACCCAGAGTCTGATATGGAGTTTGAAGTACACGCTGTACCACAGAAGTACCACAGAGACCCCTGACAAGTAAGTAAATTAGCGAACAAATCATAGCCTAACAGTTAGCATTGAGCTGAGAGATGTGTTGACTCACCAGTGTTGTTGTCTGTCCATGCGCGTTTTTATAGTAGGAACTGCGTCAGGTTTCAGGAGTAATCCCAGAGAAAAAAAACACTTTACTGCCCGAGATTCATGAAGTTGTCAGGAGTGAAGTTCACACACAAAGTTGAGTTTTTTTTTTTTCCCTGCTCCTGAAGTTATAATCCAACCACTTCTGGCAAGTCGATTCATCCAGTACAACAAATAAACTCCCACGTTGAACATAACCACGCCGAACGTAACTGCATTTTTCCCAACTTGCTGTCCTCTAGAGCTTAAAAAAAAAGAAAAAAAAAAAAAAAGGAAGAAAATTCTCCTGAACTCTGGAGCAAACGTCTGTTAGCTGATGGCTGCTTGTCTCTGAGGAAATCTTCCTGCAGGTGTTAGTTTCTTCCTCAGAGAGTGTGTATAGGATTTAGGGATGGGCATATCGATACCTTGGAGTCGATACTTCGATACCAGCCAGCCAAAATATCGGAATCGATACTTTTTTGAGTATCGCAATACCAATGTACAGATACGAAACATGCAATTTGTTTATACTTCTGAGAGTTTTAGGCAATGAAATGATAAAAGCAGCCAAATTCTAGCTTCCCTATTTTGGTAGCCTATCGGATATCTTGATAATGTTGCAACTGTTTGTGATGATGATGATGATGATGTTTTGTTGTCTTTCATGGTTTAATGCAGGTTATTGTACATTTTATTTTGGTAAATTTGTAACTATTATATTTTCAATTGTAACATTTTCCACTTAATAAATTTGATTATTTTAATTAGTATATATTATGTTATATAATAACTGACAGACGTTTTTAATCTATTTTTGTTTAATTTCATCATCACTATAATTTATCATTGTTTTAAAAGTGTTTCTTTCCAGAACTTCTGTTCTCAGATTTTACTTATATCTAATATTGCCCTTGCAGTCAAGGTATTAAAGCAAAATGAACAATCATGTGATTTTCTTTTAAAGGACAAAAAGTATCGGTATCGATATCGGTATCGCTGAAAAAGTGCCATAAACTACTGGTATCGTATCGACATGAAAAATTTCAGTATCGCCCATCCCTAATAGGATTCTCTGAGTTTCTGTTCAACAGAGGGCGTCTTGCTACGATACTGAGCATGCGCATTTGGACTTTCGTGATTGGTGCCACGTTCATACGTAACGCGGTGGGTAGTCAGCCATTTGCAGGGAGGTAGCGCTTGGTTTAAATATTCATGTAGATTACTCAAATATGCATGAATGAAGAAAAATAACGATTTAAATCATTTCTTGATGAGGAAATAACACACTGACATGCTGAAAAGCTCTTAAAAGTCCATTTTTCATGATAGGGCTCCTTTAACACATCCAATGAGGTAAACAATCTTTTTTTCTTCTTTCATGTGAGGTTATTTGAGCGTGAAAGGGTCTCAAATTTGTAAGTTTGGTGTTTCTTTGTTTTTTTTCAAGCATTTTGATCAGTCAGATCACATGCTAATTATTTAGGTCAGTCTTTTGCAAGGGAATTTAGTTCCCTCTCTGTAATGCACTGCCATTCCAGTTCAAACTGGAAGTTTTTCCCACATGTATTTTGCATTTTATCTTGAAACAACTTCTCATTGAGCTTTTTTAATTGTGGTTGCTATAATCTATGCTTAGGTCTGCTCTCTATATCTAATAATAGCCTGCCACCTACAGGCTGTTTTTACTTGTTTTAACCCACTTTTCAGTTTTAGGGCAGTGGGAACATTGTGTGTACAAACTGGAATTTAAAGGGTTAAAATTTTGAAACTTGTTTTTTGATTTTGATGGTTAGGCCAGAAGTCAGTGATGACAGCCATGGAAAAAAATGCAACTTTTATTTTTTATTTACAGGCCATTGGCCAGTCGTGCCATTAAGAAGCTAAACGTAACTTTGAAAAAAAAAAAAAAAAAAACTCACACAAAGAGTAAAGATGCATCAAAAAACATTATACCTTTTTTAAATACACCAGGGCTCTGATAATCCTGCACAAAAAAAAAATAAAAAATTGCATTGATCACATTTAGTTTAACCCCATTTTCAATGTTTGGAAGTTGGAGCTCCATGTATGCAAAGTGGAATTTAAAGGGTTAAAATTTTAAAACTCATTGACCTATGCTATTGATGGTTAGGCCAGAAGTCGATGACAGCCATGACAGAAAATGGCAACTGTTCATTTTAAGGTAATATTTACCAGCCATTAACTGACATTGGCCAGTCTGTGCCCTTAAGAAGCTTAACGTAACTTTTTCTTATGGAGCTACTGTATGAGGGTTAATCCTAAATATGTTTTAGAAGTGACAAAAGTAATGTGATTAATCATGATTAATCTTTTTGATAGCCTTATTTTTTTATTATCATTTTCAACCATAATTCAAAAGCAATATTCTGTTTTGCTAAATTATAATTTTGTAAAAAAAATATATATATATTATAATTTTCTTTAGTTTCCTGTTATTTGAATTACTATTGTGAATTTGGCCTTTTCATTAGGGTATGAATAATTTTGAGGACTGTATGTGGTGCATAAGTTTCAGAGAGTTGAATGAAGGAGAAATGAATCAGTTGCAGCCTTTTGCAGCCTGGCTTCTACGAAGGACGCTCACGAGAAGATCTTCTCCTTGGTTTGATCAGCATAAGTCTCTCTTTCTGATAGACTTCCCCCGTTATCAGGCCAGCCAGCCAGTGCTGGCTCCATGAGGACCAGATTATGAATGTCTAATGACATGTTAAATGATACCTCTATGACACTGCAGGCCACTTTGATCTTAGGGAAGGGTCACATGGACACTTCTGTCATGATTAAAACGTTCTCAAGTCCAGAAAAGGGATTAGATCCGTATTTTTTGCGCCAAAAGTCCAGAACAGTTGTCAAACGGAACAGCTGGAAGAAGCTGCTGCACAATTGCAAAGTCCGGAACGCTTGACGCAAGCGGAGGCAGAGGGGCAGAGAGGGAAAAGGGGGTGGTGACATAGATTGTGCGCCACATTATGTCTAACTACTGCGAGATGAATTGTTGCAGAAAAACAATCAACAGGTTGACCAAAAGTACAGCGTCCATGCTGTCAGAAGGCATCTACAGTAAATGCTTGTTTGTCTTTGGTTTGAAGGGACAGACTCGTGAGGAGGTTGTGACCATTAGCACCACCAGCTGGACTGGAGCTTTGCTGTTGCTTTCTATTTGCATCATGGCGTGATGACTTTTTGGTGCTCAAATTGTTTCTGAAAACAACCATGAGACCGCGCAGAGCTGTCGGACCCCTGCAGCGAGAATCCAGATTGTTCAAGTCTAGTTTGTTTCATGAAACCCATGGGACCGTGCCCTTACTGTCAGAAAAAGAAGGTGGCCAGTGAAACATTATCAGGAAAGATTGCAGTAGGAATACAATTTCCCTCATCGTCGACCGTGGTTCCTCCAACTTCAAATCCAATATGGGGCTTTCCACAATGGTGATATGTGACGATGTCAAGTACCTCATTACAGTGAAATATGTTTTTTATGAATCTCTGCTTTACTTATATGGTTTAAATTCCCTCCACCAAAGATGTAATGTTTGTTTTTCTACTAGTTAGCAAAATAATTAAAAAAGTTATTTGGATGAAATTCTTAGTGAATGCTGGTAATGACAGAAGGAAGAGCTGATTAAATTTGGGGTTGATAAATAAATAGTTTTCATTTATCTGATATATTTTTAATGTAAACTATACACTAATATTGTACAGTGTAGAAAAAAAGAAATTAAGTAAATATTCAATTAAAGGAGCCATCACACGGAAATCCCACTTTTTCACATTAAAACGTGTACAGGTCCTGGAACAGGACCACAGTTATAACAGCTCTCCACAGTACGCAAATTGAATTTCTTTCTCCGAATGACGTGAACTAGAGAGGCTGCTAAGCTAGCCTCTATAGCGCCACCTAAAAGCAGCTGATTACCTGCCACGGAGGAGTTATGACCAGCTGTTATGACGTGAACTAGAGAGGCTGCTAAGCTAGCCTCTATAGCGCCACCTAAAAGCAGCTGATTACCTGCCACGGAGGAGTTATGACCAGCTGTTATGACGTGAACTAGAGAGGCTGCGAGTGAGCTGCTGAGCTAGCCTCTTTAGCACCACCTGAAGGCAGCAGATTACCTGCCACAGAGTAGACTGTGGCAGGTAACTCCGACGAGGAGGAGGAGGGGGGAGATAGCTGTGCTGAGTTGCCTCAGCAGAAATTCAGCAGCTTTCAGTGCTCTAACAGGACGGACAGCTTTACCAGGCACCAGTGGATTATATTTATCAGTAAGAATGTGCAGTTGGTAAGTGTGTCAGAGACCAGTAAACGGTGGTTGACGGACGGACAAGCTGCTAATGTAGCTACAGAAGCTAACACTGTTTGGTTAACTTCACGTCACACATCCACTCCTTATATTCATCAGAGTCCAGCCCTTTTACTCCGTGGATCCTCTCCATCAACCGTGCCGTTATGTTTTTATCACGTTTTTCTCTGTTGGGACATCATTTCCTTCACTTGGTCTGTCCTGATAAAACTTTGTTTTGGCTTTGACATTTGCCTCGTGAATGCGCTTACAGACAGGTCTAACTCTCGTGCGTATTCTTGCGACAAACAAAAGTTGGGGATAAAAAGAGGTTAAAATGAGCTCATTAAATTTTCGTCCTACCCAACTATAATTAAAAATTCATTTGAAGATCATTTAAGAAGGATTGTGTATGTAAAACACTAGGTTATGACACCTTTAAGTAACTTTAGTTTAATTAAGAATAATCTGAAAAATACAAAATTTTCTGTTTTTTTTTTTTTTTTTTTTTTTTAACTAAAAGGTCATTTAAATCATGTGACATGAAACATACTTTATGAATCCCAGAGGGATTCATAAATAAAAAGGGAAAACATAAAAAAAAAGCCAACTGAAATGTTAAAACAGTCAGCAGGTGTCTCCAACTTCACATGGAAAGTAAAAAAGAAAGAACAAAATCTGCATCAGATTCATTGTTGTACTCATTTATCTACTTGTCATGTTGGTCACAACTAAAACTGGAATAACACTTGTTTATTCTTCCATTTTCTCTGTTTTGGTCCACTTGCCTGCAGTGATAATTTACAATACAAAAAGCAGAAAGACAATAACTGAGGATAAATGTATCCTGTACTATCTCAAGAAATACATCTATAATTGCAACTTTAAGGTTTGATAAATGAGGCAAGTTGAAAGGAAACATCTTTTATCAGTGATTTTCACACAACTTACAAGTGCATTAATACATTTCTTCAACACTTTAAAGGTCCAAACAATATTAGTGTACAGTGTAGATGGAAAATGTATCCGATGTGTGACAGAGCAGACACCTCCATCCTTAGAGGCCAGCCCGTCACTCCCACCACCATCCAATACCCTCCAATCAATTTAGCTTGTGCTGCAATCCAATGTGACAGTAAGACAAATCACACTTCAAATGTAAAATAATTGAAACAGACACTTATTTAAGTGTGTGGCAGAGGCCTTATAGAGCAGAGTATTCTGCATCAGCGTAATGCTCTGCGTCCGTCCATGTCAGAGATGGATTATGGTGTCAGAGTTACAGATAAGCTTCTGTTTAGTTAGCCCCATCGGGAGGAATGAACATTGTAGTCATATTAAAGATAACAAGTGTTTTTATCCACGTCACCGTGGCACAGCACACACGGGGGGAATAAGACGCTCATATGCTGTCAAGTGAATTGTAATTGCTATTCGCCAGAGGAAACATAATTGAAAAATTGGAAGAGAGCAAAAAGTCAGCATTGTCTGCATTGTAAACAAAGACTGGACCAAATCCTCCACGGCCGTGGGCGGCCGGAAAAGACAACACATAAAAAAAGAGGCTCGGCTCTTATTTCCACTGAAATCCACTTAAAAAAAAAGAATAAATACAAAAAGGTCTTTGGGTAGCAGGGGATTAAGCAGCGCATACAGAAACATGCATTCACACAGAGAGCCGGCATGTTCGGTGCCAAGCCGAGCGGCGTTCCAGAGAAGAAGTGGTGCTTGAAAAGGAAAAAGGTTTGTGGGGGAAATAAAGAAGGTGAATTTGGATTGATGTGAATCACACTCGCCACTCTGGCCTGGAGCTCTTCCAGCCGGGTGTGAATCGCCTACCTGTGTCAGAGGGATGTGTGAGAGCAACATCCAACAACAACAACAACAGCCCCCCCTCCTCCACCAACACCCCCGCTGCCGCCTGCCGCCCACGCCTGCCTGGCCGGCAGGCATGTTGCAGCAAGGATTAGATCGGATAATCAAAGGCATTCCACCTTCAGACTGGCACAACCTCAGGGTCCCCGTCTTCCTCGCTGCTCGCTGATGCTCTACAAACCTTCACAGGGAGCCAAACCGTGAGTCAAGCAGGACGCTGGTGAATAAGGGTAAAGGATGGTTTTCGGCAGCTCAGCTAAACCCACACAGCTCAGGGAGCTCTCAGCAGAGGCCAGAGGTCAGGCAAACTCAACGGCGCTTACTTGCTAGCCCACTAATCCCAGAGAGGGTGAGCAGTTTTGGGAAGTGGGCGGCTTAACATGCAGGCTGCGAGGTTAAAGTGTGTTTCCGCCCATCCGCAGCTTCTCCATCATGATGGGCATGGAAATGTGACCACGGTGTTAAAAGCTGAGAGTAGGAGAAACCGGCCGGTGTCAGTAGCCAGAGCATGAACATCACACAAAAGGAAAATGTGCTCTAAAACTCAGTGATGGATCTGCTATCACTTCAGGTGTTAAAAGTAAAGCCTCTTCCTCCTCGTGCAGATGTTACTGCCAGACATGACCCCCCAACTCATCATCTGTTTACATCCTCCAGTATGGAAATCTGCATAGATTTTACCAGATGCACATTGTATGTTTGTGTTTTTCCAAGGATCCCCCAGACAAGCAGAAAGAAGAGCAATTCAAATATAACACATTGGAATAACAAAAACAGACTTCTGGACAGCAGAGACATGTTCTGACTTTTTATAAACCTTTATTAAAATACAATTTCCTATTAAAATTTGATCTTTTATCATTTGAATAACTGTCGTAGCTGCAAATCTATATATTCATCTTTCCAAGATCATTTGAAACAATGTTTAACAATATTTTTATAGCACACAGTTAATGCGCGCCACACATTTTTGTAGATCACCTGCAGCAGAAAGAATCACCTTATACAGTAGCTAAACAAAGAAAGTTAGGGGGCTTCGGATTAAAAAGCCTTTGCTTAAGTTGTAATCTCATAATTTTAATAACATAATGATTTATCATTGCCATGCTGTTTTGGCAAATATATTTGTGTATGTAAGACACACATACACACTAAAGGAAATGGAATGTGACTACTACAAGTACAGCAGGGCTGACTCACTAGCTTTTGGACCTAAAATAAATAAATGAATAATAAAAATAACATGCAAAAAATAATCGTGTCTCTGGACTTTTCTAAAATGCAGTGTAGTTCAAAAGACTGTGTCCAAGGTCCAGGGGCTTCTGATCCCATTTTCATGAGATTTCAGGGATCTCATTCTAACAGTCAATCAAAAATAAGCAACATATTGTCATTAGTCACTGGTCAAACTATTCTTTCTACTGAAACACCACTATATCAGCATAATAAAGTACATTAAACATTTTACAATACAAAATAACCAAATTGTTTACAACAGCTGCTTGCTGCTTTAGCAATGCTAGCTGTAGTAGAAAAAAAAAAACAACCTCACAGTCATCTTGCTCGATTCCTTTTGCTCATTGTGAACCAAATCCTTGCTTATAGTTACCTCTGCCAAGGAGGTAATGTTTTCAGTAGCATTAGTTTATCCGTCTGTCCATCCATCTGTTTTTCTGTCAGCATCTTTACAGAAAAGTACTGGACTGATTGACCTGAAATTTTCACCAGTCGTGAGCCTCAGCCCAAGGATTAACCCATTAAATTTTGGTGGTGATCCGGACCACCCTCTGGATCCTGGAATTTTTTGAAGTTTTTTTAATCGTTGTGATAGTCCGTGTTGGAAAGGCTGTTGATGAGGCGTGAGGGCCCCTTTGTGGCAGAAGAGTGCAGCTGCAGGACTGAGCACATGATGTCAGGATGCAGAAATGAAACTTATGAGCAGCAGTGAGCACGAGGAGAGAAGACTGTTGGACAGTATTTTAGCCAGTTGAATATGGTGAACTGTGTGCGTCTGTGAAGAACTGTAAGTAACTAGTTGCATTTCTGCCAGGACAGGATGTCTATTTTGCCTTTAATGTTAATTAGCTGATGTACATATTCAGAAGTGTTCCTTCATTCACCATGTGCCTTTTTATGCTATTAAGCTAGCTGACCTGCTACAGTAAATGCCAGTTACTGTAACTGTTAGCCTTGAACACATATGCATGTGTCCTATTTTAAGGCATTCATGTGTTTATTTGCCCTTCCTATGGCTTTGTATTTCTGTGTTTATAGACCACACTCTTCCTTCCAGGCATTCACCTTAACTAGCCCTGAATTCCTCACCTGTAAGCCTGCTATTTGCTGCATTACTGTGCTGTTGTGATTAAGAGTGACCAGTAAAGCCAGTTAACTGTACAAGCGAGTCCTGTGTGTTCTGACCGACACCCCATGGTGAACATCAAACCTCCTTACCAACGCCTAAACAGTCTTACATGAATATCACCCTAATAGGCCAAATTTTTGGAATTGTTCCATATAACTCCATACAAATGGCCTGAGTGTTTGGTTAAAACAAACAAAAAAAAAATTACAAGAAAGGATCTCAATGATTTCTATATTGTTTAGAAAGTTGATCCAGATTCAGGATACTATGATCCAGAACACACAAAAATAAGGGAGTCAAGCTGCTTGGCAGAGGTCTGCACTCTCCGAGTGCTTTACTAGTTTGTAATATTTTCTCTGGACAACTTTCTTCTCACTCATGAGCTTGCGCTTACTCAGTTACCTTCATCTGCTGCAGCCTGGAATAAGCAAGGAAGAAGGATCTACTTCTTCCATCTTATTAGATTCGAATATCAATAGTTTGAACCAACAAAGTAAAATAATGGCAAAATGTACTTAATATGCATGAATAGGGATAAAAAGAAAGATTTTCTAAACTAGATTGAACAACTTTTGATGTATTACAGAAAATAATTCTTCAGAACGGTGAAAATCTTAAATCAAAAAGCTTATTTCCACTGGACTACCACAGCTACTGCTCACTTCCAGTGGCACCCCCAGGGGGTGGCCAGGGGTGGCCATGGCCACCCTGAACAAGAAGCTGGCCACTAGGCTTTCCACCGATCAGATCGGTTTGATCGGATCGGCCAATATTTCACATTTTTTTCATATTTTCTGATCGGTCCTTAACTTTTCATTCACCGATTCGATCAATGACGTCATTGACATTTTGAATCTGCTCCAGTAAAACTCTCATTTACACCAATTAAACTTAGAAAACAAGCAAACAAACAAAGCAAAATAGACACATACTCACTAGTATGTGTTTTATGTCTTCGTGGCGTTTTTGTCATGAGTTCTGTCACTATGTGCTGGACAATAAAGTTTTTACAATCCCAAATACGCCACACGTAAAGGATGGCGACGCCGGTTGCAAACATGTCAGCTCTTAGACTGAAAGGACACGGCGCATTTCCTGCATTTCCGCAAACAACAGTTTACCTTAAACTGTTGCAGCACAAGTGTTTGTCTCTGTGTCTCCATCAGAGACTGTAAATAACAGGACTGCAGACCGCGGAGACCTCCAGTGTCGACCGCTTGTGTCGCCGCGTGCTTCAGCAGGTATGTACACAAACGCTCCTGACTCTGACGCATGCGTCCACAGCAAATATATTCCATATACAGTCACTCGATTAGTTTGACCACTGATATGACGTCATCAGATGTGAGCTACAACTTCTGAAGCAGCATTACTGCCTTCATTTGCACTGTGACTAAATAATTTCAGTTATGACTGTTTTAGTTGGGCTGTTATTTGTGCCACTGGCTCAAATTATTTTGGTTTGCCCTGATTAAACCTGAATGCTCATTATTCATTTTATCAACACCGTTGACCACGGTGTTGTGGTCACACAGCTGGTAGACGTGTGGAGAACGCCCCCAATAACTACAGCAAGCCAAATCTGAATTCAAAGGACAATCATATTAGTTAATTCATTCATTCTGCTTTAAAGACACACAACGTAACTTTTAGACCTTAAAAATCTGCGTTTCTGACTCGTTTTGATGGCACACCAACATTCATTTTGCGCATTTTCGAGCCGTCACTGCCCAGAGGCGTCCCGGGGCTCAGAAACAGCACTATGTAAGATTCCCATCCGGGACGCAACTGTGACGTTGCAGCCGACTATTGGTTGCAGCACCGCATCACTCACTAGCAACCGGATGTAAACCAGGGATCAACCCCGCGAGTGTTTTGAACGCCGTTCATGTCGGATTCGGTAAGGAAACATTACAGGAGGAAGAGAGGAAAAGGAAGAGAGGAAGGGACAGATAAGACTGTCTTCTACTGGCTGGAGTGAATCACGGTGCAGGTATGATACAAGATGGTTGCTAGTTTAGTCGCCGATAGGGGGCGCGTCACTGAGAAAACTGCTAAAAGTTCCGTTGTGTGTCTTTAAGTATTGGTGAAATGAAGGAGTTTTGCTGCAGATGTCGTATGTAGAGGCCCATTCATTCTGCCCCCTTCACGTCCATTACTGTTCAATTCAATTCAATTCAACTTTATTTGTATAGGGTCCATTCATGACATGTCACCTCAGGGCGCTTAAACAGACAGAAAAAATTCAGGTCAGATTCATAATAGCCTGGTTAAGGAAACCAACAGATTGGATCGAATCTTGACTTGACCCGGTCCAATCCCCCATCCCCCAGGGGTGGCGACAGTGGGAAGGAAAACACCCTTTTAACAGGGAGGAAAAACCTCCGGCAGGACCCGGCTCAGGTAGGGCGGCCGTCTGCCTTGACCAGCTGGGGGGGAGAAGACAGAAAGGGAGACCAACAAACACTGCAACGTTTTCCAGCTAGATCTGCTGAGAGAGGAGAACACAGTTAACCCTCTAGGCGCCAAAGTCGCAATATTGCGACAGGCGACTTTACTGACTATAACAGACCTTGTCTTTAAATCTATAGCCTTGTACTGTTACTGCTTGGTTTTACTACATCGCCAAGACATACAGCCTTAGTTCTGACGCCATTTTTGACTGTGTTTATATGGAAAAAATCAGAGAAATAAAGGTTTGAAACCCGACACCCGCTGTATGCGTGCGAAACTGCAGGAGCGCGGGAGAGAGAAAGAAAAGGCGAAAGCAGCAGCGTGTTGGAAAGAGTGAGAGACAGATCGCGACTTTTAGAATAAAAAACTAAACGCCCAGAGGCCTTTACAGTGCAGACGAGGTGCTGCACTGACCTTTGCTGATCAGGATTAGAAGGAGACGATCAGCCCTCGCCAGAGACGAGTGACTGACGTCGCAGCGCGCGCTGCCGCACAAACTGTCAGAAACACCCTGATGATGGTGAAAGTTTTCTCTGCCGCGGTGATGGGAGAAAGAAAGAGGGACGTGTGGGCAGAAGAGGGGATAATCAGAATAGGGGAGTTATTGATGACGGCTGGGAATGTTTGAGAGTTGAAGTTTTTCCATGAATGGATCAAAGACACTGACAGCCTGTGTGGGATATCGCGGACGGTTTTCCCCCCCCCCCCCCCCCCCCCCCAGCCTTTGGATACTGACACGAGGATCTCACAGATGCTCGTGTATGTGATTTTCTGTCTCTGTTTTCGGATGAAGATTTCTGGAACCTCATCACAAATGAAAGATATGCTCACCAGAACCTTGACACATACCAACTCCAGCCAAACTCCAGATTTCATGGCTGGTATGATGGTATGAGGAGTCAGCTAGGTTATGACAAATTATAAATCTATAATAACAAAAAAGGGGGGGGGGAAAAAACCATAAAAATATAATTTTACCTGTTGATATATAAATTATATTAGCAAATGTACTCCTGTCAGATTTCTGTTCATTTATTGTGAGGATGAGAGGATGAAAAAGAATCAGTGAAAAAATGAAAAAAAAAAAAATCTACTGTGTAAATATGTTCAGAATTCTGTTTTACTGAGTTTTACCTGCTGATATACAAATTATATTAGCAAAGTTACTCCAATCAAACTCATGTTTCTTTATTTAGAGCATGATATGACAGTGTAATTTTTTTTTCCTGTGTATAAATATGTTCAAAAATCTGTTTTTTTTTACTGAAAGTTACACAATCCAATATGGCCGCTACCTGCTGACATCACAATATGCAAATTACATGAGTAAATTTACTCCTATCATAAACTTTAGGTCATGATGAATATTTTTCTCATTTATATTATGGATCTATCTCTCACCACCTCCAAGCTACAGCATTTTGAAATCTTAAAGTCCAAATGGAATATTTCCCTAAATAAACTCTGGCGCCTAGAGGGTTAATGATGCAATACTGTCACAGGTTTCTACATGGAGAGACAGAGATGATGGGAGAGAAAGAGCCCAGTGCATCATGAACGTCCCGCACCAGTCTAAACTTATAGCAGCTTAACTAAGGGAAGGCTAGCCATCCCTAACTATAAGACTTATCAAAAAGGAAGGTTTTAAGCCTAATCTTAAAGGTAGAGAGGGTGTCTGCCTCCCGAACCTGAAATGGTAACTGATTCCATAAAAGGGGGTTTGATAGCCAAACGCTCTGCCTCCCATTCTACTCTTAGAGACCCTTGGAACCACCAGAAGACCTGCAGTCTGAGAGCGAAGTGCTCTGCTTGGAATATATGGAACTGTGAGATCTCTAATATATAATGGAGCTTGGTCATGGAGAGCTTTATATGTGAGAAGAAGAATTTTAAATTCTATCCTGGATTTAACAGGGAGCCAATGAAGAGAAGCTAGAACTGGAGAAATATGATCTCTCCTGCTGGTTCTAGTCAGAACCCTAGCTGCAGCATTCTGGATCAGCTTGAGACTTTTCAAGGCATATTTGGGGCAGCCCAATAATAAGGAATTACAGTAATCCAATCTGGAAGTAACAAAAGCATGGACTAGTTTTTCTGCATCGTCCTGAGATAGGATGTTCCTAATTTTATATTACATAGGTGAAAGAAGGCGGTTCAAGAAACCTGTTTTATATGGGAGTTGAAAGACAAATCCTGGTCAAAAATGACTCCAAGATTCTTCACTGTAGTGCTGGAAGCCAAATTAATGCCATCCAGATCAACTATAAAGCTAGATAATTTAGTCCTGAGTTTTTTGGGTCCAAAGACTATAACCTCGGTCTTGTCTGAATTTAGAAGCAGAAAGTTCAGGGTCATCCAGGTCTTTATGTCACTAAGACATCTTTGTAATCTAACAAACTGATTGGTTTCATCAGGCTTCATAGATAAGTATATCTGAGTGTCGTCTGCATAACAATGAAAATTTATGCCATGTTGTCTGATGATATTACCCAGAGGAAGCATATATAATGTGAAGAGAATTGGTCCGAGCACCGAACCCTGAGGAACTCCATGAGTTACTCTGGTGTGTGATGAAGACTTGTTGTTGACATTTACAAACTGAAATCTATCAGATAAGTATGACTTGAACCAGTCTAATGCAGTTCCTCTAATTCCAATAACATGTTCAAGTCTCTGTAGCAGAATGTTGTGATCAATGGTGTCGAATGCAGCACTGAGATCTAACAGGACAAGTACAGACAGGAGTCCTTTATCTGAAGCCATGAGAAGATCATTAGTATATGGTGCTGTATATGGATATATGTGGGTCTACGACTCATCTGAATACAGCAGCGTCCAAAGGAGTCAGAGTGATGCAGAAATGTTACTGGTGAGTAAATGCACGTATAAATTCCTCGAAATAAGATCCAGGTTGAAAGAAATAAAAGTTATCCTTTAATAACCCTTCGCCGCCCCGCTTTTTTCTCTGGCCACCCATAAAAAAACTTTCTGCAGGCACCCTTGCTCACTTCAACATGACATACACATGTTTTTCTCTCCTTTTTTCCTTTTATTGAGTTTGCTTGAACACTTCTGTTTCTTCTATAAAAAGTTATTAATTGCAAGTTGTAGAAATGCAAAAACAAAGCCAACCAATTAGATTTTTTCAAACTGAAAAAAGTTGTTTTCAGACCATTTTATGCTCACAATATTGATATGTTACTCCTTAGCCAGGTTTATATTTACCAATGAAATAAATGTTACTCAACACCCAAGTATGTTTACATTGACTGGCAAATTAATTAGACCGTGGAGTGTCACCACAAGGCTGCAGCTCAGTCGGAATCGTTTTCCAGAAACAAGACAAGACAACAAGTCAGGACAACTGCTTCTAGGGAAAAAGCAAATGTGGTGGACATCCATAAAAGCAAAATGGACAGAGAGTTCCCTTTCAGGAATTCCTCTCCTCTCTGGAAACATGTGGGATATTATATTTGGGAAGACCCTGGTTAAGCATGTCAGTTTTCTATTATTATTATTCTGTTTATCTTTTATTGCATCTTTTTGCATGTTATCTGATTGGTTAATTATCAAAATGGACAAAGCAGCAGAGTTTCAACTTCCCAGTTCCAAGGTAAAGGGAATGAAAAATAAGTTTTTATCTTTTTGGTTAGGTTTGACCAAAGTCTGATGGAAGTTATTTCAAACATCAACCTCATCTCAGAAAACAGCATAAAAACAACATCTCTGTTTTACTCGGTTTGTTGTTTCCTGTGAAAAGATAACATGCTTTTTATTCAAACTCTAACCATTTAGTTAATTAAGTAGAACTGAACTTAGAAAGCTTTAACTGTGGAAAATAACCTGTAAAATGTCATGAAAACACACTGAAGTGAAGTTTAAAACTGTCTTGTTTCCTGACCAATCAGAGTCAGAGGCTTCCTTGACTTGGACCTGTACCAGGGGTTGTTAGATTACATAATTTTCATTCTTGGTCCACTTTAATCTGAAAAACAAGTAAGTCAAATGATAAAATCCTATTGGATGAGTCTGAGTAAATGTTGGTGCAACAGAAAAACAATAATCATTTAAATGCGACCTCTGAGTGTACAGTTCAGTTTATATTCAAATTACAATCATATTTAATGTTAATTAATGCTAATGTGCAATTAAATGGAAGAAACAGCACAGGCAGAGGGGGTAATTAAAAAACGTGGGCCTTGTGGAAGCTTCTGTGTGTGTATTGAATGCAGGTGAAAACATTTAGTTCAATAAAATCTATTTTTGTGGCTTTGTTCCCCCTCCAGTACGAGCGCCGGCTCTGTGATCCTCCGAGGTGAACCTCACCAGTAGCGGTAGTAATGAGGTCAGAGTTCGGAGGCCCCGGCTGACAAGACATGAAACAAACATTTCTGTGACCGCAGGTCGAGGATGAAAACTCAGACTGAGCCAAACAATCTGTCGAGGTCAGAGAGCGTGCCGGCTTGCGTCGCTGAATTTTACTGGCTGACAGAGACATCAGTCAGAGCAGGGGGGAATGTTTCCACATCACTGGGAAGATTTGCCTTTTTTTTTTCTAAATCTGACTTCCAGGGATACTTGTAGCTTAAAAAATAGCTCTTAGAGGAAATCTGTGTTGAATAGGAATACTCTAGAACATAATCTTACCCATTGGTCATATGAGACAATATTTCTGCAACCCATAGATTATGTTGTCTGCCTAATTAGTCTGATTATCAGCACCATGGGCCCACACTGCACTGAGGATGATTTAGAAGCGGTTTAGTCTGGGAGTCAAGGGATGGGGACCCACATTAAGCCTCATTATGCCTGAAACCAATAAAAGAAGGAAGCTTCAGGAAGAGAGATGAAGCACTGGTAGTTGGAACTAGGTGGTCAGGGCTGTCCATACTCTTACCAGTGATGGACCAGGCAGGAGAGTCCTCGGCATGATGAATCCAGGACTCAGCAGACAAGCTTTTCCACTTTAATCTTGGCTTGATATTATTACTGTTATTAAGCAATTAATTCAGTGCCTGAACAATAGCTCTTAAATGTGTTATCAAAGATGTTTCTTCCAGCATTTTTTCCAATATTCGATGAAATTGGATTGACTACCCCTTATATTACAGTATGTACCAGAAGCGACACACTCTCACCTGATGTTTACGGTAAGTAGCTAACAATCATTCTGCTAGCAGTTTGTGACGTTCAGATAATAACATCTGCTTTACTTGTGTTTGTGACATGATGGGAGAATCTGTACTTGCTGTCTGCTAGATGCCGGCGCCAGGCCTGGGCTAGAGCCTGGGCTAGGGCCTGTTGTGCCAGGGGAGGGAGCTGGGAATCTAGCAGGCTGGTCTTGCGTAAGTGCTATCTTCAAAAACTTGCTAAGTTTCTTCTATACTGCCTTTAAAAAAGGAACATTTTTAGTGTGGTTGCATGACACCCCCAGTAAATGGGCCGTCATTATGGTGAAAAAACATAATACTTTGTGGTACGTTGGAAGAAGATAAAGCGGTTTCTTCTGTGTGGGATTAAGGCAGTGAAACTGTAACATAGAAAGATGTAGTAAAGTAGAAATTATAGAGGTTTACGGTAGGTGTAGTGGCTAAGCCCTACACCAGGGGTCTCCAAGGCCGGTCCTCGAGAGCTTCTATCCTATAATTCTTGGAGCATACTCTCTCCAACACACCTGAATCAAATGGCTAATTTCCCTGTGCATGTCATTCAGCTTTGCAGAGGCTGGGAACGAGCCATTTGTTTGATTCAGTAGTGTTGAAGAAGGGATGCAACCAAAATGTGCAGGATAGTAGCTCTCGAGGACTGGAGTTGGAGACCCCTGCGGCCTATACATTAGCTCTACTGCCTGCTGACTGGGTTTGTTCCGAGTTTAAAAAAAAAAAAATTATATATTTTATTCATCCTAATTAGCGAGCCAATTAGGAAATTCATTCTCTGCACTTTCACCCATCTCAGCTTGAACCTGAGAGCAGTGGGCTGCTATTTAAAGCGCCCGGGGAACAGTTGGTGGGGGGGTTAAGGACCTTGCTCAAGGGTCCACAGTGGTTCACGTGAGTGCCGTGTTGGGAACTCGAACCCGGGTCTGCCTCGCCAAAGCCCGCGACATTAACCACTACGCTATCCACTCCCTATTTGTGCTCAACATAGGGAATTTCCAAACTTTGCATGGTGTTGACATCAAATAGTTTATTTTAAACAAACAAATAATGTCCGCCACTTATGGCATAACATTTTCATAACCCCAAAAAATACAACCACATGTGGAGCACAGTCTAAAACTGTGTGCCTCCCCAAACCAGCAACATCTGTGCTTAATGGGATCCTGATTAAATATCCGGGTTATGGTTACCTGTGCACTGGTGACCACTGTAACCAAGTTAAAACAAATGTGCTCTTACAGTAGGTGTGGGCAAAGTAATGGACTGAGTGAATTACTTCACATTTTTTATTGAGGGCGAAAATGAGTGGACTGAGTTTTTGTGCAATGGCGCATTTTTGGTTCCCTCCCTCATGAAACAGCAACAGCAAGCGACAACATGGCTACCGGTGAGAGTACAAAGTGTGACTTAAAACACAGCTGGAACTTTGATTTCAAGAGTGTGTTCATTTATTTTTTTATTTTTTTATCCCAGAAATGGGGGATACATTTGTCTTGTTTTTGATTAATTAAAAGCAAAACTTGTTTTGAGTTGTCTGCCATTTGTACTTTCTGTTGTTTGTGTTTTCCGTAATAAGTAGGAGGAAAAAATCAGAAAAAATCGTTAAATCGAATTAAAGGAACAAGAGGCAGGAATTGTGAAAGAATAAACATGCATGTCCAGTTTTGTAATACAATCTCAAAAATAGAGGTACGACACAGGAACATTTCTGTACCTGTCTGTTCTCTCAAAAGTACAATATTGGTCTTT
Organism: Atherinomorus stipes; assembly: GCA_023101725.1. NCBI lineage: Eukaryota > Metazoa > Chordata > Actinopteri > Atheriniformes > Atherinidae > Atherinomorus > Atherinomorus stipes. The sequence goes on along the minus strand of JALJCO010011291.1, from coordinate 42,643 downwards.
ATGAGGCCAGAAGTGTACCTATATACTATGAAAAAAGGTCCAAAGTAATCTAAAGTATAAATTTGTATCATTTCAACCCTAAGGTTACCTGCAGCATTGAAAAATGTGCGTAGCTTGTACAATAACTATAGTTAGCAGTCCTTCTAAACAGTAGTATAATTATAGTTATTATATCATGATTTTCATAATAATAATAGTAATCATAGTAATAATTATATGTATAATTATATACGTATTTGGCCTCATATTTATATAATATTTATTCATTTATTATTAGCATCTTTGATTATTGTCATGATCTCTATTTTATTGACTTTTATTCATCATTTTTAAGTGGTTTAATTGTACTATATTTACTCATACAGCTTGATAAGGTACAAAAATGGACCAGGACAGAATGGTACAGAAATGTCTTTCAAAAAGGAACACCCCCAGCAACAAGCTTTGTATCCTTTTAAGTACAAATTGGTACCTCTATTTTTGAGTGTATACTAAAGGGTGATGAAGTCTCTTTTCTTAATCCTGCCCCGAGATCCTTAAAAAAAAAAGAAAAAAACAGTGATTCTATTTTTAGACCATATCGCCGAGCCCTGGTTTAGGGCTCATGTTGAGTTAATTGTTAACACAGATATTTAAGACGGACCTGTCGAGTTTTTCAGACACTGCAAATCTTCTGGGATTTTCACACGCATTCATCTCACGGGTTTACAGATAAACATCTGAGGAAGACAAAATATCCTGTGAGCAGCTGTTGTCTTCAACAAAACGCCAGGAGTCAGAGGAGAATAGGTGGACTGGACATGATAGGTAACAAGGACTAACACAGAAAACGAACACAGAAACAGTACTTTCAATCATATTCGTGATGGGCACCAATTAAAATTTTCATTTGCGATTAATTGCATGTTTGACACACAATGTTTTTCTCCTTTAAAAGTGCTGCTATATGAAGAAAATGCTGCAACCATTGGTTTACCAGTTAAAAACTAACAAGACAGAAATCTGGGACTAGTCCTGAACTCAGACCTGAATTTCAGCATCACATTAAAGGACGGATGTCTCAGCAGGACTAAGAAATTTGTCCATGCATTCATCTTCAATAGTCTACAAGTACAGTAATGGTGTCCAAACAGGTCTACCTATAAAGTCCATCAGACAGCTGCAGTTAGTCCAGAATGCTGCTGATTCAGTCCTCAGATCTGTACACTGGTTTTCTGCTTGACAAAGAATTGACTTCAGAATCCAACTGTTAGTTTACCAGCACTGAATGGTTTAGAACCAAATTTCTGTTCCCAGAGTCAGAACTAAACCTGAAGAGGCAGTGTTCAGTTTTAAGCTCCTCACATGTGGAACAAACTCGCAGAAAACTGAAGGTCTGATGAAACTCAGTAGTTTTAAGGTTATGTCCCTGTAACAATCCATCAGTAAGCCACATCATACTGTGATTGTTTGGTTTTACTTACTTTGACTGACTTAGACCGGACATGCAGAAGTTGAAAATCCCACTTTATGCTTTTCTCGCTGAGATATTGCGATTGGGGAAAGAAAGCTGCTGCTTCACAGGGGAGGCCCCAAACTGCTTCCAAACCACTTTCCCCATCTTATTTTAGACACGAACTAACCCATAAAGTTGGAATTTTATCGGTATCGGCCTTTAGGAGCTGAAATTTATCGGTTATCAGTATCAGTTTTAAAAAATGTTTGTTGTGCATCCCTATTAAGATGAGTAAGCCTACATCGCCACTACATAGTGCAAACTACTGTACAGGAATGACCGGGTGCTGTGACATGTCAGTCATCTGGGGGGGCACCTGGGGGGTGCCAATCCAATGTCAGGGGGGTCCAGTGCCCCCCTGCCCCACCCTCTAGCTCCGCCTATGCTTGGTCTTGATACTCTCTGGTCTTGGTAGTGTCTTGGTCTCGGTTTAGGTGGTCTTGACTACAAGCCTACTGAACACACAACACATCCAACCTTGAAGCAGATGGGGGTACAGCTCCTGCTAGCTCAGAACAGGAAACTGAGGCTATAGTTTGTACAGGTTCAAAAACATTAAACAAGAAGATTGGAAAAATGTTGCCTGGTCTCATGAGTCTCCACATCAGCTGCCACATTCAGATAGTAGAGTCAGAATTTGGTGAAAGCAACACAACAGCATGACTCTATCCTGCCTTGTGTGGCTGAGAGTGCTGATGGGAGTGTAATGGTTTGGAGAATATTTTATTTGCACATTTGGGCTCCTCAGTACTAATTGAGCATGGTTTAAACACCACAGCCTAAACAGTCTTGTTGCTGACCATAAGAGACTACAGTGCCATTTTCTGATGGCTACTTACAAAAGGATGAACAAACGTATTTTTGTTCCGAACGGGCAACAACAAAGGAAAACTTTGTTTTTAGCTTGGATATATCACATTTTACGAGAAGCATCATATCCCCCCCCCCCCTCCCCCCCTCTCTCCCCCTTCCTTTTCCCCCCCCCCCCTCCCCCCCCCCCCTCCCCCCCTCCCCCCCCCTTTCCTTCTTTTCTTTTTCTCTCCTCTTCCCCCCTTTTTTTCCTCCTCTCCCCCTTTTTCCCCTTCTCTTCCCCCCTCCCCCTTCCCCCCCCCCCCCCGTGATGTGGCAGGGATTAGTCCAGTTGGGTGTCCGTGTCTTTATTCACAATGTATGAATAACTTCGTTATTTCATGCTTCATGAGAAACTTTGTCCATAGTGTCTGTCTCTTTATCTACCACGTATTTTCCTGTTTTCTCGCCACCTCTACCAGCTGTTCTTTACAACTATCTGCCAACACTGTTGAATTTTCACATCAATAAGATAAATAAATATACAAAATAAGATAAATGCAGGAATGACGTAATCGCTTCACATTTTTCTGCATTAACCACACCCACTTCAAATGTCAGACAAATTGCACAATTGTTCTTGAACGCCCCACAATGATAAAGTTCTGCTTGGCTGACGTGTTAAGAGCAAGCCTCAAGAATTGAGGAACTGGGGGAAAAGGGTATCTATTTCCACAGTGGGTTGAGAGGAAGATCAACATTAATTGTGAGGAGGAGGAAGGAGCTGCTGATTGCAGAGGAACAGGATCTTTAATTTGAAGGCCTTGGTGGTGTTCAAGCCTTCAGCCTCATGGGGAGTTAACCCAAAAAGACCCGCACCCATTTCTACCTCAAGGAAAATTATGGGGGCCATAAAATGGGTTCAATAGAGCACATAGAACACATTTCTAAAAAAAAATTCAAATTTCCGCCACTAGGTGTCAGAGATCTCAAAAGTGACTTATATGTCACTTTGGGCATAAAATAGTTAAATTATATATTAAACTTCAATCTTTTATTTTCTAAAATCAATCAGCCTGAGAATGTATTTCTTTAGCTTTTTAAATATATAACCTCAGATTAAAAACCAGCAACATAAAAACGATCTGAGTAATGAAAAAAAAAATCTTTTTGGTTTACTCAAGGCATTTTGTTTGACCAACAACATTAAAAGTGCAACTGAACAGTGAAAAACATGTTGCCCCACAAGATAGATTGATCTGCTTAGCTTAAGGACTATGAAAGGAGATAACAGCAATACCACTCTCCCTGCCTTTTTCTTGACACCACCAATCACTGTTGTTCCTTTTTTACTCTGAACGGAGGATAAAAGTTCACCAGGATCATAACATTTTTAATTCCACAACACAAAACCTCAAAGCTCAACAACTTTTGTAGAATTTGTAACAGATTTGTTTCCGGAAAACGTAGAAATGAAGGGATGACTGCTTGAACTACTTTTGGATTGCCTTAGACGCACATCACATTTATTGCAGATGGTGGTGGTTGCATTGGTTTTGCAGATTCTGCAGCGGCCCCGCTTTGCACATTTCACAGGCCAGTGTGCAACCTGGTCCAGACGGACATCATCAGGAACTCCCCTCTGAACTCTCTTAGGAGGTGCTGGTGGAGATCGGGTGTTGCTGTCAAGTGATGGGCGGCCCCGTTTTGCCTAGATGAGAATGAGGCTAGTTGCCACCTCTGCCTGGAATCTTCTTTGATTCAGTGGCCTCTCACCAAATAGAATACAGTCACGACGGTATGTCAGACACCCGTTGACCAGGGCTAGCATGATGATGTGCCAGAACAGGTAGATGTACCACCTCCGTGATCTCATGTTGTTCTTTTACCTGGCAATACATCCATCGAGGAGGTCAACGCCCCCCCCCCATGAAGGTGTTGTATTCTTTGATGTGTGGCCGGTTGACATCAATGAATGCCTTCTCTTGTTTGCTCCAGCGGCGAGCTTTATCCTATGGTTCCACTGCTGGTTGAGAAGAGATTAACATGACTGATCTGTTGTCGTGCCATTTCACAATGGCCATGGACCCCTCTTTCTCCACCTTGACATTAAAGATCCTCTTCCTTTCTTTTGTCAGTAGGCTGTTCCTTGGTTGAGATACTTGGTTGAGGGTCTTCTCTTGGTTGAGGCACTTCCCCCTCTGGTTGAGGTATTTCTCCTTCTGACTCACATTCAGACTCATTTGACTCCTGATTTAAGGGAGTGTAATCTGTATCTTCAACTGGATCGTCTTCATCTGAGCTGGTATCACCAAATCCCTCAATCTCACTGTCATCTCCATTTTGAATCATGTCCAGAATAAACTGGCTGTGCTTATTCCAATCCCTTTTTTTTTTTTTTGTTCATCTAGAGAGGGAAAAATGGTAACTATTCATGCCATGCAGTTGATGCCATGATGTAGACTTAGACCTGCAATGTTGTTAAAAGCTAGCTCGCTACTAAAAGATTTTATTGCAACCCATGAATAAAATTCTAGAGCTGATCTTGGTTTAATTAAGCTGTAATAAACAATATTTAAAATGTATAACTAAACATAATTGATTCAGCCAACTAAACTGATCATATCATGATTTATTTTCTTATTGTGACACATATATCACAAGGATTTTTTTCAAACATTTTTAGGATAATTGCCCGATGTGACACTTGTGTCACACCGAAGTTTACTTGATCATTTTAAACAAAGTTCTTCAAGAAATGGGTGAACAGTAGTTTGTTTTTGACAAACAACATTATCTTTAAACATTGCAATCATTAAATTCAATCAGTCTTACCTTTTAGCCCCAGAAAAAGGTAGCTTCAAATGAGCTGGCTAGCTGGTTTTTCCACATGCAACTTTCAGTCAAGTTTGGTTGTTTGGTATGGAGCACACAATCACCCCACTAGTCACATGACCAATCATAAATGCGACATAGGTGTTCCTCTGGGACTGTATGATTAAAAATCAAGGATTTAGATGGCCATGCAACCAATCAGAACGTTAATAGGGCGTGTGACACCAGGGTCACCGTGGGTCCTTCCGGGTTAATCAGTACTTGTGCTATAGATAGGAAGAGGAAGACATGGAGAGGATAAAGAGAGGAGAAAGAAATGGGAGGGCTTGACTCTGCAGGTTATTGTAAGGTTTCTACTCTTGACGTGGATCCAGCAGCCATTGCTTCCTGCAGAATATGTATCTGAACTTGCCTTGTACATTCAGTTGCTTTTGTTATTGCAGGTCGGTTACAGAAATATAACAAGATGTGCTTTTGCACTACAATATGTTGGTGACCATGAGCTGAACAATGGTTTTAAGTTACACTTTTGCTACTACCTGTCACACATCTGTGAATATTTGACAGATGTCTACCCTTTGGAGAGAAGCTTAAAGTGCTGATGACATGTTTTTGAATTTTTTTTGCCATGTTTTATCAACCAAACAAGCACAGCTGCATAGATGAGTTATTAGAAAACATTGCTGCTTTTCAGCATATCTGACCAGACTGTGGCGCTGTGAGCCGAAATCGGATGTGGCGTCTGCCAGTGTCTTTGCAGCTTATGAAACATTGAAGTCAATGGCTTCATTGTTTCTTTTCCAGTTTTACAGACAGTTACAACTCAGCCTTCAAATTGTATTGACAGTTAATGGTTAAAAGCTTGTAAGTACAGTGCTAGTTTATTTAGGTTTCCTACAGATGTAGAATTTTATTTTGAAGAGGATAAAGAAGCAGGTCGGAGTCTGACTCACCGGGAAACAGTAGGCAGCAGTAAGAGCGCCGGCACGTCTCTCCTGTCTACAGCGTCTGTTTACTGGAGCTTCAGCCATCAACGTGTTGAGAATTCTAACGCAATGAAACTGCGATCATGTCCTCTGGAATATTCTTTTTCAACCATTGTTGCTTCATCACATCGGTCATGCAGCTACTGATCAGCAGACAGCTGCGGCTCGGTTATATGAGGACGTCTCCGGTCATCAGATCTCCTCCAGCTGCTTCCAAAGATGCATCCTTCCCTCCATCCTCATCCTTATAAACGGGAACTATTTAAAGCTCGACTAGAACCATGTTGTTATCTTCTCATTTTTAAAAGGCTAATTATTTACCGCGGCTAGCTGTTAGCCACGAGCTAACACAGGGAACGAGTGTCTCTGTCACGCCTAGCTCTATGTCAAACCGGTGCAGCTCCTTAACAGTTGTTGGTCTGCTTGTGCTGTTCTGGGTCTCTCCTAACAGTTCTGAGTTCCCTCGGTGTGGTCTTGCAGGCTTTTAGCTGAACCAGTGGACCTGAGGCTGGGAGACAGACTGTAGGCAGTTGGCTACAGTTCTACTCCGGTTCTAGCTTGTAAAATGTGATTTCCCCCAATTCCTCAGCATTTTCACACTTTTCTGCAACTTAATGGGCAAACTGCAACTCTGTATGTCGCTGAGGACACATCATGGCGGCTAGGTTCGCGACTGAAAAGCTATTAGCATTTAGCCGAGCCTCCTAAACATCAGATATTTACGTAAATACACGTCTGATTAACTTCTAACTGCACAGAACTTATTTTGTCTCGATGTGTTATTGTATGGCAAAGTTACTTGAAGTTAAGGTCCTGTCATCAGCGCTTTCAGCATGTGCTAATTACTGCTTACCAAGGACTTATCTTAGGTGGATGAGTTTGTGGCAGAGAAAAAACAGAAGAAAAGACAGTTTCCCACTGGTAATGTAGTGATAAATAGTGAAAATAATGGTTGTCTCTCTCATCACACAAAATGGTTAAAGTGCTATGGAAAGTGAAGGCTTCTTATACCTTATATTTCGTGGCTATCTTATAAAAGCTACAATTTCCAACAATTGTTTGCAAGGAAACACTCCAGCAAATCATTTAATCAGGGAAATGGCACTTTATTTCCAGAATTACTCAAAATTGAACATAAGAATATCCATCTGCACAATCTTTTCTTTGTTAAAAGGAAGAAATAGTTTTATGACAATGTGGAAATGACTGTGACAGTCATGCATTTTCAGTGATGGGGACTCTGCATCAGTCTGGTGTGGTGTAGGAGCTGAGCCAAATGATGAAGATCTCCATTTACCAGTCGGTCTACAACTCTGTTCTCACCTAGAACAGCAGTGGGATTACACAAGCCCATCCCCGATGCAAGTTTCTCACCCTGGCTCTAAGGAGAGTCCAAACACCCTGCAGAGGAAATGCATTTTGGCCACTTGTCTCTCACAAACTTATTCTTTATGTAACAATGTTTTAAAAAGTTGTGAGGCGGCAACTTAAGGCTGGTGAAGTAAGCAGTACTAAAAAGAACTTGGGAAAACTATTACTCCCCTCCTACTCCCTTTAAGCAAATTCTAATATAACCATTTTATATATTACATAATGATAACAAGCTTATTTAAGATAAATATATTAAAAAAAATACAAAACCTTTTCCACTCCTACGGAGATAGTACTATTGATTCTTGCTGGTATGGTGGCTAAAATTATGTCTTTAGAAGAAAACCTAGACTTCACCAGTCACTTATATTGCGTTGACATCTTCACTAATCAATATGCCAAATAGGCTGAATAAAATTGTGACCGTTGTTAATGGCATGAGTAATAAGCTCAGCTTTATTTTTGTGTTTTTATTGGATTTCAGACTCACCTGTGAGCTGTGCGGGCCTGATTTATTACTGTGAGCTGGTATGAAGCAATGTAATCTCTCTTTATGAGTCTGTTGCTCTTCCTAATTTTCAGACCTTCGTTTGATGCCATCCCTGCTTTTAGATGAAAGATCTATCAAAAGTCCTAAATGATTTAGATTTTAACACTTCCAATTAAACAAGTGTGTCACAAAGTGTTTTATCAGGCAATAAAAGACAAAACCCAAACCATTAAAGGTAAAAAGATAAATGAGACAGGCTTATAAAACATCAATAGTGTGTGTGTGTGTGTGTGTGGGGTGTGTGTGAATGTGTGAAATGAATAATCCCCCCCCCCCCCCCCCCCCCCAAAAAAGAACCACTGTTCACATGCACGTCTCTGTGAACACTGTTTGGTTATTTTGGATTTTCTGTTTTTAATAATAATAATGGGTTAGATTTACATTGTGCTTTTCAAGGCACTCAAAGTGTCACAGTAGATCCATAATTCTTTCCCTCCTCATTCATACTTGGTGATGGTAAGCTATGTATGTAGCCACAGCTGCCCTGGGGCAGACTGACGGAAGCGTGGCTGCCATTTTGCGCCTACGGCCGCTCCAACCATAAACCAGAACATTCACACACATTCATACAAGGCAAGGCGCATGAATAGAGACAAATTTTTGAGAAAAAAATTTGGCAGCCATCTCAACATATGAAGTGTTTATCACCAGCCCCGAAGCGCCAAGTGTGCAGCACACAAATCGGTCAGAGCAGTGATCATTTCGGCGTCAGGTCCAATTTTTGCACGTGCTGCAGCCGAATTTGTGACGTATGGTAGGAAGTGGGATGTAAAAAGTAGATAATTTAGTCCATTTCCAAAATAAAAGTCGGGTTTATTCCAGGCGCACGCCACACATGAGAAACAAGGTACCAATACATCTAAGCACATGCACGAAATAAACAAGGGGGGCGTCAGCTAAAGACTGGTGACACAAGTACTTCGTAGCGTGGCGCTTGGGGTCCGGTTGAATGCATAGGCGGTACGAAATTCGAAAGCACAAAAATCTGTTCTATTTGTATCCGGTGAGTAGCATTTCTAATGCAGAAAAAGCTTCAGCCTGTTTCAAGAAACTCTGACAGGTAAGAGATCAAAAAAGGGACCTTCCAGAAACTGCTTAAGATCAGTCTGTACTCCTGTAATGTACCTTGGCCAAAACCGAAGCAATTATTTAAAGCTGCAAAATTCAAGACATTTACTTAACCTAAAAGGATTACAGGAAGGTAGCATCCCCTGAACAAACCCTCTAAAGTGTTATGAATTCAGCTGAACTAGTTGTGGCATAAAGACCAGAATCTAGAAGCCGAGAATGGTAGTAGTCACAAGAAAACTAAGTTTTCTTTTTCTAGAAATAAGATAATTAAGGTGGGCTCACCATTCACTCTTCAGTTCGATTCAATTGTCAATCATCTCCCCATAAATTGACTGACAGCAATTTATACATATTGATATACAGGTACTACCCAAAAAATTTGAATATCTGGAAAAGTTCTTTTCTGTAATTGAACTTAAAAGGTGCAATTTACATACTGTATAGATAAATAATATGCAAATCAATATATTTCTAGCTTTTGTTTGTTTTGATGTTGTTGATTAGGACTTGCAGCTTTAGAAAACCTCAAATTCAAAAATTCAGAAAATTAGAATACCATGAAAAGCTCCAGTATTGTAGGCTCAAAGTGTCACATTCTAATCAGGTAAGTAATCCAAAACATCTGCAAAAGTGCCCCAAGCCTTTTAAAAAGTCCCTGTCTTGGTTAAGAAGAATTCACAATCAAGACTGCTGATCTGACTGTTGTGCGAAAAATCATCATTGACTCTCTGCACAAGGTGGGAAAGACACAAAAAGTGATAGCAAAAGAAACTGGTTGTTCTCTGAGTGCTGCCTCAAAGCACATTAATGGACAGTTAAGTGGAAGGAGGAAGTGTGGAAGAAAACAGTGTACAAGCCGGAGGGCTGACAGCAGCCTGGAGAAAGATGGTCGGTGTTAAGTTTCCCAGTCATGTGATGACCTGGGGATCCATTTCAGCTGCTGATGTTGGTCCTCTGTGCTTCATTAAGTCCAGCATAAATGCAGCCGTCTACCAAGACATTTTGGAGAGCTTCATGCTTGCTTCAGCAGACTAGCTGTATGAGGATGCAGACCTCAACCTACAGTAAGACTTGGCACCTGCCCACATTGCCAAAGGTTCGAAATCCTTGTTCAACAACCATGGGATTACCTTGCTTGATTGGCCAGCAAACCCACCGGACCTGAGCCCCATCGAAAATCTGTGGGGCATTGTCAAGAGAAAGCTGAACGGGAAGAGACCAAACAATAAAGAAGTGCTCAAGGCTTTGATGGAGGCATGTTGGTCTTCCATAACAGCTGAGATATGCCAGAAGCTGGTAGCATCCATGCCACGCCAGGTTAAAGGGATATTGTGTAAGTTCTCCTGTTATTTATTCACAAAAACTGATTATTTGGTTCAAAAGTGTTTTTTCATTAATCAGTAATCACTCCCATCAACAAACTGAAGTGCTTCTCTAAGTTCTAAATTTGCCGTTTGTATCATTCATTTACACATCGAGCGGGTCGGCTCGGTGGAGGCTGCCATGTCGTATCGCCATGTTTTTGCGTTCAGGAGAAGCGTGACAGTAAGAAAACACAGAAACTCACCAGACACACCAGAGTTTTCAGCTCAGTTCGAGGTAATGCCTTTGAAAAGTCACCGCGCTGCAGTGGGGAGAAACCAGCGTCTCACTGATGCTGGGTTCACGTGCAGACGGCCGTTGGTAACAAACCAGATGTCATTTTAATCAATAAAGCCGAGCGAAAGACGGTAAAACATGGGTCAGGGAAAACAATACGACATCGCCATGACAATAAATCAGATGTGGACTGATGTCACTGTAACTGGCGGACCACGTCTTCACATAGAGGCCGGTGATAACTTTACTGTCGTCGGTCTGCCCGGTTTCACGCGAATGCAGCATGAAAAGTACGAGGGAGCTCCTCCCGATTACACAATGTCCCTTTAAAGGTGCCATGACATCAAATTTCACTTTTCTGGGGTTTTGGGTGTATAATATGATCTATTGTGCACTGATGAGGCCATGTGAATGTCCAGAGTGAGAATCAAAGTTCCTGTTTATGGTCTGTCAGCTTTGTCTCTCTGCTCAGAAACGGTTGAATCAGACAGCAGGCTATCATTCTACGTAGTTCTATCATTCTACGTAATTTAATTGCTCCAATAAGAGCACACTATCAAGTAAACAGCGCCCCCCTCTCTCTCTCCTAACGGTTTATGCACCGTCCGCTCCCCCCCTCCCCTCCCTGTCTGATTCAGCTTCGTGTATGGAGCTAGTAGTAACTTCTGTGCAGTCAGGTCTGGATTTTCAAACAAATGGATTTAAAAGAAAACTTCTGCAGCAACACTGAGGGAGGGGGCCACAACCTTGTCATTACCTGTAAGTTTATTTATTTTCTAAATGCTGTCTTGTCTGATAAACGTAGCTCTCACTGTCTGAAGTGCCCATGTTGCTAGCAGTTAGCCTTTAGCAAACTCCGACCGCAGCTTGACCTAGATTCTCCAAATAAGGTCATAGCCAAATAAGGTGTAGCCAATCAAAACGAAGTCAACGTGGTCTCCGGGTAAAGCTCCATATCATCACCAGACCCAACTGTATTACTGAGGAAGTGAGGTCTGGCGTTTCAAAACAATACTCCGCTGTAAAAAATGCCGTTTTTTCTTCTGAGTATTTACATATGCAGTAATGCCAACAACATAAACTAGTTTTTAACTGCTATGTCATCACTCCTTTAAGGCAGTCATTCATGCAAAAGGGCCAAAACCAAGTATTAAGTACAGATGCAAGATTTTATTTTAGGAAGCCTGACTTTTTTGCTTTTAAAATCCTTTTATAATTGATTTCATGCAATATTCAAATTTTTTTTAAGTTTTTGAATTTGAGGTCTTCTTAAGCTGCAAGTCCTAATTAGCAGCATCCACACAAATAAAAGCTTGAAATATATTAATTTGCATATTATTTATCTATACAATTTGTAAATTGCACCTTTAAGTTGAATTACAGAAATAAATTAACTTTTCTGGATATTCAAATTTTTGGGTAGTACCTGTACATGTCTGAAATGAAAAACAAAATAACATGGATAAAGAAGGCAGTGGGAGCCAGCAACCTGCTCTTTCTGGGAAGCTAAAACTCTCAGTTTGGTTGATGTTTCTGTGTTGGTAAAAAGGTCCTCTAAAAGTGGAGAGACACAGAGCTCTCTCCTATGTAGAAAATCGATGAGAAATAAATGCAGAAAGCTGTAGTTGTTTTTTATACATTAATTATGCTGCAGCAGGAAAACAGGTTCACCAGAGTACAGGAGTCTGCAGAGGTTGTTTACAAACTTATTCTTCCTCGATGAGCATTTTTATTCTTCTCAAGGTCTCGGCCCACTCTCCTCACAGCCAATCCTTGCGAGTGCTGAGCATGTGGAAAATGAATGCATGAAAACAGTTCAAAGTAGCAGAACTAATTCTCACCTCAATATGACTGCAGCTGGAATCAGACTTTAGCCTAAACTAAACTTCGCCTGGAGTCAGACTGGGGTCTGCAGAGTCCCCATTAACATACAATAATAATGCTACTGTATCTGTCTGGTGCTTTTCTCAGAAGAAACTTAACCTGAGCATTAATATGTATCATTACATTCATATGAAGATAGATGTATATGAAAGACTCCAGAATGTAAATTTTCTGCTCCTGGGCTCATGGGGCCCTGGGCTCCACACCGTGCCGGTCCTGGGTGGCAGGCGATCGGCGGTTTTGGCGGTTGCTGGTCTCTGCCCGCTGGGGCCTGTGCCCCGAGACTGTGGGGGGCTTTGGCTGGGGCCGCCCTCTGGGTGGATGCATGTCTGTCCCTTTGGGATGGCGGCTGGGGTCCAAGCCTTTGGGTGGCTGCCGCTGGCCCAGGACTCGGGCCATGCAGGCGTCCTCCGGCCCTTGCAGAGACGAGGTTGCATCTTCATGACTGCACCTTTTATTCTGCATGCTCACACTGTGATTGTGCTTCCTGTTGGGCGTGCACTAATAACTACTTCTCTCTGTAAAAATTACAGTGCTGCGTTGGTAGCAGCACCACGTCTCCCTCTACTCAAAGCAAAGTCCTGTATTTTCTGAAACGGGATGTTTTACCCGCAATTTGCGGGTAAATATGCCGTGGATTATATTTTCCTCTGGTGTTGGCGGGTAGCAGGTAAGAATACGAACTTTTATTTACTTTTTGCGGACGTGACAAGTGATTATTGAGCCTGAAGCAGTGATGCTTCACCCGGCACCCAGGCAGCGCAAGCTACGTGAATCACTCTGGTCCAGCAAAGAGTTGGTTATGAGAGCCAGGAGCCGTGTTTAGGTGGTGTGAAGCTAAAGAAATGTTTTCTTCGAATTAGCGCTGGTAGTCTGGTTCAAATCAGAGCTGGAAGCAGCTCGGTAGATAGGGGACCTGAGTCTCAGTTTTTTTTTTGTTTTTTTTAAGGATTTTTTGGGCACTAGTGGCCTTTATGTGACAGTGTATAGCGACAGGAAAGGGGCAGAGAGAGTGGGGAGTGACATGCAGCAAAGGGACCTGCACCGGGAATCGAACCGGGGCCGACTGCGTTGAGGAACTGTAGCCTCTGTTCATGGGGCGGCTGCTCAACCAACTGAGCTAATCACTGCCCCACAGCGGTCTCTGTTGTCGCAAGTTCTGCTCGGGTCGGCGCAGGCAAAGTTGCATAGAGCTGCTCGCAGGCCAGAGGCACTGGTGGGAGGGGGGGGGGGGGAACATTGAATCGCTCCGTAAGGCAAGGCAAGGCAAGGCAAGGCAAGTTTATTTGTATAGCACATTTCATGTACAGAACAATTCAAAGTGCTTTACATAAAACATTATAAGCAAAAGGGAGATAAAAAAAAAAAACAAAAACAACTAGAACTGCAAGCAGTTATCACGGGTTCCAAGCCCATCCACGCACCGCCTTCTCTGGCCCCGCCTTCCCTGGCCCCGCCTTCCCTGGCCCCGCCTTCTCTGGCCCCGCCTTCTCTGGTCCTGCCTCACCTTGTCCCGCCTCACGTAATTTAACATAGAATGTCATTTATATCCCTCTATGAACAAAGGTGATCTAGTGATGTGCATGACAACCTGTTGTCTTCAGTTATGTTATAGCAGTAGCCCACTTGAGTTTTTACAGTACTACCTCTTTACAGTTAATTTCTTGAAATATAACCAATACTCATATAGCTGTTTCATGATCAAGTGGTTAAAAAGCAGTCATTGGTCTCTCCTGTGCAACAGTACCTTGATTTCCCCAATTGCAATATCCCTGTGAGAAAAGCTTTAACTGGACGTTTCAACTTGTACTCATCTGTTCTTTAAAATTTCAACTGGATGGAGTAGCTGGTGTCTAAAATAAGAAGTGTAAGGGGATTAGAAGCAGCATATGGTCTCCCTTGTGAAACAGTAGCTTAATTTCCCCAATTGCAATATCTGCACGAGAAAAGCTTAAACTGGGATTTTCAACTTTTACTAAACGCCTCTGCGTGCACACACATCTGTGGCGATATGATTGCTCCAGCAGGACTGACCACATACTTCATTTAGAATAATCAATGTCTTATCCATGTAAAAGTGAAGACAAACACATTACAAATCCTGCGGTGAATATCAGACATCAATATTTAAACATCCAGCTGGATGTCCGTGAGTCTGGCCTGCCAACCACGACCAGGATCTTCTCCTCCTGTCTTTTCACTGTTCTCAGTGTCTGAAGATGTGCCATCGCGCACCTCATTCACACACTCCCCAGCTGCATGTGTGTAAGTGGCTCATCCCGATTGAAGGTTTATGTGCCCCTGGAAAACTGACAAGTTACATTTGACTTGCAAGGAAAAAAACATGTGTAACACTGTACCTGGTGACTCTAAGACAGATGTGTTGTCTAATTAGTAACTGGATGCTTCCAAGAGTTTGTAGCTTGATGGAGAAAAAAGTGAAACAATGTGATGTGATCTGAGAAGTTTCAAACCATCTGAACTGGGCTTGGAAGATGTCACGATCCTGCCTTCTCTCACTGCAAGATGGGTTTGTGGCTCTGAGGATCACAATGTTTATTTCCATTCGGGTATCGTTACAGCCCTATACATAAATGATCAATGACATAACCATGTAAAAATGAAGACAAACAGGACAGATACAGACGTGAACTTTAGACAACATTAATATATTGCAGGATTAAAAATCTTTGCCAAACTGCATGGAATTCAGGAGATATATCTTGACATTAACTGTAACAAGATTGTTTTTTATAGATTTATCTGTTATGGAAATCCTTGTGTTGCTCAAATTTGCATATTTCAACAAAAACTTAGCCTGTAAAAAAAATTTAGAGTGATAGTTGGCTGGATTCAAACGTTCAGCATGATTAAAGGAATATCTCCATCACATTTAGGCTGTCTAGGACAAACAGCTGACTTTTAACGATGTAATAATGAAAATCGGAGTATGGCCCACTCAAAAAACATTCCCACTTTGTCCAATCATAACCATCATCTAGGAATCAGCACAGAGTGATGATATGAACATACACAGTGAGTTTCATACATATCTGATCAATCGTTTGTGAAATATAAAAAGTGTTACAGCGCCCCCTAGATTTAAAAAATTTCCATTATGCTACATGAGTAGATAATAACATTCCCTTGTTGGTGTAGGAGTTTCATGGAAATATCTGATGTGGTTTTAAAGTTATGGCCTTTGAAGTATGTAGCTAGCGTTGGTAAAATGTTTCAACACGCATAATTCCGCAACGGAAAAAAATTCCAACAATCGCTCTGATCAGTCTTTTTATCTTGGTATCTACTTTGTGTGGTACAATTTTCAGTTGGATCGGGGTAAAACTCTAGGACGTGTAAAAAAAACAATGTTTTGCATATTTTGCACTGTAGCAAAAAAAAATTATAGGCGGAAATGGGCGTGGCCTATGTCATAAAATTCAGGAGGGTCCAAGGAATCTGGGGATATAAGGCACTTAAATTTACTCCAAACCGTTTTCGAGCTAGAGGCCAAAACGTGCTACCCAATGGTATAGCGCCACCTAGTGTCTGACATGAGTTTTTTCTCTTTCATAATTTCACAAACATTTTATTCTACCATCCCTGTAAGTGGCTATATAAATCCACCTTTGGTTTGGCCTCCCTGGCCATTTTTGTTGGGTCAGGGGAAGAAAAATAGCGGTCCAGGGCCCCTCGGCTGATTTCCGCCCCTGGGTGACAAAATCGCTAATAAAACACGCCCACGTGGTCCAATCCTAACCATTTTTTAGTATTATGCTCAGAGGGTCACTATCTACGTACCCTGAGTGCGGCGTGCAGATCGGATCAGCGGTTTTCCCAATATAAAAAAATCAGGATAACAGCGCCCCCTAGATTCTGAAAATTTTTTCCTTCAGTACATCAGTAGAAAATCATGTTCCGCACTTGGATTTTGAAGCTCATGCAATTATCTGTTGTCGTTTCTGAGATATGGCCTTTTAAGTTTTTAGCTAGTTTTTCAAAGATGTTTGTTTGTGCATAACTTCGTAACAGAACAATATTTTTAAAAATTGCTTCCTTACGTTTGTTTCTCTTCGTCTCTAGTTTATATGGTACGATTTTCAGCCTGATCGGACGAAAATCCTAGGACTAGTTCACAAAAATAGGTTTTGCATATATCGCCCCCTAGCGAAAAATCTATGTAGGCGCAAATGGGCGTGGCCTATATCAGGAGATGCAGGAGGGTCCAAGGAATCTGTGGATCCAAGTCCCATAAATTTATTCCAAGCGGTGTTCGAGCTACAAGCCAAAACGTTTGACCCCTTGGTATAGCGCCCCCTAGTGTCCGAGATGTGTCATTGCGCTTGAATCTCTACATGAACCACTTTTGTACCAGCCTATATATATGGCTATATTACAGCGTGTGTAGTTTTGGCTCCCCAGATACTTTTCACCGGGAAGAAAAATAATAATAATAACTAGAACTGCAAGCAGTTATCACGGGTTCCAAGCCCATCCACGCACCGCCTTCTCTGGCCCCGCCTTCCCTGGCCCCGCCTTCTCTGGTCCTGCTTCACCTTGTCCCGCCTCACGTAATTTAACATTGAATGTCATTTTTATATGTCATATATAAAGGTGATCTAGTGATCTGCATGACAACATGTTGTCTTCAGTTATGTTATAGGCAGTAGCCCACTTGAGTTTTCACAGTTCCCTCTTTACAGTTAATTTCTTGAAATATAACCAATACTCATATAGCTGTTTCATGATCAAGTGGTTAAAAAGCAGTCATTGGTCTCTCCTGTGCAACAGTACCTTGATTTCCCCAATTGCAATATCCCTGTGAGAAAAGCTTTAACTGGACGTTTCAACTTGTACTCATCTGTTCTTTAAAATTTCAACTGGATGGAGTAGCTGGTGTCTAAAATAAGAAGTGTAAGGGGATTAGAAGCAGCATATGGTCTCCCCTGTGAAACAGTAGCTTAATTTCCCCAATTGCAATATCTGCACGAGAAAAGCTTAAACTGGGATTTTCAACTTGTACTAATCTGATCTTAAAAATTTCAACTGGATGGGGTAGCTAGTGTCTAAAATAAGAAGTGAAAGTGGTTTGGAAGCAGCCTAGGGTGTCTCCTGCAAAGCAGCAACTTTATTTCCCCAATCACAATATCTTGCCGAGAAGAGCTGAAAACTAAGATTTTAAAAACAGAAGCTGTTAAATGAAATATATTTTGCATAAGGCATGAAGTTCTGGTGGGTAACTGGCACTTCAGACAAACACCAGTTCCATCATGGATGGCTAGTATTGATCAGGTCTTTGTTTGACAATGTTTACTGTTAATAAATGATTTAGCTTAAGAGTTCTCTTGTGGCTTTTTAGTCAAATCATTTGGCTCAGGGATGATCACAAATTGGTTCCCATTTTCAGCCCAAATTACTCAAAAATAACTGATTGAGTTGAAATCATTTTTTCTCCCCCAGTTTAAAAATCCCATCTTCCCCTGCTTCATGTGGTTATATTGTTTTCCCCAATTAAGACTCATCAGGCAATGAAAATAAGTGAATATGTAACCTAAGATTCTTAAGTTCAAGGTAGATTAATAAGAATCTCTAATGAGTTTTTCATCTGCTGTGAAACTTTTTTACAACTCAACTACCGGGTATAGGATGACTTTTTTGTGTAGGATTGATCGTGACTGATTTTTCAGGATTACCTAAATACATGCAGGATTGTGGCCCTCAAAGACCGGAGGTGGACACCAACAATGTAGACCAACAATCACAGAAATCTTTTAGGCACCTTTCCAGATCCTGTTTCCAACATTCACTACAAGCATCAATACAAACAGACTTCTGTGTTAACAGTCATTCCTCAATGTTTTTCAGACATACACACATCTGTGAAGATATGCTTGGTACAGCAGGAATGACAAATCACTCCAGATCCTCTGTCCTTTGCTCTCACCAGCAACATAATTACAACAGGTCTTCTGTGTTAATAGTGGTTACTAAACTTATTTAGCCAGTCATCCATTTGTGAAGATTTGTTGGGTAGAGCAGGACTGAGGAAATACTTCATGCAGTGAAATGCTCAATGTAGGCTAATAACCATGTAAAATGAAGACAAACACACTGCAAATGTAGGTGTGAACTTCAGACATGTGTTTTTAAAGAAGTAGCAGTTTAAAAGCTGAAATGACTTGATTTGCATCCAGGTACACACAATGACAACCTGATTCAGTCAGAATCTTTAGGGAATCTTTACCAAAATGCTTGGGATTCATAAGGACTATCTTGAGATTCACTGAAGAAGGTTTGGCGTTTACATAAAACATGTCCACTTTGTCCAATCTTAACCGTCCTCTAAGCATCAGCTCAGAGTGATGCTATGAACATACCTAGCGAGTTTGAGGCATATCTGATAAACCATGTACGTGATATAAAGTAAATCCGAGTTATAGCGCCCCCTAGAATTTTCAAATTTTTTTTCATTTGGCCCATGAGTAGAAAATCAAGTTCCCTTGTTGGTGTATGAGTTTCATATAATTATCTGTTGTCGTTTTTTAATAGTGGCCTTTTAAGTATTTAGCTAGTTTTTGCAAAATGTTAGTTCGCATATAACTTTGTAACGAAAAGTAAGTTTCAAAAATCGCTTGCATACGTTTTTTTCTCTCTGTCTATAGAAACTGTGGTAGGATTTTCAGCCTGATTGGGTAAAATCCCACGGACAAGTTCACGAAGATAGGTTTTGTATATTTTGCATTGTAGCGAAAAAAAATTATAGGCGGAAATGGGCGTGGCCTATGTCATAAAATCTGGGAGGGTCCAAGGAATCTGGGGATATAAGGCACTTTAAGATGCGCCAAGCCGTTTACGAGCTAGAGGCCAAAACGTAAAAGACATTGGTATAGCGCCACCTAGTGTCTGACAAGTGTCATTTTTTTTTGTGGTCCACACAAAAAAATTTTTCTACAAGCCCTGTTAGTGGCTTTATTATTGCACATTTGGTTTAGCCTCCCTGGCCATTTTTGTTAGGTCGGGGGGAAGAAAATCAGCGGTCCTGGGCCCCTGCGTGAGTTGAGCACCTGGGATTAGAAAATCGCTTATAAAACACGCCCACTTCATCCAATTGTAACCATATTTTAGGAATTTACTCACAGAGGGTCTATCTACATACCCTGGGAGTGGCATCCAGATTGGATCAGCGGTTTTCCCAATATAAAAAATTCAGGATTATAGCGCCCCCTAGATTCTGAAAATTTTTTCCTTCGGTATGTCAGTAGTAAATCAAGTTCCACACTTGGATTTCAAAGCTGATGCAATTATCTGTTGTCGTTTCCGAGATATAGCCTTTTCAATTTTTAGCTAGTTTTTCAAAAATGTTTGTTTGTGTATAACTTCGTAACAGAACAATATTTTTAAAAAGTGCTTCCTTACGTTTGTTTCTCTTCGTCTCTAGTTTATATGGTACGATTTTCAGCCTGATCGGGCAAAATTCTGAGGACTAGTTTATAAAAATAGGTTTTGCATATATCGCCCCCCTAGCAAAAAATCTATCTAGACGCAAATGGGCGTGGCCTATGTCAGGAGATGCGGAAGGGTCCAAGGAATCTGCTCATCCAGGTCCCATAAATTTATTCCAAGCGGTTTGCAAGCTAGAGGCCAAAACGTTTGACCCCCTGGTATAGCGCCACCTAGTGTCTGACATGTGTAATTTTTCTGCTCTGACCACCTCGGAACTATATGTACAAGCCTATATATGTGGCTATATTACATCGTGTGCAGTTTTGCCTCCCCACATACTTTTGCGGCGGCGGAATAATAATAATAATAATAACTAGAACTGCAAGCAGTTATCACGGGTTCCAAGCCCATCCACGCACCGCCTTCTCTGGCCCCGCCTTCCCTGGCCCCGCCTTCTCTGGTCCTGCCTCACCTTGTCCCGCCTCACGTAATTTAACATTGAATGTCATTTATAGCCCTCTATGAACAAAGGTGATCTAGTGATGTGCATGACAACCTGTTGTCTTCAGTTATGTTATAGGCAGTAGCCCACTTGAGTTTTCACAGTACTCCCTCTTTACAGTTAATTTCTTGAAATATAACCAATACTCATATAGCTGTTTCATGATCAAGTGGTTAAAAAGCAGTCTTTGGTCTCCCCTGTGCAACAGTAGCTTGATTTCCCCAATTGCAATATCTCTGTGAAAAAAGCTTTAACTGGGATTTTCAACTTGTACTAATCTGATCTTTAAAATTTCAACTGGATGGGGTAGCTGGTGTCTAAAATAAGAAGTGTAAGGGGATTAGAAGCAGCATATGGTCTCCCCTGTGAAACAGTAGCTTAATTTCCCCAATTGCAATATCTGCACGAGAAAAGCTGTTTGGGTAATGTTGAGTGAGTTTTCAGGAAAATGTCTAACACCTGCAGAATTGTGGTTCTCGAGGACCAGCACTGGACACCCTTGTTGTAGACCAACATTCACAGAAAACTAACAGCCACCAACCACTCCAGATCCTCTGTTCTCAAACTTCACCACAAGCCTTACAATACAATAGGACTTCTGTTTTAACAGATGTTCCTACACATTCGCACATGCACACACATCTGTGGCGATATGTTTGCTCCAGCAGGACTGACCACATACTTCAATTAGAATAATCAATGTGTTATCCATGTAAAAATGAAAACGAACACACTACAAATCCCGCGGTGAACATCAGACATCAATATTTAAACATCCAGCTGGACGTCCGTGAGTCTGGCCTGCCAACCACGACCAGGATCTTCTCCTCCTGTCCTTTCACTGTTCTCAGTGTCTGAAGATCTGCCATCGCGCACCTCATTCACACACTCCCCAGCTGCATGCATGTTAGTGGCTCATCCCGATTGAAGGTTTATGTGCCCCTGGAAAACTGACAAGTTACATTTGACTTGCAAGGAAAAAACATGTGTAACACTGTACCTGGTGACTCTAAGACAGATGTGTTGTCTAATTAGTAACTGGATGCTTCCAAGAGTTTGTAGCTTGATGGAGAAAAAGAGGAAACAATGTGATGTGATCTGAGAAGTTTCAAACCATCTGAACTGGGCTTGGAAGGTGTCACGATCCTGCCCTCTCTCACTGCAAGATGGGTTTGTGGCTCTGAGGATCACAATTTTTATTTCCATTCGGGTATCGTTACAGCCCTATACATAAATGATCAATGACATAACCATGTAAAAATGAAGACAAACAGGACAGATGCAGACGTGAACTTTAGACAACATTGATATATTGCAGGATTAAAAATCTTTGCCAAACTGCTTGGAATTCATGAGATATATCTTGACATTAACTGTAACAAGATTGTTTTTTATAGATTTATCTGTTATGGAAATCCTTGTGTTGCGCAAATTTGCATATTTCAACAAAAACTTAGCCTGTGAAAAAAAAATTTAGAGTGATAGTTGGCTGGATTCAAACGTTCAGCATGATTAAAGGAATATCTCCATCACATTTAGGCTGTCTAGGACAAACAGCTGACTTTTAATGATGTAATAATGAAAATCGGAGTATGGCCCACTCATAAAACATTCCCACTTTGTCCAATCATAACCATCATCTAGGAATCAGCACAGAGTGATGATATGAACATACACAGTGAGTTTCATACATATCTGATCAATCGTTTGTGAAATATAAAAAGTGTTACAGCGCCCCCTAGATTTAAAAAATTTCCATTATGCTACATGAGTAGATAATAACATTCCCTTGTTGGTGTAGGAGTTTCATGGAAATATCTGATGTGGTTTTAAAGTTATGGCCTTTGAAGTATGTAGCTAGCGTTGGTAAAATGTTTCAACACGCATAATTCCGCAACGGAAAAAAAATTCCAACAATCGCTCTGATCAGTCTTTTTATCTTGGTATCTACTTTGTGTGGTACAATTTTCAGTTGGATCGGGGTAAAACTCTAGGACGTGTAAAAAAAACAATGTTTTGCATATTTTGCACTGTAGCAAAAAAAAAATTATAGGCGGAAATGGGCGTGGCCTATGTCATAAAATTCAGGAGGGTCCAAGGAATCTGGGGATATAAGGCACTTAAATTTACTCCAAGCCGTTTTCGAGCTAGAGGCCAAAACGTGCTACCCAATGGTATAGCGCCACCTAGTGTCTGACATGAGTTTTTTCTCTTTTATAATTTCACAAACATTTTCTTCTACCATCCCTGTAAGTGGCTATATAAATCCACCTTTGGTTTGGCCTCCCTGGCCATTTTTGTTGGGTCAGGGGAAGAAAAATAGCGGTCCAGGGCCCCTCGGCTGATTTCCGCCCCTGGGTTACAAAATCGCTAATAAAACACGCCCACTTCATCCAATTGTAACCATATTCTAGGATTTTACTCACAGAGGGTCTATCTACATACCTTGGGAGTGGCATCCAGATTGGATCAGCGGTTTTCCCAATATAAAAAATTCAGGATTATAGCGCCCCCTAGATTCTGAAAATTTTTTCCTTCGGTATATCAGTAGAAAATCAAGTTCCACACTTGGATTTTCAAAGCTGATGCAATTATCTGTTGTCGTTTCCGAGATATGGCCTTTTAAATTTTTAGCTAGTTTTTCAAAAATGTTTGTTTGTGCATAACTTCGTAACAGAACAATATTTTTAAAAAGTGCTTCCTTACGTTTGTTTCTCTTGGTCTCTAGTTTATATGGTACGATTTTCAGCCTGATCGGGCAAAAATCCTGAGGACTAGTTTATAAAAATAGGTTTTGCATATATCGCCCCCTAGCAAAAAATCTATCTAGACGCAAATGGGCGTGGCCTATGTCAGGAGATGCGGAAGGGTCCAAGGAATCTGCTCATCCAGGTCCCATAAATTTATTCCAAGCGGTTTGCAAGTTACAGGTCAAAACGTTCAACCCCCTGGTATAGCGCCACCTAGTGTCTGAGCTCTGTAATTTTTCTGCTCTGACCACCTCGGAACTATATGTACAAGCCTATATATGTGGCTATATTACATCGTGTGCAGTTTTGCCTCCCCACATACTTTTGCGGCGGCGGAATAATAATAATAATAATAATAACTAGAACTGCAAGCAGTTATCACGGGTTCCAAGCCCATCCACGCACCGCCTTCTCTGGCCCCGCCTTACCTGGTCCCGCCTCACCTTGTCCCGCCTCCCTTCATTCAAAATAGAAAGTCATTTATAGCCCTCTATGAACATAGGTTATCTAGTGATCTGCATGACAACCTGTTGTCTTCAGGTATGGTATAAGCAGTAGCCTACTTGCATTTTTACAGTACTCCCTCTTTACAGTAAATCCTTGAAATAAAACCAATACGCATATACCTGTTTCATGATCAAGTGGTTAAAAAGCAGCATATGGTCTCCCCTGTGCAACAGTACCTTGATTTCCCCAATTGCAATATCTCAGGAGAAAAGCTTAAAGTGGGATTTTCAACTTGTACTTAGCTTTAAAATTTCAACTGGATGGGGTCGCTGGTGTCTAAAATAAGAAGTGTTGGGGATTTGAAGCAGCATATGGTCTCCCCTGTGAAACAGTAGCTTCATTTCCCCAATGGCAATAACTGCACCAGAAAAGCTTAAACTGGGATTTTCAACTTGTACAAATCTGATCTTTAAAATTTTAACTGGATGGGGTAGCTAGTGTCTAAAATAAGAAGTGTAAGGGGATTAGAAGAAGCATATGGTCTCCCCTGTGCAACAGAAGCTTAATTTCCCCAATTGCAATATCTGCACGAGAAAAGCTTAAACTGGGATTTTCAACTTGCACTTATCTGATCTTAAAAATTTCAACTGGATGGGGTAGCTAGTGTCTAAAATAAGAAGTGAAAGTGGTTTGGAAGCAGCCCAGGGTGTCTCCTGCAAAGCAGCAACTTTATTTCCCCAATCACAATGGCCCTCATTTATCAAACGATCGTACGACGAAAATCTGTGCGTACGACCATTTCCACGCAAGACTCGGCATTTATCAATTTGAACGTGATCGTAGGATACGATCAAATCTCACGACAGCTCTGAGTTCGTGTACGCAAGTTTGAGTCAGTGAGGGTTTGCAGCGCAGCAGAACATGAAAATATTTATTTACCAAACCGCAAACTGTCATTTAAACATAAGCATTCACATATCAGCACTAAGAATGAACCCATTTGCAAAGAAAAAGGAAAAAGTGAATGTAGAATGTAGGCCTATTCCCAAAATTACAAAAATAGCTGTGACTGGATTTTATTCCTCCATTTATCTCAACAAATTATCGAAATCATTAACATATAGTTCTAGGAGACAAGTGCTTTTCACTCTTCGTGCATCTCCCCACCCCGCTGGTAAAACTGCCACATGAGGAGGAAGTAGGGATCAGTACGCACACACGCGCAGGTGCCCAGGTGGAGCGCTGCTTCGGGCTGCAGGAAGGCAGGTGGGTGTCGGACGGTCCGACTTGGACCCGGCGGCATGAAACGCTGCTTTAGACTCTGAGAAAATCTACAACACTCCTGTCCTGTGCATCACTCGGACAGCTGGAGAGTTTTGATGCGCAGGAGAAGATGCGCCCGGAGCCGCCCTGCAGCCCCCGGGCTATATGGAGGAGACCGGAGCTGATCCATTTCTAATCAGTAATCAATACTTTAAAGTTGTATAAGTGCTCAGTCAACAGACTGTCCCTTAGCTTTGCAAATGCAAGTTATATTTTTTCTGTTACCATCTGGGTCAGGCTCGGATCTGACCGTCTGACCGGCATCCACCTGTCACCTGTTAGAGCGCAGTGGGGGGGGGGGGGGGATTTGGTGGTAAGTTTCATATTGGACCACTTCTTCTTGACCCATTGGCTAAAGAATTGTGACGTTGCCATCGGATGTGGCCTATTATTAAATTTCATAGCTAATAAAACGAATAAACCATATCAGCCAGGCCTAGATTGAGACTTTTATTAATATCTCAGCCGGTCGTTCACACCAGTGAGGCTGACTGATCCTCTTCCGTGCAGCGTTTTTGTGCACGTCTCTGACTCTGGTTTTTAAGCTGCCAAACAGCACATCTTTAATCTTTCCCACCTCACAAATGAGGAATTCTGTCTTGATCCCCCCAAAAGTTTCTTTTTTGGCAGAATCTCTCCTCTCCACGGTTCAACCTCGCTGGGTGAAGCCTCATCATTATGCATGTTTAAGGGCGTAACCGTGGGCGTGACATTTAAATGACGATGAATTTCAGCTGTGGAATTTATCAAGACTCTTTTGTTCGTACGACGAGATTGGACCGATACGAACGTTTTAATAAATCACACGTGGGTCCAATCGTACGACCATTTTTACGATTAGATGTGCGACCATTTCGACGATCGTTTGATAAATGAGGGCCACTGTCTTGCCGAGAAGAGCTGAAAACTAAGATTTTAATAACAGAAGCTGTTACATGAAATATATTTTGCATAAGGCATGAAGTTCTGGTAGGTTTCTGGCATTTCAGACAAATACCAGTTCCATCATGGATGGCTAGTATTGATCAGATCTTTGTTTGAAAATGTTCACTGTTAATAAATGATTTAGCTTAAGAGTTCTCTTGTGGCTTTTTAGTCAAGTCATTTGGCTCAGGGATGATCACAAATTGGTTCCCATTTTCAGCCCAAATTACTCAAAAAGAACTGATTGAGTTGAAATCATTTGTTCTCCTCTAGTTTAAAAATCCCATCTTCCCCTGCTTCATGTGGTCATATTGTTTTCCCCAATTAAGACTCATCAGGCAATGAAAATAAGTGAATATGTTACCTAAGATTCTTAAGTTCAAGGTAGATTAATAAGAATCTCTAATGAGTTTTTCATCTGCTGTGAAACTTTTTTACAACTCAACTACCGGGTATAGGATGACTTTTTTTGTAGGATTGATCGTGACTGATTTTTCAGGATTACCTAAATACATGCAGGATTGTGGCCCTCAAAGACCGGAGGTGGACACCAACAATGTAGACCAACAATCACAGAAATCTTTTAGGCACCTTTCCAGATCCTGTTTCCAACATTCACTACAAGCATCAATACAAGCAGACTTCTGTGTTAACAGTCATTCCTCAATGTTTTTCAGACATACACACATCTGTGAAGATATGCTTGGTACAGTAGGAATGACAAATCACTCCAGATCCTCTGTCCTTTGCTCTCACCAGCAACATAATTACAACAGGTCTTCTGTGTTAATAGTGGTTACTAAACTTATTTAGCCAGTCATCCATTTGTGAAGATTTGTTCGGTAGAGCAGGACTGAGGAATTATTTCATGCAGTGAAATGATCAATGTAGGCTAATAACCATGTAAAATGAAGACAAACACACTGCAAATGTAGGTGTGAACTTCAGACATGTGTTTTAAAAGAAGTAGCATTTGAAAAGCTGAAATGACTTGATTTGCATCCAGGTACACACAATGACAACCTGATTCAGTCAGAATCTTTAGGGAATCTTTACCAAAATGCTTGGGATTCATAAGGACTATCTTGAGGTTCACTGAAGAAGGTTTGGCGTTTACATAAAACATGTCCACTTTGTCCAATCTTAACCGTCCTCTAAGAATCAGCTCAGAGTGATGCTATGAACATACCTAGCGAGTTTGAGGCATATCTGATAAACCATGTACGTGATATAAAGTAAATCCGAGTTATAGCGCCCCCTAGAATTTTCAAATTTTTTTCCTTTGGCCCATGAGTAGAAAATCAAGTTCCCCTATTGGTGTATGAGTTTCATATAATTATCTGTTGTCGTTTTTGAATAGTGGCCTTTTAAGTATTTAGCTAGTTTTTACATAATGTTAGTTCGCATATAACTTTGTAACGAAAAGTAAGTTTCAAAAATCACTTTCATACGTTTTTTTCTCTCTGTCTATAGAAACTGTGGTAGGATTTTCAGCCTGATTGGGTAAAATCCCACGGACAAGTTCACGAAGATAGGTTTTGTATATTTTGCATTGTAGTGAAAAAAAATTATAGGCGGAAATGGGCGTGGCCTATGTCATAAAATCTGGGAGGGTCCAAGGAATCTGGGGATATAAGGCACTTTAAGATGCGCCAAGCCGTTTACGAGCTAGAGGCCAAAACGTAAAAGACATTGGTATAGCGCCACCTAGTGTCTGACAAGTGTCATTTTTTTTGTGGTCCACACAAAAAAAGTTTTCTACAAGCCCTGTTAGTGGCTTTATTATTGCACATTTAGTTTAGCCTCCCTGGCCATTTTTGTTAGGTCGGGGGGAAGAAAATCAGCGGTCGTGGGCCCCTGCGTGAGTTGAGCACCTGGGATTAGAAAATCGCTAATAAAACACGCCCACTTCATCCAATTGTAACCATATTCTAGGAATTTACTCACAGAGGGTCTATCTACATACCCTGGGAGTGGTGTCAAGATTGGATCAGCGGTTTTCCCAATATAAAAAATTCAGGATTATAGCGCCCCCTAGATTCTGAAAATTTTTTCTTTCGGTACGCTAGTAGAAAATCAAGTTCCGCACTTGGGTTTTGAAGCTGATGCAAATATCTGTTGTCGTTTCCGAGATATGGCCTTTTAAGTTTTTAGCTAGTTTTTCAAAAATGTTTGTTTGTGCATAACTTTGTAACAGAACAACATTTCAAAAAAGTGCTTCCTTACGTTTTTTTCTCTTGGTCTCTAGTTTATGTGATACAATTTTCAGCCTGATTGGGCAAAATCCTGAGGACTAGTTTACAAAAATAGGTTTTGCAAATATCGCCCCCTAGCGAAAAAATTTTATAGGCGCAAATGGGCGTGGCCTATATCAGGAGATGCAGGAGGGTCCAAGGAATCTGGGGATCCAAGTCCCATAAATTTATTCCAAGCGGTGTTCGAGCTAGAGGCCAAAACGTTTGACCCCCTGGTATAGCGCCACCTAGTGTCTGACATGTGTAATTTTTCTGCTCTGACCACCTCGGAACTATATGTACAAGCCTATATATGTGGCTATATTACATCGTGTGCAGTTTTGCCTCCCCACATGCTTTTGCGGCGGCGGAATAATAATAATAATAAGAATAAAAAACGAAGCAAAAACAATAGGGTTCCAGCACGCTGGAGTGCTGGGAACCGCGTTGCAAGTGCAACGCGGGCCCTGCGCTGCTCCGCGGGCTTGGAACCCTAATAAGAATAAAAATCCGTACAAAAACAATAGGGTTCCAGCACGCTGGAGTGCTGGGAACCGCGTTGCACTTGCAACGCGGGCCCTGCGCTGCTCCGCGGGCTTGGAACCCTAATTAGAAGAATTTAAATCCATTTAAAATTAAAAAAGAAATTATAAAGAAACATGCAGAGATTTTCATTTTTTAATATTAAATAAAATTACCTAAATACAAAAGGTACCTGCCGGCCCTTATTAAAGAAATAAATTCATTCAGTTAATCTGTCTATTTCTTACTTTTTGTTAATTCCAGCTAGGTAGAGGAGCAGAAAACCTCTCCTTCTCCCTTGGTTCTTTTACTTCGGGGAAATAATAAAAGGCCGGATCCAGATGACCTGAGGGGCCAAGCAGGTTCTAATTGGGTAAAAAGGTCACTGATGTATTTTGGGCCTAAACCATTCAGAGCTTTATAGACCAGCAGCAGAACTTTAAAGTCTATTCTCTGATGGACCGGCAGCCAGTGTAAAGACCTCAGAACTGGACTGATGTGGTCCACTTTTCTGGTCTTGGTGAGAACTCGGGCAGCAGAGTTCTGAATGAGCTGCAGCTGTTTAACTGTTTTTTTAGGTAGACCAGTAAAGACGCTGTTACAGTAGTCAAGCCGACTGAAGATGAATGCATGGACTAGTTTTTCCAGATTTTCCTGAGACATCAGATCTTTTATCCTTGAGATGTTCTTCAGGTGATAGTAGGCTGATTTAGTGATCGCTTTGATGTGTTTTTCAAAGTTTAGGTCTGAGTCCATCACTACACCCAGATTTCTGGCCTGATTGGTGGTTTTTATGTGGATGGACTGAAGTTCTGTGACAACCTGCTGTCGTTTCTCTTTGGCTCCAAAAACAATCACCTCAGTTTTGTTTTTGTTCAGCTGAAGAAAGTTGAGGCACATCCAGTCATTAATCTCATCAATACATTTACCAAGAGCCTGTACAGGGCCCCGGTCTCCTGGTGATACTGTAATATATAGCTGTGTGTCATCTGCGTAGCTATGGTAACTAATATTGTTGTTCTTTATAACCTGAGCCAGTGGGCTTTGTTTAGCCCCACGGGGCTTTGTTTAGCCCCCACGGGGATTCCGAAAAGGATTTATTGAGGTAAAAAAGTTACTGAGTTTCCCCTTTAATATGTGATCCAACAGCCTACTGTACTAAGCAAAACCTCGAAGTCTGTTTTTTTTTTTAGCAACAGCTAAAACGTATAGAGATCAGGTTCTGAAAAGGTTTCATCAGAATTATTTATGTGGTTTGGCTTACTATAGTTTGAAAAGTAACCTTTCTCTAGTATCTATGGTGATTAGCATTCAAAAGCTGGATAAATAACCAAAAACTACCTACAACGTTAGTACATTCACATCACTTAAAGGTGCCATGACATCAAATTTCACTTTTCTGGGGTTTTGGGGGTATAATATATGATCTGTTGTGCACTGATGAGGCCATGTGAATGTTCAGAGTGAGAATCAAAGTTCCTGTTCATAGTCAGCTTTGTCTCTCTGTTCAGAAACGGTTGAATCAGACAGCAGCTTATCATTCTACGTAATTAATTTGCTACAATAAGAGCACACTACCAAGTAAACAGCCTCCTCTCTCCTAACGGTCTGTGCACTGCCCCCCTCGTCTGATCAACTGCGAGTGGGAGAGTGACTGCTAAGCAGTCAGGTCTGGGTTTTCAAACAAATGGATTTAAAAGAAAACTTCTGCAGCAACACTGAGGGAGGCGACCACAACCTTGTCATTACCTGTAAGTTTATTTATTTTCTAAATGCTGTCTTGTCTGATAAATGTAGCTCACTGTCTGAAGTGCCCATGTTGCTAGCAGTTAGCCTTTAGCAAACTCCGACCGCTAGGGCAGCTTGACCTAGTTTCTCCAAATAAGGTTATAGCCCAATAAGGTGTAGCCAATCAAAATGAAGTCAACTTGGTCTCTGGGTAAAGCTCCATGTCATCACCGGACCCAACTGTATTACTGAGGAAGTGAGTTCTGGCATTTCAAAACAATTTGACATATGCAGCAATGCCAACAACATGAACTAGTTTTTGCTATGTCATCACTCCATTAACGTCAACTTTATATTCCTCATTAATGTCATCCAAATAAAATTACACATTTGCTCCAGAAATTATTAATGTAAGCGTTCACACTATCCTTCATCCTCAAATAAAAGTGAAATCCACATTTATAATACTTACATTTGTCCGCGTAAAATCTGATCCGCCGAGGATCCACAGCGGGTCCATACAGGAGACGGTGAGACCCCACGTGGTGGTGCTGGGAGAAAAAAACTGCACCTCCTGTTTATCTGACTTGATCTGTATCCGCAGGTCAGAGGTCTGACAGTCCGCCTTTCCCGCGTTCAGCTAAATGTTGGGCGGAGGTCAATAAGCTGACTCAGGCGGATCTGTGGACTTGAAGGCAGATCAGCCGCGGAGTCCACTGCTATCTGGGTAGTCATAAGTTTGTGTGTTCTTTAAATGCTGACTTATTTCTTTATAAAGCAGTGAAATATGCTGTTTTATGTCTTGTATTTATCAAAATGTAATGTATAATTTGTGATGCAAGTTTTATTTAGAACATTATTTTGTTAACACGGCATTTACACAGTCTTGTGTTATAACTGATTTGCCTCTGGTGTTCTGTGGAGTGGATACAATTGTTAGTAATGACAGGCTAGCAGATTCCCATTTACTTATGCTAGCATTAGCATCGGGGACCCCCGGTAACAAGAATATGAGATGAAATAAGATGAAACTGTCTCCAGTGATAAGTAGGACCCTGGCTCACTTGAAAATGAGGCCCTTTGTCAAAAATCCTGAACTTTCCCTTTAAAGGTGATTGCTAAGTTTATTTCTTCCCAGCCAGTAGGTGGCGCACTAACACTCGCTCACTCAGTTAGCGTTAGCAACATTACAGAACAATTAATTAGCATTATGAAATGTTTAACTTATGTCCAGGAGGAAAGTGACAACCTCAGCTGGACTTTTGAGCCCCTTTGCTAACTTCACCATCATTCCTCCTTTGTTTTTTTTCTCTGCTTTAATTTGAGAAATGTAACGCTAGCTATTTCCATACAAAGCAATCAAGCTAACAACTGATATTGGCATCGTAATCAGATGTAAATATTTTTTAAACCTGTCAAAAATGATAAAATAATTATTTATATGCTATATATGCTAAAATGTCCTTTTAGTAAAATTATTGCTTTTATTCTGCACCCTTCTTGACATTCTGTGGATGGATTCATTTTGAAAAAAATTATTGTTTTGATGAAAAAGTTGTATTGACAGAGATTGAGATTTGTCTCAACAAAGAAAGAAATGATGTAGAATTTTCAAACAGTTTAGGCAAACTTTTTATTATGGATGTGGAATAGAAAATATATCAGTTACTCAGTCGAAAACTTGAGAATCTCAAGTGAATCTCCACCTCCAGCTGCCCTGCAGGGGTTTCTGTTTTTGGTACTGCACCCTGGCTGCAGTCACAGCGACAAAACACTCAAAGCTTTCAGCCCACGGGTTTGTGCAGCGGTTAGTGTGGGGTTTAACTAGATTTAGTGGCCAAAGTATAACAAAAACACACACACAAACGCAGTTACATGTGTGCAGGGTGCTTCCTCTAATGATACAGCATTGTGACAAATACAGTGGCAGCGGCTGTAGTGAAGCTCCAGGACCAGCCTTTCCAGCGAATGGACCTCTCTGCTTGTGACAAATTGCATGTGGAAGGAAATCTGCAGGGCCCATTGAACTTTAGTATTGCTTTTATTCCTCTGTCATGTTCCTGCAGAGATGAAATGGGATCGTTTTCTTTCTCTTTTTTTTTTTTTTTGCCGGCTCCCTTATTCACGGCTCTGTGCCTGCTGGTGTGCTGGATAAACGGCCAGAGCTGTGTCTGACATTGAAAGACATTCTTCTCTGCTTTTCTATCCCCCCCACCTTTTTCTAACTCGCCTCAAGATTTCAGGTACTTGAAGATTCATGCCAGCAGCAGAGGTGTCTCTATGGTTTTATTCCATAAATATTGCAGACTTGCATCTTTTGTGTGACTTTTGCAATAAAAGAGAAAAAAAAAAAAACATTCAGAACATTTTGCATGTCAGCAAATGCAGCAGCATGGTCCCACAAAGCCAAAAAAAAAAAAAAAAAAACAGTAAAATTCACAGATGTCATGCAAAATCCTTTAACACTATTTTGTCCTTTGGAAATTTAAGCTCAGTAAAAAAAACTGAACTAAAAACATTTCTAAGAGTTAATTGGGTAATTGTTTTGTTTGAATTGCTTTTGATAAATATTTAACAGGAATGTTGGAGGTCAAGTCAACATTAAGGAAACAGACAAAACCCACATAGAAAGGCAGTTCAGAATGAAGGAGAAATTTAGTCTTGTTGGTGACAGAAGAAGATCAGAGGAGCACTAAAATATTTCTGAATCATCCTCTGGGTATTATGAATGTCATCAATCAGGCTTTAGACCTCTGAATCACTCCGCTGTATTATTTTGGGAATTCTGGTTTTGCCCGTCTGGGGAGTTGCTCCATCAGTCAGCTTTTAAGCACATTCATGAAAGGGGAATTCAAACAGTGTGTGTTGGTGCCATAAAAACAGCAAGCAAAATACTGCAACTGTAACTTAGGATGATACGGCTAATAACTACACGGCTGTCCTGACTGTACAGTTTCAAAAATGTCATACTCATGTCACAGCTGTCAAATCGACCTGGTTGACATCTGAGAAAAGTGGAAAAGTCTTTTCTGAGTCATTAATGGTCTCATGAGAGGCTTAATAACAGCAAAAGTCATGTTGTGTTTGTTGCTCGTCTTTGAAAAGCCTGTAGGACGCTCTGCCCTGTTCTTTTACCCTTACCATTTTTGGTGTGCTAAATTTATTTATATGTTTTAGAACAATGTGACCTCTGATCTTTCACTGTCCCTTTTTAAGGGAAGCATTTTAAGTCAAAGTACACAGTTTAATCAGAGGAGAACGTGAAAGTTAAAGACCCTGTACCTGATTTTATTTGAATCTCTCTAAGAAAAATGCTTTCTACACGGTATAATATGTGGTAAAAGAGGTAATTTCATGAAAAATAAATGACTCATTGCGTATATGCATGAATCCAGGCCTTTTTAGTTTAGGTTTCTAATGTTGTGATGCTTTTCTCTGCCAATGGAGTCCATTCCAGAGAGGTTCCGGTTTACAATCAGCCACTAACAGCGTTTTCTAACGAGGAGCACCCTCCCCTAGC
The DNA here is from genome assembly GCA_023101725.1 of Atherinomorus stipes. NCBI lineage: Eukaryota > Metazoa > Chordata > Actinopteri > Atheriniformes > Atherinidae > Atherinomorus > Atherinomorus stipes. The sequence continues at coordinate 8,670 of JALJCO010011291.1, read as the reverse complement.
GCGTGCACGGCAGCACTTGTAAACAGAACCGTATGGCGTCTATCGAAGGGAAAGTCACGTTGGCCGTTACTGTTCATACAGCAAAACGGCCTGAAAGCATCAAAACTGAGGAGAGAGACTTGAAACACAGGAGAGACCAAAGAAGGAATAAAGTTTGTTTAAATCTCGGTGGATTGTGCTGAAGGTAGAGAATATGTGCCTCGGACAGAATATGGACTGGAAACGTGCTGTAATCCAACAAGACAATAACTTTCTTCTTAGTAACTTTTTATGTGTCCTCAGCTGCTGGCACTACCGAGCTTTACATCACCTTCACTCAAAGTGGCCGGTTAGAAACTTTATTTGGTTATCATGTTGTAATGTCGCCTATAACATCATACACAATTGTGCATCTGTGTACATAACTGTAGTTACGTAAACTACCGGTTTATGAATCAAGTGACAAAATGTCATTTAGCTGATTTGCAGCCATTTACTACAACCAAAACAAGAAATTCACTAGAAGATGTGACTTTCCTCTGGAGTTTCTTTGTGCACGAGTATGAAACATGCACGTTATTTCATGCACGTTGAGTGGGAGGGAGAGTAAGAGTGTTTTCTCACTGGGAGAAACATTTAGGGGCAGGGCTTACAGTTCAAACTACACTGTTCACCTAGCTCATGGTTTAAAAATGTGCAAAATCAGGTGTAGCACCTTCAAGTTTGCATGTATGCTCACCAGCAACTTTATAAGGTACAACTGTTACTGGATTGGGCCTCCTTTAGCCTTCAGACTCCTGGTGTGATAGATCCAACAAGGTGTTGGAAATGTTCCTTAGATAATTTGCTCTGAATTGACATGACAGCATCACACAGTTGGTGCAGATTTGTCGCTGCACATCCCTCATGAGAATCCGCCACATCCCAAAGTGCTCTATTGGACTGAGATCTGGTGACTGTGGTGGCTATTGGAGTACATTGAACGCATTGTCATGTGCACAAAACAAGTTGGAGATGATTTGAGCTTTGTGACATGGTGCATTATCTTTAAAAATCTTTAAAGTAATGTATTTATTTTCTATTTTTAAGGTCTTCTCTCATATTTATTAGTATGTTTTGTTGTACTGTTTGGATTGTTATTTTTTGGGCGATTTATCTCCCCTAATGTATCGAAAACAGTATCGAGTTTGACCACCATCTTTGGTATCAGTGTCGAGAATGAAATTTTAGTATTGTGGCACCCCTAATAAAGGGATAGACATGATCAGCAACGATACTCAGGTAGGCTGTGGTGGTTAAACCATGCAACAGTGCCAAAAATTCAATTAAACCACCAGCAGCCTAAGTCGGGACGAGGAAGGTTGGATCTACCATCTGAATGTGGAGCAGAAATGGAGACTGACCAGCAGGCAACATTTTTCCATCTTTTATTGTCCAGTTTTGGTGAGTCTGTGTGAATTGTAGCCTCAGTTTCCTGTTCTTAGCTGACAGGAGTGGCACCTGGTGTGGTAGCGTTTCCGCCGACCATCTGTAGGTGGCGTATTGGTCTGAGAGGGATAGCTGCATAATGGCGTGAAGTCAACTTATAACGAAGAAGAATTTGAAACAATGAAGAAGAACTGCTGAAATCCAGCAGTTTGTATACTTTCTTCTTGGCATGTGGGTTTAAATTACAAAAAAATAAATAAATAAAAAATACTGTCCGGCATTGTAGCAAGCAGAAGGATGATTAAAGGAAAAACAAACAAAAATCATATTTAATTGCAGCGCTGTTGCCACTTTGTTCTTGGTGCTGAGTTGCACAGGAAGCAATAACTCTTTCATCCAATCAATGGATTGTAGCATGCCAAGCTCTGCCTTTTTGGGGTTGGATTGGTAAGATTGGTACCCTAGTGAATGTGCCAGAAAAGTGGAATGGGTCAGGTCAGATAAAAAGGTACCCATCCCAGTTTTTGCCTGTGGAAACACCCAAAAACGCAGAGCAACCTATTCCGACCTGAGCAACTGGTGGAAAAAGTACACCTCCAGTCCACTGCTTCCGCTTTGTCCCGCTCCAATCCGCTCCAATGCACTTCAGTCCATCTCTCCGGCGGGCTGCAAAAATCGCCGTACACTGACTCTGCATGAGTCTGTCAGCCCCCTGTCCATTCAGCCGCAAAGCAGGCAAAAGAGTACGCGCAAGATTTCCAAATTCAAGCGGTACATAATGTAGATAAGCAGCGACAACAAACTTTTTATTCAATGCAACTTCAAAGGAAACGTTGCGTCGTTCAAGCCAAGTTTTGCTACGTTTGTCATCAATTATGGGTGAGCACATTGTCCACAGCAAGTTATACACATCAATAAAATATTTCTGTAGCAGATGTAAAAAAGAAAAAGCCCTTTAATATTCCGGTTGGTTACTTTCATTGAGCTTTGCAACTTCCTCCAAACGGAGTCGAGTGGACCGGAAGGGACCAAAAAAGAGAGGTGATCCATATTTTTGGCAGAGACCAACAGACCTGAGCGGACGTGTCGGAGTGGAGCGCCGGCAGAGTAATGAACTGCTTCTCATTGACTGAAATGGCAACAGATTTGCTGCATCGTGCGGACCGAATTGGAGGCAGTGGATGGAGGGGGTCAGTCCTCTTTCTTCCTCATTTTGATTCTCACTTTGAACTTCAGCAAATTATGTTGACCATGTCCATGCACTTTCTCTACCGCTTATTCAGATTCAGGGTTGCAGGGAAGCTGAAGCCTATCTCGGCAATTGGTAGGTAAGTGGCAGGATATACCCATCAGGGTCACCAGCCCATCGCAAGGTCAGCACAGACAGACAAACCATCATTCACGTTTACACTAATTGCTCAGGAGAATTTATAGTAAGCAATTAAGCTAACATGCACATTGTTGGATCGTGGGAGGAAGCCCAGATAGAACTCATGCATACATGAGGAGAACATGCAAAACTGCACACAGAAAGTCCCCCCCACACCCAGGTTAAAACCAGTGACCTTTTTGTAACCACCACACCATCTTGACTGCACCTACATGACTAAATATATTGAGTTGCTACAATGTGATTGGCTGATTGACTCTGTGTATTACTAAGCAATAACAGATGTGCAACATGAACTGAAATTTTATATTGACAAATAATCAGACAATGTCTCATGTCTTCCTGTACAACATTAGTTATTTTGGTTTACTTGCCAAACACTTTGTACACTGAAAGTGTGTGAGCTTCCAGCATATGATGCCTCTGAAAGACTTCCAGGTTGTTTGTGTTTCCCCATGCTTGGTGCTTCCAGACAGAAAAGACCCTCGTAATTTTAAAGACATTTAAAGAGAAACTTAAGGTAGGGATAATTCAATCAGATGCCGAACGCTTGACTGGTGACTCATCATGTGGAGAGATCCTCCCAGATGTCAGCTGTGTTGTCTTTACAAACACAGAAGCAAACAGCAGGTTAGGAAAACCTTTGAACTCATCATAACTGAGAGGAGCAGATGTAATGTAGCAGTGTGTTGGGATGTACAACAAGCAATCCCCCTGCTTAGGTTCTGCCAAGGAAAATAAAGACAACCCATTTATTTGCCACTGGGTTGTTTAATTAGAGGCCCTGCAGCTCATTAATGAGAACTCTAACTAGGTGAACCGCCCACTGTTTGCTAATGAGTGGCAGGTTCTTCTCCAAGTGGGTAAAGACTGGACGTGACACAGCCAGATGTCTCCAGGGGGGCGAGGGAGCAGGAAGATGGAAGAGGTGCTGTGATTGGCAGCACAGCAGGGGGCATGGCCACCAGGTCTCTGCTAATTGCAAAGTTAAGAAACAGCAGGAGCCTATGTCATGTGTTGTTGCACTTTTACATTTATCGAACGCGGGGTCTGTCGATCGAGCTTGTTTATATCACAGATGAAGGGTTGGTGCATTTCTCATAGAAAGGTTATTAGGTATCGATGAGGAGCTGATGGCTTGTGGCCTTTGGTTGTGCTCTCTACAGTGTCAGTGGAGAAACTAGAGAGGTGAAGGAAAAGTTAGCAAACACCAGCAGGAAATAGAAGTATTGACTTCTTTATTTCTAGTCAAACTCTGAGAGGGATCATCATGGATCCCCGGACTCAATTCCTTGGTCAAAAAGTTGCTTCGAGCAACAAATTAGCATGTCTATAATAGCGATTTTCTAAAAAATGACAGATTCAAAGATTAAATATTTAAATATCCATTGTGTCATACAAATACATGCAGAATTCTGCAATTTCATAATTAGTTTTGCAAAGCAGTGTGTTGTAAAAACCAGTTTTCAACATTTGTCTTCATGATTTTTCCTGACACTTAAAAAGAAGCAGACTTTCCATTATCTTCATGTGTAGGTAGCGAATCTCAGCCAACCTCCTGGCATAATAGTCTTGTTCTTCTTTTATAACTGTTATATAGTAATATAACTTATATGATTTTAGTTATATGTTATATAGCACAGACACAAGCCTTCCTTAGGTCATACTTGCAGTTAATGTTGTCACGATTCAGTAATTCAGAAATTCAGTATTCGATACTAATACCAGTGAATTTCCATGGTACTGAACACCAAATTCGATACCATGGTCAAATAAAATAAAAAAAATCTGCAATATATCCACCTTTATTAAATTATTCACCTCTACAACATAGAACCTGAACAGATAAATAAATAAAATCTTCCTGCGGTGCTGCTTTGCCTTCAAGTATTTAGAACAAACGTTCTTTTGTTACTATAATGAACAAAGTTTCATCAACCATGAACAAGTAAATAAAAAATAAAAAAAACATAAATACATTAATAAAGTAGGTCTGTAACGGCAGGAAGCCTTTAAGTATTTAAAAGAAAACAAACAACATTGTGCTCAATCAGTACTGAAAATACCAGCAGCCATAGATCTAAACATTTTTATATAATCAACAAAGGTTCAACAAACACAACAGAAATTATAGGACAAAAGGTAACAGCACACACGTGAGCACACGCACTTGGAATGAAGCAGTTTTAGGTGATGTATTGATTCACGGACATGATGGTGATGGGGGGGGGACGACAGCCTGAATGGGTTTTATATCGAATGTTACGGATTGTGAATCTACACTGCCGATCTACTTCAACATATTGTGTGATGTTCACCGTATCGTCAACTGAAAGGGAATCTCACTGATGACGGCTGGTGCTGAGCAGGAGATGGAGATGGAGGAGGAAAAGGCCAAGCAGACATCGAATTCCCATGAAAGAGATGAAGACAGAAATCCTTGGCCAGATCTCAGTCCAACACGTTCTCACTCCCAACTCGTCATCTGTTGATGCTTGGGGAGGCTCCCTCTAAGCGCGGGGTTTACCCATCTCGTACATATGTGACTCAGAGGGTCTCTCATTGAATGTCATGGAATGTATTTGACGACATGAGAGCATAAAGAGGAGCCTTTTCCGGTGATTTTGATCAGCATAAAATCTGCTATGATCCTTTTATAGCTGATTTATTTTTTCAACCATACTGTATCTTAGACTTCAGCTTCATTATGTTGCGTTTCACTGAATGGGCAATATGCACGTTTCCACTACTTCTTGAACTTCAGACAGCACCTTTGCTTCCTGTGTCCTACTGGACAAACTGATTAATCCTGGTGTGTCTGACCTCAATAACTGACAAAACACACTGGGGTTAATCATGTCGTCAAATACCGCCAATAATGGATTTCCATAACATTCAATGAGAGACCCTCTGCGTCACATATGTACGAGATGCGTAAAGAGGTGATGCGGAGGGAGCCGGCCCAAGCGTCAACAGATGACGAGTTTGGAGTGAGAATGTGTTGGTCAGGTCTTTGTGTTCAAACGCAAACATTATCATGCAAACACTGACAAATGTGTCCAATGCTAGTATTCAGTGGGCAGAATATTCTGAGAGGCATGGTACTTTATTTCATTTCTTATATAAGCCTCAGTGTGCTTGTTCGTTCATTAAGACAATTGAATTTGTGATTTATGTTGGTTTTATTTTCTCTTTCTTATCGTAGTGTTGTAAACGCGCGTACAGTTCTCAAGAAGTGTTGGCTTGGATTTATAACTTGTCCATGTTTACAGCAAGCAACTAAAAGTAACTAAGTAACTTTTTTTTTATTTTAAATTAGATACTTCTTTACTTTTACTCAAGTCTATTTTTAGATGGGTACTTTTACTTTGACATGAATAGAATTTTGGCAAAGTAAAGATATTTTTACATAATTACAAGTTTTTAATATTTCCAACTCTGTACTTCTACAATCGTCACCACTGCTGGTATATTAAAAAAAAGAAACTTTTGAATAATTTGCTACCACTTTCAGGGTGTTAAAGTGAGCTGACCTTCAGTGATTTTCCTCCATTCCCCATTATGGCCAGTACTGAGTGGGTAGTCAGATCACATCTCGATCATTAAACTGTTTTCTGAAACCTCTTGGTTATGAGTAAGCTTCGTGAAGTCTTGTTCTACTGGCAGATTTTCACAATTTCAAATGAAAATAGCAGACCATTAAAAACAAACCTGAAAACCTTTATAAAATTTGTAGCTTTGCTGATTTCTTCCTCACTTCTTCAATAAATTGTGCCCTGACACCCTCCATATGTAATAAATACTTTTGTTTTAATGTAAGAAATGGAAGTGGGTCAGAGTGACAGCCTCCTTATGTCCCCTGGGAGTTGTTGCAGGCCCAGTGCCTTGCTTTAGGGCACCTTGAACCGTCGACTTCCATATTGGTGCCTCTCTTGCCCAGCGGTACTGGTGTAGGTCGGGCGGCGGCTCCAAACAGAGCTGGGTCACCTCCAGGAGCGCAGATGCTGCTGTTTCTCCTCCTCATCCGTCTTGCAGCCTCGACGATGGAGGCGATGTGTCTCCTGTGTCGAACAGGTGAACACAGCCATGCATTACAAGCACCGATCTGCCAACCCCGGGGGACGCAACACACACACACATGCATACACCACCAATGCCATAGCACCAGCTGGCTGCCTGAAAAAATAGTAAACATGAGTGCCTGACAGGAAATAATACTACAAACAAGGACGAGCTGAGCGCATGTTTGTCTTTGTATGATGTAGTACATGCTGCGTGAACGTATGTTCTGCTGCATCAGGTCTAAAATTAAATATCATTGCAGGCAGAACTGGCCCATTAACTGCTGCTGCCGCTGCTGCTTCACTGAGTGCCGCAACCTGAGCAAATATTCCAATTAAAGTGATGGCAGTCCAGTAGTTCTGCTAATTATTTTTGATTTCAAGGCTTTTCCTGGAGCACATTTCAAAAAAGAATATGATGTAGTCTTACCACAGTTTTGATGTAATGTTACACTCTATCTGTTATGGGTTCTAGATTCAGAAAGATTTGGTTGCTATGGCGCAGCTGCACTGTGACACGAAGCTACATGTTTTAAACATAAAACTGTGCAGCTGTGTAAATCTAATGCTGTGACAATAAAATGCGGGGTTTAAAGTGTGTTTTTCCCATTAATTAAAAAAAATTTAATTTTTGTTCGCAAAAGCAAAAGTTAAATAAAAAGCTAAAGTTGTTTATTCTAGCCATAATCATACCCACTTATTCCAAACCAGGGCCAAGTAGTAGCTTATTTCAGCTGTGATCAAAGGCAGGGCCCAAGTCACCATTCCAAAGGCAGTCAGCAAATCAACTAAAATGTCAGTAGATTTAAGTAAGATTGGTTTCCCAGTTTTCTTTAATGTGACCCATCCAGATTTAGAAAATGTCCGGATTATCACTCAGGAGGCACAGAAGCAGGGTAAGTGAGGTGGGTGTGTGAGAGCAAGAATGTGAGGTGTGAAAGAGGGAATTTATAAGATGTAGGAGGGGTGAGGTGTGTATCTGTGGGCCTTGATGCAGGTGTGCAAAGATTGGTGTTGGAGAAGGCGAATGTCTCCCCCTGGGCACTTAGGCCCTGGGCTCTGCCTTTGTGCCTGGAAGTTTTACAATGTGGGGGAGTGACAAACTTGGTCCTTGAATCTTAGCAGTATAATACATGAATCTGTTAATTGCTGTCCAAATACCAAATACCAGTGAATAATTAGGCAGATGTTGGCAGTGATCAACTCCACAGAATGTCTCCTGACAGAAGTTCCCCATGAAACTTTGGTGTCCTGGCAAATCAGGAAGCTGTTTACCAGGAAACTTGAATTTCAGTCTCCAAAGTGATCTGGATTTTTCTTCTTTTTGCTTTCAGTCATTCAAGTTGAAACTTTATAAACTATCTTGTTACATTCACTGAGACATCATGATTTGTCTTAAAAGGAAAACTTCATGTCAAAAAATGCCATTTTCTTGGCTTTGAGCAGAGATTACTGGCTCATAAAATTTAGTTTATTTTGAAATGATCCCATGAAATACCCACCAGACAATTAGCTACACACTTGATAGTAGGTGAAATGGCACAGAAACACTCATCTAAAAGGCATAATCACCACATATTGTCAAAAAACTAAATTATATAAAAGGGGAAAACTGCTTATTAAGCTTTGATGATCTGGTTACTTGTTACAAAAGCTCTAATTAATCTCTATTTCACCACTTCAGACTATGTTCATCTCAATCAAAGAACAGCATAGAGTAATGGGGCAATTGCAGGGGAGATTTTGACTGGGATGTAGTTGGGGACAATATTGTTAGTTCATCTAAAAGCATCTGTTTGTTCATTTTAAAGG
>JALJCO010011290.1:0-34007 GCA_023101725.1 Atherinomorus stipes | reverse complement strand
CAGATCAGTCTCAAAAATAATAACATCATGTAGTGTTTTCCACAAATGCACATGCTCTGGTTCACAGTAATATTTCAAATTCAGAAATGCACATGTTCTGTTTTACAAATGCACACACTCTGTTTCACAAATATAATTTTTATGCAAACTTGTAATATTAATTCAGAAATGCACACGAACTGTTTCACAAATGCACACACTCTGTTTCACAAATATAATTTTTATGCAAACTTGTAATATTAATTCAGAAATGCACACGAACTGTTTCACAAATGCACACATTCTGGTTCACAAATATGACTTTTATGCACACTTGTAATCTAAACTCACAGAACATACGAATAGCTGAATGTGCATTTACAATCAGTTTCTCATTTGTCAACCTCTGTGTATTTGTGAGAGAAATCGATACGGTCATTTTTGAGACTCCCCTGACGGCGCAGATCAACAAACGTCACCATTGGATGATGAATCTGTCAATCAAATTTACGATTTTGACTGACAGAGTCATCAGTTAACCGGGTGTGTTCGCTTTCAGCCAATCCCATAGCGCATTACATTTTCCACACAATCGCAGAGCTACCGTTACGTGCGCATGCGCAACGCAGCTGAAACGAGACAGGCGGCGAACATGGACGAGTCTCAACCAGTAAGTAACACGTCTATTTTATTATCTTATAATGTTATTGAACCATGAGTTTGTGTCTTGCCTCACTCCTGAGTCCATGACAAGCAGATAGACTCATTCTTTTGACGATGCGTGCAGTAAGATGGGGGAGACAGGCGGAGTTCGCCTATCGTTAATTAGCTTAGCTCCATTGCTTGGAGTCAACGGGATATTAGCATTAGCCTGCCTCGCCTACAGTCAAGGTGCGGTTTATGGTGGGTGTGTGTGTGGGGTGGGGTTGAATGATCAGGGTGGTTTCTCGCCTCTTTTGATTCATCTTGGGTGGCGAGGACCAAAAAAGCAGCGACAATAACCCTTTCTGACCACAGATTCTTTTTTTTTTTTAAATCCAACTCGGAGGCTTAGCCAATGTCCAAAAAAAGCGAACACAGTGTTTGTGTGCGGCTCAGGCTCGCCCCTATTAAGCAGAGTCTTATTCCTCCCTCTAGTTTAGCTTTGTCTGATGGGAGTTAGATTTTGTCCGGATTTTTCTGTCCACATCTGGAGCCCCGAGGCTTTATAAAATGAGAGAAGACTGTCCGGAACGGAGCTCTTACCCCCCTCAAACGACTTCAGTCGGGACGTTTCAGAACAGTGTTCACGATTATATGTCATTACAAATACAATTCCTATATTGGCTACCTCAGCTGCGTGGTTTTTGCGTTGTGCTAAGCTAAACGGTGGCTATAATTGTTTGCTATAATTAGTTGTATAATTGTTAGAATATAAAACGGCTTCTATTTTATCAAAAACCTATTGAAAACAACTAAATAGGAGCACTTTTCCTGACGTGTTTTTCCAGCCCAGGAAAACAACACGAAACGACCGCATGAATCTCTTTATTAAGTAGCCTGTAAAATTACATGTTTCTCCTGTGGGACGGGAGAGGACACAAAACCAATGCATCTCTATCATTGTGGGGGAATAAATTTTGAGGTTTTTGGAGTGGGCTGGAGTGTAACACAAGTTGCAGTTGCAGGCTGTAACTGTCAAAAGTTCAGGTTAAGCCGGTAGGAGTGGGATGAAGAAAACAGTCCAGTGCGGGGCTCTACTATGAAGTATGCATCTATCCCGTCTGTGAGATTTGAATTAGAACTGTATTCCACACTGGCAATACATTTTATCAGCTCTTAACTGATTTCATAATTTATCATGTCATCGTGTTACTGTTGTATCTGTTATTTGGGAATTGTTTTTGCCCCTATAAAATGTGTCATTTGACACAATATGTGCTTGTATTGCATAGATATTGTACCCGAAGGTAGTGGACAACAACCGAGCAGACACCTACTGGGCCTTCTCCAATGAAGCTGTGAACGAGCATGGCTTTCCTCTGAGGTACTCATGTTATTCCTTTCATAAAATACTATTGTATTACTTAACCCTCTGGTGCCTATTCAAAGTTCTTTTTTTGCTTACAGTGTATTATTTACCTTAGTTTAGCATTCTTGCCAAAAATAATTCCGTTTGAGGTTACACAGTGGAAAGTTCTGGCCAAACAAAGTGAAAATTTCCCTCTTCAGACAAAAGTCCCCAGGGTTAATTATTCAACATTGTTTACAACTCATTGGCAGTTGACATAATGGAATTAACCAAAAACTGTCAATTTATGTAGATCGTTTTGAATGTGTATTTGTAATGATGTTTGAAGCATGCTATTCATGTTATATTTTCATGTTATTTTTAGGGTGAGAGGAGATCAAGATGGAGAAAATGTGGCCGTAGCAGAATTAATGTTCTCAGTTCATGGTACTGACGCAAACGGCTTCATTGCAGGATCAGGGGTGAGTTAAACCTCATTTAAGAAGGTCCAATTTGTACAGTTAATATCGAAATGTATATTTACATAATTTATTCTCTGGTTTTTCCCCCTCCACATACAGAATCGAATGCCTCTGGCGTGATGTCTTCATGAGTGTTACTCATGGAATCCTGTTTCCAATCCAGAGGTAAATGTATGCTCTTAAAATGTCTGTTCATGGCTATTGTCGATCTGAATCTAAAAACCAAATGTTCAAAACTTTAGGCGGAATTCTGATAATCGCCTGCTGTTCTTTGCTTCTTGGATGCAAGTGAGAATAGTGTTCCCCCCGCCCCCCTTTTCAATCTCTCATTTTCAGTATTTGTCTGCACTTGTACTGAAGTAGATTATCAAGAATAGTGTCATTATTTAGACATTGCAGTGACAATTTCTGAGCAGTTACTTTTGTATTTATAATGAATTTCACAACTTCTACATATTGCTGTTAGGTGGAAATTATAAAATAGAGTATAAGGGTGAATCCCGTTTCACCCCTTGGCCCTACCCCTTAGCCCTTCCCCTCCGTTTTGCGCGTTCATGTGTAGGGGTAGGGGTGTCCCAATACCTGTAGGATGGAGGGGAAGGGCTAAGGGGGGAGGGCTATATACCCCTTCAAACGAAGATTTTTCGAGAGCACACTTCAAAGGAAGGGGTATGAAAATCACTGGGACGATGGCTGCTACTGAGTCCAAAAACATCCACAAATGTAAATATTTCTCCATAAATAAAGTTTAAAAAGTGTGAAAACCATTATATAGTCTAGTTTAATGCTGTTTAAATGTTTTAACGGTAATTTTTTTTGCAAAATGCACATGAAAAAAAATCGCGAGTACTACATTGACGCTTCAGTTATATATACGCTACCAGGCTGAAAACCAGCGGTGCTCTGCAGCCCTGATAATCTAGATGATCAATACGGAATTCGGCAGCATCGCTGCTGGTCTTCATGGGATAAAACACAGGCAGGGATGTCATGCAAAAATCGAATTTGCTTGTTAACGTTAATCCACAGCTGTAGACTGCTGATTTCTCCAGATTTGCGCCAACAGCTCAGCGCACATCTGCTTACACACAAGCCGGCGGAATCACTGATGACGTATGTGATTCTTGAAGGGGTGTCCCAATTTGAAGGGGTTGACTTTCACCCCTACCCCTTGTAGCTTCGTTTTAAGTGCAAGGGCCAAGGGGAAGGGGTAAGGGGTAGGGGTAAAAAAGAGAATTGGGATTGGGCTTTAAGCTCAAAACTAATTGTGATGCAAGGCATTATGAGCTTGCAAATGGGCTATCAATACTTTCGTGCGATGTAGCACTTTAATTTACAAAACAAGAATTATAGTGATACTAGGTCCTGACAGTGGTGTTATGCAATTAGTAGAACGTCATAGTGCTTCTTTCAAATGTGTTTACTTGATAATACATAATGTTCATTCACATTGTCTTTGTCAGGGTATACTGGTTCCTGAGATCGAATGGGAGGAGAGTGGATACATGAATGAACATCGTCCAGGGATCAATGTTCCTGTACTGGACAGTCCTCTCTCAGATCCTCAAATGTTGGAACTTCAGGACAAAATCAATCCATTGCAACATTCAGACTGTTTTGGAGTGGACATATCTCCAGACTGTCCAGTGTGTTGAAAACTTACTTGAGGAAACATAAATGCATGCTGGAAGGAAAAGAGAAGGGAAGGAGGAAGTAAGGGGGAAAAAAAGTGGGGAGGAAAGGTTGTAAGGAAAAGAGAGAGTAGGGAGGGAGGGAAGGAAAAGAGAAAGTAGGTACAGGGGAATGAGAAAGGGAGGAAGGAACGAGAAGGGGTTGGGGTAGTCAATAGATGCTCAATTTGAAGGTTGATTAAAGTTTTTCAAGTAACTTCATTGTGAATGTGTACTGGTCCTAAATACTTTAAAACACTTGCCAAGGTTTTTTGTTCATTTTTTACCCCCAATGGGCTATATGCACAACTCCACTACTTCCTGAACTTCAGCCAGCACCTTTGCTTCCTGTCTTCCATGACTGGACAAACTGATTACTCCAGGTGTGTCTGACCTCACTAACTGGTCAGACACACCTGGAGTAATCAGTTTGTCCAGTCATGGAAGACAGGAAGCAAAGGTGCTGGCTGAAGTTCAGGAAGTAGTGGAGTTGTGCATATAGCCCATGATTTTAGACTAAGGATACATTGAATAGGCTGCTGTCCATTTAGTTTCTGGGAAACTTCTACAAAATGTGAACACTATTTATCATTGCTAGTTTGTTCAGTCAAATGTCTTCCTGGGTCTCTAGTAAAAATGAAAAATAATTTCCAGGTGAACCACCTAATATCAGTAGAGACTCCACATCTGCTTAAATTTTAGAATTTGAATTTTCTCCATTTGTTTTCACTTACTATTCAACAGTACAGGGGTACTGTGTGCACCCCATTACCCTGTAAGAATCTCATTATGTCTTAAAATCAGTACTGTACCTGTTTTGTTGAGAGAAAAAAATGAATTTGGAATATCTGCTGCTTTTGTTGAAGGGATCATCAAGTCAGTAATATACAATAGGACAAGGTTTAAAACTTTATTGCAATGCTGAAGGTCAGTTATATACAATAAACTTTATAAAACAAGCATCTCCAATTACAATAGGGGTGGGGAACCTTGGCCCTCATCCTGCCGGACTTCCACTTGTCCTTGCTCCTACACACCTGATTCAAACCAATGAGTCTGTGTGCAGAACTTGATTAGCTGTTAGATCCATTTGATTTGAATCGGGTGTGTTGGAGTGGGGAGAAATGGAAAGCCTGAAGGGACACCGGCCCTTGAGGACCAGGGTTCCCCACCATTTAATTACATGAACAAAGTCGGTTACAAGCAAAACGGCCTTTTAAAAGTGACTGCTCCAGAATAAAACTGGGTTTGACTATTGTAAAAAATATACAACAGCATTTCTCATTTGAACACCTGAACAATTGTAGTTTAAAAAAACAAACTACATTTTAGAAGTGCCAGCTTAAGAACATGGATATTGGCATCTGCATGCAATACATACAAAAGTACCTGAACAATGGCAGACAATAGGAAAAAAAAAAACTCCCAAAGTTGAGCTTCAATGTTTAAAAAGAAAAACCCACTATACAGCAGCTGATTAATATGTATTCATAATTAATGCTGCATCTTAATGAGACTTACCTATGTAAATAAAAGTTTAAATAAAAATTCAAAAGCATATTTTAAAGTAACAAGGTAAACAAGGAATTATGTCACTGACAGCAGTAAGGAACAGGGCCCTAGACTAATCTTTGGATCTTGTGTTGACAAATGCATTAGAACTGCATCACCTTTTCAAGGCCTGCCTCACTGTAGGAGCACTGGGTACAGTAGCATGGCCACTGCCCGTTGTCATGACTGGCATGCTCTGGCTGGTGCCTTGTCAGGCAGTCGGGCCGATGACAACTTGCTGCCCAATAATTCATATAAAGCTTGAGCTGTATGCATGACCAGAGGTGATGGTTCCTGTAAAAATAAATGAACAATGAATAAAAAGCTTTTAAAAGACACTGACACTTGTCACAAGATCATGAAATGATAAAGCAATGCTTATTTAGAAATTTATTTGCCAGAGCTCATTAGCCTGATTTTGAAGATATGCTTTTTCATATATTTCTTTTGCCATCAAGAAAGTGCAACACAAGATTAAACTTAAATGGATGGGCGCTTTCTTTGTATTCTGAAAAGTTCAACATGAGTTTCCATATCACAGAATTATCTGGGAGTGAGCTTCACAGGCAAGCCTTGGATGAGATGAGCAGCGTTTAGCTTAGCACAACACAAACACCACACAGCTGTCATACATCATTTAACTTTAATTTACAGACCTGCAAAATCAGACGGTGCTTTATCAGTTGGGACGTTTCAGAACACAGTGTTCACGATTATATGTCATTACAAATACAATTCCCGTATTGGCTACCGCACAGAAGTTAACTTCTGGATTAACAGGCTGCTGCATGTGTTAGGGATAGTTGTTAGTCCCGTAGAACTAATTTTTGTCCTCTCATATAGTCAGACATAATCCGTTGTAGCGATCAAATTCTTTGAGTGAGGCAAGACACTGAAACAAAACAAAAGTTGGCTGTCACTTTTTAAATTAAATCATTGTGTTTGTTGACAAATGTTAGAAATATTGTATTTACAAACAAATTATAAATTGATCAAGATGGTTTTGAATGATTATGTTGGCACAGCTTTCCTTTAATTATATACAACAGTGTTTATTTGCCTCTTTTTAAAGGGTGGGGTAGCAGACATTTCAGGTCTCCGTTTTGGATGCGACAGCGGGTGATCCACTAATTTGTAAATTCCGTTAACTGATTAATGGCTCCGAATAATAATGCAAACTACATTTAAGTCGTTTGAGGGGGGTAAGAGCTCCGTTCCGGACAGTCTTCTCTCATTTTATAAAGCCTCGGGGCTCCAGATGTGGACAGAAAAATCCGGACAAAATCTAACTCCCATCAGACAAAGCTAAACTAGAGGGAGGAATAAGACTCTGCTTAATAGGGGCGAGCCTGAGCCGTACACAAACACTGTGTTCGCTTTTTTGGACATTGGCTAAGCCTCCGAGTTGGATTTAAAAAGAAAAAAAAAAGAATCTGTGGTCAGAAAGGGTTATTGTCGCTGCTTTTTTGGTCCTCGCCACCCAAGATGAATCAAAAGAGGCGAGAAACCACCCTGATCATTCAACCCCACCCCACACACACACCCACCATAAACCGCACCTTGACTGTAGGCGAGGCAGGCTAATGCTAATATCCCGTTGACTCCAAGCAATGGAGCTAAGCTAATTAACGATAGGCGAACTCCGCCTGTCTCCCCCATCTTACTGCACGCATCGTCAAAAGAATGAGTCTATCTGCTTGTCATGGACTCAGGAGTGAGGCAAGACACAAACTCATGGTTCAATAACATTATAAGATAATAAAATAGACGTGTTACTTACTGGTTGAGACTCGTCCATGTTCGCCGCCTGTCTCGTTTCAGCTGCGTTGCGCATGCGCACGTAACGGTAGCTCTGCGATTGTGTGGAAAATGTAATGCGCTATGGGATTGGCTGAAAGCGAACACACCCGGTTAACTGATGACTCTGTCAGTCAAAATCGTAAATTTGATTGACAGATTCATCATCCAATGGTGACGTTTGTTGACCTGCGCCGTCAGGGGAGTCTCAAAAATGACCGTATCGATTTCTCTCACAAATACACAGAGGTTGACAAATGAGAAACTGATTGTAAATGCACATTCAGCTATTCGTATGTTCTGTGAGTTTAGATTACAAGTGTGCATAAAAGTCATATTTGTGAACCAGAATGTGTGCATTTGTGAAACAGTTCGTGTGCATTTCTGAATTAATATTACAAGTTTGCATAAAAATTATATTTGTGAAACAGAGTGTGTGCATTTGTGAAACAGTTCGTGTGCATTTCTGAATTAATATTACAAGTTTGCATAAAAATTATATTTGTGAAACAGAGTGTGTGCATTTGTAAAACAGAACATGTGCATTTCTGAATTTGAAATATTACTGTGAACCAGAGCATGTGCATTTGTGGAAAACACTACATGATGTTATTATTTTTGAGACTGATCTGGCCTCATATTAGTCTGACTTCAGAAACAGATCCAGGTCCCAGTCTGATTTCAGAACCAGAACCAGGTCCCGGTCTGATTTCAGCAAGCAGGGGGAACCAGGTCTAAGTCTGGATTTCAGGAACCAGAACCAGGTCTCAGTTTGGATTTCAGGAACCAGAACCAGGTCTAAGTCTGGATTTAGGAACCAGAACCAGGTCTAAGTCTGGATTTAGCAACCAGAACCAGGTCTAAGTCTGCCCCCCCCCCCCCCCCCCCCCCCCCCGATTTCAGAAACAGAACCAGGTCCAAGTTTGGTTTCAGGAAACAGAACCAGGTCCAAGTCTTGTTTCAGGAACCAGAACCAGATCTAGGTTTGGCTTAAGCAACCAGAACCAGGTCCCAGTCTGGATTCAGCAACCAGAACCAGGTCCCAGTCTGATTTCAGAAACAGAAACAGGTCCTAGTTTGGATTTCAGGAACCAGAACTAGGTCCTAAGTCTGGATTTCAGGAACCAGAACAATGTCTAAGTCTGGCTTCAGCAACCAGAACCAGGTCTAAGTCTGGTTTCAGAGCCAGAACCAGGTCCAAGTCTGGCTTTAGCAACCAGTACTAGGTTACAGTCTGGTTTCAGCAACAAGAACTAGTCCCAGTCTGATTTCAGAAAACAGAACCAGGTCTCAGTCTGATTTCATAAGCAGAACCTGGTCTTAGTCTCGATTCAGAACCAGAACCAGGTCTTAGTCTAGTTTTAGCAACCAAAACAAGGTCCCACTCTGGCTTCAGGAAAAAGAACCAGGTCCCAGTCTGGTTTCAGGAGGCAGAACCAGGTCCCAGTCTGGTTTCAGGAAAAAGAACTAGGTCCCAGTCTGGTTTGAGAAGCAGAACCAGGTCCCATTCTGATTTCAGCAACCAGATCCAGGTCACACTCTGATTTCAGAAAACCAGAACCAGGTCTCAGTCTGGTTTGAGAAGCAGAACCAGGTCTTAGTCTGGCTTTGGCAACCAGAACCAGGCCCCAGTCTGTTTTAAGGAACCAGAACCAGGTCCCAGGCTGGTTTCCTAATCCAGAACCAGTTCAAAGACTCACTTCAGCAACAAAAAACCAGGACCCAGTCTGGTTTCAGAACAGGAACCAGGTCCCGGTCTGGCTTCAGCAACCAGAACTAGGTCCCAGTCTGGTTTCAGGAAACAAAACCAGGTCCGAGTCTGTTTTCAGGAAAAAGAACCACCTCCCAGTCTGGATTCAGCAACCAGAACCAGGTCCTAGTCTGGTTTCAGAACCAGAACCAGCTCCTGGTCTGGCTTCAGGAAGCAGAACTAGGTCCCAGTCTGATTTCAGAAAACCAGAACAAGGTCTCAGTCTGATTTCAGGAACCAGAACCAGCTCACAGTCTGATTTCAGAAGCAGAACCAGGTCCCAGTCTGGCTTCAGGGAGCAAAACCAGGACCAAGTCTGGTTTCAGAACAGGAACCAGGTCCCAGTTTGGTTTCAGGAAGCAGAACCAGGTCATGGTCTGGTTTCAGGAACCAGAACCAGGTCCCAGTCTGATTTCAGGAAACAGGATCAGGTGCCAGTCTGGTTTCAGCAACCAGATCCAGGTCTCAGTCTGGTTTCAGGAAGCAGAACCAGGTCCGATTCTGATTTTAGCAATCAGAACCAGGTCAAAGTCTGATTTCTGAAGCAAAACCAGGTCCCAGTCTGTTTTCAGGGCCCAGAACCAGGTCCCAGTCTTTTTTCAGAAGCAGAATCAGGTCCCAGGCTGGTATCCTGATCCAGAACCAGTTGAAAGTCTGACTTCAGCAACAAAAAACCAGGACCCAGTCTGGTTTCAGAACAGGAACAAGGTCCCAGTCTGGTTTCAGGAACCAGAACCAGGTCCCAGTCTGATTTCAGAAGCAGAACCAGGACCCAGTCTAGTTTCATAAGGTAGAACCAGCTTCCAGTATGGCTTCAACAACCAGAACCACCTCCCAGTC
Organism: Atherinomorus stipes; assembly: GCA_023101725.1. NCBI lineage: Eukaryota > Metazoa > Chordata > Actinopteri > Atheriniformes > Atherinidae > Atherinomorus > Atherinomorus stipes. The sequence goes on along the minus strand of JALJCO010011290.1, from coordinate 23,948 downwards.
CGGTTTCAGAACAGGAACAAGGTCCCAGTCTGGATTCAGGAGACAGAACCAGGTCCAACTCTGGTTTCAGGAAACAGAACCAGATCCCGGGTTGGCTTAAGCAACCAGAACCAGGTCCCAGTCTGGACTAAGCAACTAGAACCAGGTCCCATTCTGGTTTCAGCAACCAGAACGCCGTCCCAGGTTGGTTTCCGGAACCAGAACCAGTTCAAAGTCTGACTTCAGCAACAAGAACCAGTTCCCAGTCTGGTTTCAGAACCACACCAGCTCCCGGTCTGGCTTCAGGAAGCAGAACCAGGACCAAGTCTGGTTTCAGAAGCAGAACTAGGTCCCAGTCTGGTTTCAGGAACCAGAACCAGGTCCCAGTCTGATTACAGAAGCAGAACCAGGACCCAGTCTAGTTTCATAAGGTAGAACCAGCTTCCAGTATGGCTTCAGCAACCAGAACCACCTCCAAGTCCGGTTTCAGAACAGGAACAAGGTCCCAGTCTGGATTCAGGAGACAGAACCAGGTCCAACTCTGGTTTCAGGAAACAGAACCAGGTCCCGGTTTGGCTTAAGCAACCAGAACCAGGTCCCAGTCTGGACTAAGCAACTAGAACCAGGTCCCATTCTGGTTTCAGCAACCAGAACGCCGTCCCAGGTTGGTTTCCGGAACCAGAACCAGTTCAAAGTCTGACTTCAGCAACAAGAACCAGTTCCCAGTCTGGTTTCAGAACCACACCAGCTCCCGGTCTGGCTTCAGGAAGCAGAACCAGGACCAAGTCTGGTTTCAGAAGCAGAACCAGGTCCCAGGCTGGTTTCTTGATCCAGAACCAGTTCAAAGTCTGACTTCAGCAACAAAAAACCAGGACCCAGTCTGGTTTCAGAACTGGAAAAAGGTCCCAGTCTGGTTTCAGGAAGCAGAACCAGGTCCCAGTCTGATTACAGAAGCAGAACCAGGACCCAGTCTAGTTTCATAAGGTAGAACCAGCTTCCAGTATGGCTTCAGCAACCAGAACCACCTCCAAGTCTGGTTTCAGAACAGGAACAAGGTCCCAGTCTGGATTCAGGAGACAGAACCAGGTCCAACTCTGGTTTCAGGAAACAGAACCAGGTCCCGGTTTGGCTTAAGCAACCAGAACCAGGTCCCAGTCTGGACTAAGCAACTAGAACCAGGTCCCAGTCTGGTTTCAGCAACCAGAACGCCGTCCCAGGTTGGTTTCCGGAACCAGAACCAGTTCAAAGTCTGACTTCAGCAACAAGAACCAGTTCCCAGTCTGGTTTCAGAACCACACCAGCTCCCGGTCTGGCTTCAGGAAGCAGAACCAGGACCAAGTCTGGTTTCAGAAGCAGAACCAGGTCCCAGTCTGGTTTCAGGAACCAGAACCAGTTCAAAGTCTGACTTCAGCAACAAAAAACCAGGACCCAGTCTGGTTTCAGAACTGGAAAAAGGTCCCAGTCTGGTTTCAGGAAGCAGAACCAGGTCCCAGTCTGATTTCAGAAACAGAACCAGGTCCCGGTCTGGCTTCAGGAAGCAGAACCATCTCCCAGTCTGATTTCAGAAGCAGGACCAGGTCCCAGTCTGGCTCCAGGAAGCAGAACCAGGACCAAGTCTGGTTTCAGAACAGGAACCAGGTCCCAGTCTGGCTCCAGGAAGCAGAACCAGCTCCTAGTCTGATATCAGAACTAGAAACCAGGTCCCAGTCTGGCTCCAGGAAGCAGAACCAGGACCAAGTCTGGTTTCAGAACCGGAACCAGGTCCCAGTTTGGTTTCAGGAAGCAGAACGAGGTCCCAGTCTGGATTCAGCAACCAGAACCAGGTCGAAGTCTGGCTTCAGCAACCAGAACTAGGTCCCAGTCTGATTTCAGAAACAGAAACAGGTCCTAGTTTGGTTTCAGCAACCAGAACCAGGTCCCAGTCTTGTTTCAGGAAACAGAACCAGATCCAGGTTTGGCTTAAGCAACCAGAACCAGGTCCCAGTCTGGATTCAGCAACCAGAACCAGGTCGAAGTCTGGCTTCAGCAACCAGAACTAGGTCCCAGTCTGATTTCAGAAACAGAAACAGGTCCTAGTTTGGTTTCAGGAGACAGAACCAGGTCCCAGTCTTGTTTCAGGAAACAGAACCAGATCCAGGTTTGGCTTAAGCAACCAGAACCAGGTCCCAGTCTGGATTCAGCAACCAGAACCAGGTCCCAGTCTGATTTCAGAAACAGAAACAGGTCCTAGTTTGGTTTCAGCAACCAGAACCAGGTCCCAGTCTTGTTTCAGGAAACAGAACCAGATCCAGGTTTGGCTTAAGCAACCAGAACCAGGTCCCAGTCTGATTTCAGAAACAGAAACAGGTCCTAGTTTGGTTTCAGGAACCAGAACTAGGTCCTGGTCTGGTTTCAGGAACCAGAACAATGTCCCAGTCTGGCTTTAGCAACCAGAACCAGGTCCCAGTCTGGTTTCAGCAACCAGAACCAGGTCCCAGTCTGAGTTCAGAAACAGAACCAGATCCAGGTTTGGCTTACGCAACCAGAACCAGGTCCCAGTCTGGATTCAGCAACCAGAACCAGGTCCCAGTCTGATTTCAGAAACAGAAACAGGTCCTAGTTTGGTTTCAGGAACCAGAACTAGGTCCTGGTCTGGTTTCAGGAACCAGAACAATGTCCCAGTCTGGCTTCAACAACCAGAGCTAGGTCCCAGTCTGGTTTCAGAGGCAGAACCAGGTCCCAGTCTGGCTTTAGCAACCAGTACTAGGTTGCAGTCTGGTTTCAGCAACAGGAACCAAGTCCCAGTCTGATTTAAGAAAACCAGAACCAGGTCTCAGTCTGGTTTGAGAAGCAGAACCTGGTCTTAGTCTGGTTTAAGAAGCAGAACCAGGTCTTAGTCTAGTTTTAGCAACCAAAACAAGGTCCCAGTCTGGTTTCAGGAAAAAGAACCAGGTCCCAGTCTGGTTTCAGAGCCAGAACCAGGTCCCAGTCTGGTTTCAGGAAAAAGAACTAGGTCCCAGTCTGGTTTGAGAAGCAGAACCAGGTCTTAGTCTGGCTTTGGCAACCAGAACCAGGCCCCAGTCTGTTTTAAGGAACCAGAACCAGGTCCCAGGCTGGTTTCCTAATCCAGAACCAGTTCAAAGACTCACTTCAGCAACAAAAAACCAGGACCCAGTCTGGTTTCAGAACTGGAAAAAGGTCCCAGTCTGGTTTCAGGAAGCAGAACCAGGTCCCAGTCTGATTTCAGAAACAGAACCAGGTCCCAGTCTGGCTTCAGGAAGCAGAACCATCTCCCAGTCTGATTTCAGAAGCAGGACCAGGTCCCAGTCTGGCTCCAGGAAGCAGAACCAGGACCAAGTCTGGTTTCAGAACAGGAACCAGGTCCCAGTCTGGCTCCAGGAAGCAGAACCAGCTCCTAGTCTGATATCAGAACTAGAACCAGGTCCCAGTCTGGCTCCAGGAAGCAGAACCAGGACCAAGTCTGGTTTCAGAACCGGAACCAGGTCCCAGTTTGGTTTCAGGAAGCAGAACGAGGTCCCAGTCTGGATTCAGCAACCAGAACCAGGTCCAAGTCTGGCTTCAGCAACCAGAACTAGGTCCCAGTCTGATTTCAGAAACAGAAACAGGTCCCAGTCTGGTTTCAGCAACCAGAACCAGGTCCCAGTCTTGTTTCAGGAAACAGAACCAGATCCAGGTTTGGCTTCAGCAACCAGAACCAGGTCCCAGTCTGGATTCAGCAACCAGAACCAGGTCGAAGTCTGGCTTCAGCAACCAGAACTAGGTCCCAGTCTGATTTCAGAAACAGAAACAGGTCCTAGTTTGGTTTCAGGAGACAGAACCAGGTCCCAGTCTTGTTTCAGGAAACAGAACCAGATCCAAGTTTGGCTTAAGCAACCAGAACCAGGTCCCAGTCTGGATTCAGCAACCAGAACCAGGTCCCAGTCTGATTTCAGAAACAGAAACAGGTCCTAGTCTGGTTTCAGCAACCAGAACCAGGTCCCAGTCTTGTTTCAGGAAACAGAACCAGATCCAGGTTTGGCTTAAGCAACCAGAACCAGGTCCCAGTCTGATTTCAGAAACAGAAACAGGTCCTAGTTTGGTTTCAGGAACCAGAACTAGGTCCTGGTCTGGTTTCAGGAACCAGAACAATGTCCCAGTCTGGCTTTAGCAACCAGAACCAGGTCCCAGTCTGGTTTCAGCAACCAGAACCAGGTCCCAGTCTGAGTTCAGAAACAGAACCAGATCCAGGTTTGGCTTACGCAACCAGAACCAGGTCCCAGTCTGGATTCAGCAACCAGAACCAGGTCCCAGTCTGATTTCAGAAACGGAAAAAGGTCCTAGTTTGGTTTCAGGAACCAGAACTAGGTCCTGGTCTGGTTTCAGGAACCAGAACAATGTCCCAGTCTGGCTTCAACAACCAGAGCTAGGTCCCAGTCTGGTTTCAGAGGCAGAACCAGGTCCCAGTCTGGCTTTAGCAACCAGTACTAGGTTGCAGTCTGGTTTCAGCAACAGGAACCATGTCCCAGTCTGATTTAAGAAAACCAGAACCAGGTCTCAGTCTGGTTTGAGAAGCAGAACCTGGTCTTAGTCTGGTTTAAGAAGCAGAACCAGGTCTTAGTCTAGTTTTAGCAACCAAAACAAGGTCCCAGTCTGGTTTCAGGAAAAAGAACCAGGTCCCAGTCTGGTTTCAGAGGCAGAACCAGGTCCCAGTCTGGTTTCAGGAAAAAGAACTAGGTCCCAGTCTGGTTTGAGAAGCAGAACCAGGTCTTAGTCTGGCTTTGGCAACCAGAACCAGGCCCCAGTCTGTTTTAAGGAACCAGAACCAGGTCCCAGGCTGGTTTCCTAATCCAGAACCAGTTCAAAGACTCACTTCAGCAACAAAAAACCAGGACCCAGTCTGGTTTCAGAACAGGAACCAGGTCCCGGTCTGGCTTAAGCAACCAGAACTTGGTCCCAGTCTGGTTTCAGGAACCAAAACCAGGTCCGAGTCTGTTTTCAGGAAAAAGAACCACCTCCCAGTCTGGATTCAGCAACCAGAACCAGGTCCTAGTCTGGTTTCAGAACCGAACCAGCTCCTGGTCTGGCTTCAGGAAGCAGAACTAGGTCCCAGTCTGATTTCAGAAAACCAGAACAAGGTCTCAGTCTGATTTCAGGAACCAGAACCAGCTCACAGTCTGATTTCAGAAGCAGAACCAGGTCCCAGTCTGGCTTCAGGGAGCAAAACCAGGACCAAGTCTGGTTTCAGAACAGGAACCAGGTCCCAGTTTGGTTTCAGGAAGCAGAACCAGGTCATGGTCTGGTTTCAGGAACCAGAACCAGGTCCCAGTCTGATTTCAGGAAACAGGATCAGGTGCCAGTCTGGTTTCAGCAACCAGATCCAGGTCTCAGTCTGGCTTCAGGAAGCAGAACCAGGTCCGATTCTGATTTTAGCAATCAGAACCAGGTCAAAGTCTGATTTCTGAAGCAAAACCAGGTCCCAGTCTGTTTTCAGGGCCCAGAACCAGGTCCCAGTCTTTTTTCAGAAGCAGAATCAGGTCCCAGGCTGGTATCCTGATCCAGAACCAGTTGAAAGTCTGACTTCAGCAACAAAAAACCAGGACCCAGTCTGGTTTCAGAACAGGAACAAGGTCCCAGTCTGGTTTCAGGAACCAGAACCAGGTCCCAGTCTGGATTCAGCAACCAGAACCAGGTCTAAGTCTGGATTCAGCAACCAGAACCAGGTCCCAGTCTGATTTCAGAAGCAGAACCAGGACCCAGTCTAGTTTCATAAGGTAGAACCAGCTTCCAGTATGGCTTCAGCAACCAGAACCACCTCCAAGTCCGGTTTCAGAACAGGAACAAGGTCCCAGTCTGGATTCAGGAGACAGAACCAGGTCCAACTCTGGTTTCAGGAAACAGAACCAGGTCCCGGTTTGGCTTCAGCAACCAGAACCAGGTCCCAGTCTGGATTAAGCAACTAGAACCAGGTCCCAGGTTGGTTTCCGGAACCAGAACCAGTTCAAAGTCTGACTTCAGCAACAAGAACCAGTTCCCAGTCTGGTTTCAGAACCAAACCAGCTCCCGGTCTGGCTTCAGGAAGCAGAACCAGGTCCCAGGCTGGTTTCTTGATCCAGAATCAGTTCAAAGTCTGACTTCAGCAACAAAAAACCAGGACCCAGTCTGGTTTCAGAACTGGAAAAAGGTCCCAGTCTGGTTTCAGGAAGCAGAACCAGGTCCCAGTCTGATTTCAGAAAACCAGAACAAGGTCTCAGTCTGATTTCAGGAACCAGAACCAGCTCACAGTCTGATTTCAGAAGCAGAACCAGGTCCCAGTCTGGCTTCAGGGAGCAAAACCAGGACCAAGTCTGGTTTCAGAACAGGAACCAGGTCCCAGTTTGGTTTCAGGAAGCAGAACCAGGTCATGGTCTAGTTTCAGGAACCAGAACATGGTCCCAGTCTGATTTCAGAACCAAGATCCAGGTCCCAGTCTGGCTTCAGAAAACCAGATGCAGGTCTCAGTCTGGTTTCAGAAGCAGAACTAGGTCCCATTCTGATTTAAGGAACCAGACCCCAGTCTCAGTCTGATTTCAAAACCAGAACCAGGTCCCAGTCTGGTCTTAGGAACCTGAACCAGCTCCCGGTCTGGCTTCAGGAAGCAGAACCAGCTCCCAGTCTGATTTCAGAAGCAGAACCAGCTCCCAGTCTGATTTCAGAAGCAGAATCAGATCCCAGTCTGATTTCAGAAAACCAGAACCAGGTCTCAGTCTGGTTTCAGAAGCAGAACCAGGTCCCAGTCTGGTTTAAGAATTGAAGCTCGCTCCTCAGTCTGGAAGAATAAACTAGTTCCCAGTCTGATTTCAGAACCAGAACCAGCTCCCAGGTCCCAGTCTGGTTTCAGCAACCACATCCAGGTTCCAGGCTGGTTTCATGAAAAAGATCCAGGAACCCGTCTGGTTTCAGGAAACAGAACCAGGTACCAGTCTGGCTTCTTCAAACAGAACCAGGTTGCAGTCTGGCTTCAGCAACCAGAACCTCTCCCAGTCTGGTGTAAGTAACCAGAACCAGGTCCCAGTCTGTTTTCAGAAGCAGAACCAGGTTACAGTCTGATTTCAGGAACCAGAACCAGGTCCCAGTCTTGTTTTAGGAAGCAGACCAGGTCATGGTCTGGTTTCAGGAACCAGAACATGGTCCCAGTCTGATTTCGGAACCCAGAACCAGCTCCCAGTCTGGCTTAAGCAACCAGAACCAGGTCCCAGTCTGATTTCAGAACCAGAACCAGCTCCCAGGTCCCAGTCTGGTTTCAGCAACTATAACCAGGTCCCAGTCTGGTTTAATGAAAAAGAACCAGGGACCAGTCTGGTTTCAGGATCGAGAACCAGGTCCCAGTTTGGTTTCAGGAACCAGAACTAGGTTCTGGTCTGGTTTCAGGAACCAGAACTAGGTCCCAGTCTGGTTTCAGAGGCAGAACCAGGTCCCAGACTGGCTTTAGCAACCAGAACCAGGTTGCAGTCTGGTTTCAGCAACAGGAACCAAGTCCCAGTCTGGTTCCAAAAACAAGAACCAGGTCTCAGTCTAGTTTGAGAAGCAGAACCAGGTCTTAGTCTGGCTTTAGCAACCAGAACCAGGTCTTAGTCTGGCTTTAGCAACCAAAACGAGGTCCCAGTCTGGTTTCAGGAACCAGAACCAGTTCAAAGTCTGATTTTAGCAGCAAGAAACCAGGACCCAGTCTGGTTTCAGAACTGGAACAAGGTCCCAGTCTGGTTTCAGAACCAAACCAGCTCCCGGTCTGGCTTCAGGAAGCAGAACCAGGACCAAGTCTGGTTTCAGAACAGGAACCAGGTCCCAGTCTGGCTTCAGGAAGCAGAACCAGGACCAAGTCTGGTTTCAGAACAGGAACCAGGTCCCAGTTTGGTTTCAGGAAGCAGAACCAGCTCCTAGTCTGATTTAGAAGCAGAACCAGGTCCCAGTCTGGCTCCAGGAAGCAGAACCAGGACCAAGTCTGGTTTCAGAAAACCAGAACCAGGTCTCAGTCTGGTTTCAGAACCAAGATCCAGCTCCCAGTCTGGCTTCAGAAAACCAGATCCAGGTCCCAGTCTGATTTCAGAAAACCAGAACCAGGTCCCAGTCTGGTTTAAGAATTGAAACTCGCTCTCAGTCTGGAAGAATAAACTAGTTCCCAGTCTGATTTCAGAATCAGAACCAGCTCCCAGGTCCCGGTCTGGTTTCAGCAACCACATCCAGGTTCCAGGCTGGTTTCATGAAAAAGATCCAGGAACCCGTCTGGTTTCAGGAAACAGAACCAGGTCCCAGTCTGGCTTCTTCAAACAGAACCAGGTCCAAATCTGGCTTCATCAACCAGAACTAGGTCCCAGGCTGGTTTCAGGAACCAGAACCAGGTCCAAGTCTGGTTTCAGAAAACCAGAACCAGGTCACAGTCTGATTACAGAAGCAGAACCAGGTCTTAGTCTGGCTTAAGCAACCAGAACCAGGTCCCAGTCTGATTTCTGAAAACAAGAACCAGGTCTCAGTCTGGTTTCAGAAGCAGAACCAGCTCCCAGTCTGATTTCAGAAGCAGAACCAGGTCCCAGTCTGGCTTCAGGAAGCAGAACCAGGACCAAGTCTGGTTTCAGAACAGGAACCAGGTCCCAGTCTGGTTTCAGCAACCAGAACCAGGTCTCAGTCTGGTTTCAGAAGCAATACCAGGTCCCAGTCTGGCTTCAGCAACCAAAACCAGGTCCCAGTGTGATTTCAGGAACCCGAACCTGGTCCCGGTCTGGTTTCAGAAACAGAACTAGGTCCCAGTCTGGCTTCTTCAAACAGAACCAGGTCCAAATCTGGCTTCATCAACCAGAACTAGGTCCCAGTCTGGTTTCAGGAACCAGAACCAGATCCAAGTCTGGCTTCTGCAACCAGTACCAGTTTGCAGTCTGGTTTCAGCAACCAGAACCAGGTCCCAGTCTGGTTCCAAGAACAAGAACCAGGTACCAGACTGGCTTGAGCAACCAGAACCAGGTCCCAGTCTGATTTAAGAATTGAAACTAGCTCTCAGTCTGGAAGAATAAACTAGTTCCTAGTCTGATTTCAGAACCAGAACCAGCTCCCAGGTCCAGTTCTGATTTCAGCAACTATAACCAGGTCCAAGTGTGATTTCATGAAAAAGAACCAGGTACCAGTCTGGTTATAGGAACCAGAACCAGGACCAAGTCTGGTTTCAGAACAGGAACCAGGTCCCAGTTTGGTTTCAGGAAGCAGAACCAGCTCCTAGTCTGATTTAGAAGCAGAACCAGGTCCCAGTCTGGCTCCAGGAAGCAGAACCAGGACCAAGTCTGGTTTCAGAAAACCAGAACCAGGTCTCAGTCTGGTTTCAGAACCAAGATCCAGCTCCCAGTCTGGCTTCAGAAAACCAGATCCAGGTCCCAGTCTGATTTCAGAAAACCAGAACCAGGTCCCAGTCTGGTTTAAGAATTGAAGCTCGCTCTCAGTCTGGAAGAATAAACTAGTTCCCAGTCTGATTTCAGAATCAGAACCAGCTCCCAGGTCCCGGTCTGGTTTCAGCAACCACATCCAGGTTCCAGGCTGGTTTCATGAAAAAGATCCAGGAACCCGTCTGGTTTCAGGAAACAGAACCAGGTCCCAGTCTGGCTTCTTCAAACAGAACCAGGTCCAAATCTGGCTTCATCAACCAGAACTAGGTCCCAGGCTGGTTTCAGGAACCAGAACCAGGTCCAAGTCTGGTTTCAGAAAACCAGAACCAGGTCACAGTCTGATTACAGAAGCAGAACCAGGTCTTAGTCTGGCTTAAGCAACCAGAACCAGGTCCCAGTCTGATTTCTGAAAACAAGAACCAGGTCTCAGTCTGGTTTCAGAAGCAGAACCAGCTCCCAGTCTGATTTCAGAAGCAGAACCAGGTCCCAGTCTGGCTTCAGGAAGCAGAACCAGGACCAAGTCTGGTTTCAGAACAGGAACCAGGTCCCAGTCTGGTTTCAGCAACCAGAACCAGGTCTCAGTCTGGTTTCAGAAGCAATACCAGGTCCCAGTCTGGCTTCAGCAACCAAAACCAGGTCCCAGTGTGATTTCAGGAACCCGAACCTGGTCCCGGTCTGGTTTCAGAAACAGAACTAGGTCCCAGTCTGGCTTCTTCAAACAGAACCAGGTCCAAATCTGGCTTCATCAACCAGAACTAGGTCCCAGTCTGGTTTCAGGAACCAGAACCAGATCCAAGTCTGGCTTCTGCAACCAGTACCAGTTTGCAGTCTGGTTTCAGCAACCAGAACCAGGTCCCAGTCTGGTTCCAAGAACAAGAACCAGGTACCAGACTGGCTTGAGCAACCAGAACCAGGTCCCAGTCTGATTTAAGAATTGAAACTAGCTCTCAGTCTGGAAGAATAAACTAGTTCCTAGTCTGATTTCAGAACCAGAACCAGCTCCCAGGTCCAGTTCTGATTTCAGCAACTATAACCAGGTCCAAGTGTGATTTCATGAAAAAGAACCAGGTACCAGTCTGGTTATAGGAACCAGAACCAGGACCAAGTCTGGTTTCAGAACAGGAACCAGGTCCCAGTTTGGTTTCAGGAAGCAGAACCAGCTCCTAGTCTGATTTAGAAGCAGAACCAGGTCCCAGTCTGGCTCCAGGAAGCAGAACCAGGACCAAGTCTGGTTTCAGAAAACCAGAACCAGGTCTCAGTCTGGTTTCAGAACCAAGATCCAGCTCCCAGTCTGGCTTCAGAAAACCAGATCCAGGTCCCAGTCTGATTTCAGAAAACCAGAACCAGGTCCCAGTCTGGTTTAAGAATTGAAACTCGCTCTCAGTCTGGAAGAATAAACTAGTTCCCAGTCTGATTTCAGAATCAGAACCAGCTCCCAGGTCCCGGTCTGGTTTCAGCAACCACATCCAGGTTCCAGGCTGGTTTCATGAAAAAGATCCAGGAACCCGTCTGGTTTCAGGAAACAGAACCAGGTCCCAGTCTGGCTTCTTCAAACAGAACCAGGTCCAAATCTGGCTTCATCAACCAGAACTAGGTCCCAGGCTGGTTTCAGGAACCAGAACCAGGTCCAAGTCTGGTTTCAGAAAACCAGAACCAGGTCACAGTCTGATTACAGAAGCAGAACCAGGTCTTAGTCTGGCTTAAGCAACCAGAACCAGGTCCCAGTCTGATTTCTGAAAACAAGAACCAGGTCTCAGTCTGGTTTCAGAAGCAGAACCAGCTCCCAGTCTGATTTCAGAAGCAGAACCAGGTCCCAGTCTGGCTTCAGGAAGCAGAACCAGGACCAAGTCTGGTTTCAGAACAGGAACCAGGTCCCAGTCTGGTTTCAGCAACCAGAACCAGGTCTCAGTCTGGTTTCAGAAGCAATACCAGGTCCCAGTCTGGCTTCAGCAACCAAAACCAGGTCCCAGTGTGATTTCAGGAACCCGAACCTGGTCCCGGTCTGGTTTCAGAAACAGAACTAGGTCCCAGTCTGGCTTCTTCAAACAGAACCAGGTCCAAATCTGGCTTCATCAACCAGAACTAGGTCCCAGTCTGGTTTCAGGAACCAGAACCAGATCCAAGTCTGGCTTCTGCAACCAGTACCAGTTTGCAGTCTGGTTTCAGCAACCAGAACCAGGTCCCAGTCTGGTTCCAAGAACAAGAACCAGGTACCAGACTGGCTTGAGCAACCAGAACCAGGCCCCAGTCTGATTTAAGAATTGAAACTAGCTCTCAGTCTGGAAGAATAAACTAGTTCCTAGTCTGATTTCAGAACCAGAACCAGCTCCCAGGTCCAGTTCTGATTTCAGCAACTATAACCAGGTCCAAGTGTGATTTCATGAAAAAGAACCAGGTACCAGTCTGGTTATAGGAACCAGAACCAGGTCCAAGTCTGGTTTCATGGAAAAGAACCAGGTCCCAGTCTGGTTATAGGTACCAGAACCTGGTCCCGGTCTGGTTTCAGAAGCAGAACCAGGTCCCTGTCTGGTTTCAGGAACCAGTACACGGTTCCAGTCTGGCTTCAGCAACCAGAACCAGGTCCCAGTCTAATTTCAGGAAACAGAACCAGGTCCCAGTCTGGTTTTTGAGGCAGAACCAGGTCCCAGTCTGGCTTCAGAAACCACAACCAGGTTCCAGTCTGGCTTGAGCAACCAGAACCAGGTCTCAGTCTGGTTTCAGCAACCAAAACCAGGTCCTGGTCTGGTTTCAGGAACGAGAAAAAGGTCCCAGACTGGTTTCAGAAGCAAAACCGGCTATCAGTCTGGCTTAAGGGAGCAGAACCAGCTCTAAGTCTGATTCCAGAACTGAGAACCAGCTTCCAGTCTGGCTTGGGCAACCAGTACCAGGTCCCAGTCTGGTTCCAAGAACAAGAATCAGGTCCCATGCTGGCTTCAGCAACCAGAACCAGGTCCCAGTCTGATTCCAGAAGCAGAACCAGGTCCCAGTATGGATTCAGCAACCAGAACCAGGTCCCAGTCTGGCTTCAGGAAGCAAAACCAGGTTCCAGTCTGGTTTCATGAAAAAGATCCAGGAACCCGTCTGGTTTCAGAAGCAGAACCAGGTCCCAGTCTGATTTCAGAACCAGCTCCCAGTCTGATTTCAGAACCAGCTCCCAGTCTGATTTCAGAACCAGCTCCCAGTCTGATTTCAGAACCAGGTCCCAGTCTGGCTTCAGGAATGCTTAAATTAACTGACAGTAAGGGATTTGCAGCATCTGCACAGCTAATTTAATAAAAAGTTATTACTTTAATGCACATCAGAAACAGCTGATTGTTAAAGTGAAAAGAAGTTGTAAATTTTCATTTGCACAAATAAAGCAATTTTCAAGTATTTTGCCTCGTGTCAATCATATCGCCAGTTATATCGTTATCGCAAATTCTATAATTTATATTGTGATAAATATTTTGGGCCATATCGCCCCGCCCTAGTTGGAATTCATCCAAAAACTCTTTTTTTTCCCTTTTCTTCTTGTCCTGTCCAGCATCATAGCAGCAGAATGGAAATCTGGTTGCTTTATTGTGATGAACAGTTTTGCTTTGCCAAGCGGAGCTTTATGAATATAAGGCTCCACTTGATATCATGTTTATTCATTTTATTTCTTTATTTAAACATTTGTCTATAACAGCATTCCATACCATACTGCTGGGCCTGACAAGGAGAAATGAAAGTTAACAGAGGTAATGATAGAAAGTGGAATGGAGGGAGGAAGAGGAAGAGAGAGAGAGAGAGAGAGAGAGAGAGAGAGGGGGAGAGAAAACATGAACCCACCTACACAGCCCACCGACGCATCTGCACAGAAACCCCAAAACAACACCTCAAGGTCTCTGCTGGAAAACAAAACAAGCAATCCCCCACAGGAGGACCTGCAGGTGGCTTAAATATCCTCAGATCATACAAACACACGCAGAACTACGCAGAGAAGAGGTACAACCTAGTCATCGCAACGGGAAGCAGTGTCACAGTGTCAACATGCATAATAAAGGGTCTCCGTGGTGATACAGTCATGCAGATGCAGCCTCGTCTCTGCAAGGAGGAGGAAGCCCGCAAGGCTCACGACCCAGGCCCCCAGCAGCCTGACTGTGCCCAAAATATTGTTTCCACACAAGATTGTATTTGGCAACCCACAATGGCGGCATGTATCGGCTTACAAACGTAAATAAAATGCCATTATCGAACCCGTTAACATTTATTTTATAATTATTTTTAGGCTAAATATAATTTTTCTAGGAAATGTTGTTCTTTCATTCTGTACACCCCCAAACGACCTGTGGAGGTGTTATTCTTTAAAAATATAGCTTTTAATAAAAATGTTACATATTTAACCTTTAAGTTTGCAGACGACACGACCGTGGTGGGTCTGATCAACAACAACGAGACAAACTACAGGAGTGAGGTGAGCCGCCTGGTCACGTGGTGCAAGGACAAGCATCTCCATCTGAACGTGGAGAAGATGAAGGAGATGGTGGAGGACTTCAGGAGAGAGCCTGTCCAGCATGCAGCATGCTGCACTGATCATCAACGGTGCTGAGGTGGAGCGGGTGCAGCACCAAGTTCCTGATCGTCCACATCTCCAAAGACCTGCCCTGGGACACCAACACTACAGCCGTGGCCAAGAAAGCCCGACAGAGACTCTACCTCCTGTGGAAACTGAGGGAGTAAGAGCCCCATCATGCACTCCTTCTACAGGGGCACCATGGAGAGCATCCTGCCCCCCCCCACTCGTAAACTCTCCTGCAGACCTCACTTTATCATCACCATGGCACCAGTTCAACACTGCAGAACATTGTACTAAATGGCACTACTACATATTGCACTATTGCATCTATCAGTACTGCTGCTCAGTTTGCCCTTCCTGATGCGTTACTGCACTATTGCCACTGTATTGTTAAGCCTCGTTTCCACCCGCGGGTCTGGGTCAGGTCGGGCCGGGCCAGGCCGGATCGGGTGGGTTTGGGTACGGATGTGATGATTTCACGCAGTGTCCCCACAGCAACCTGTACCCTTATTCTGGAGGCGTAGAATTAGCTGGACAGCGCTGCTACGTGATTGTGTGACATCATCACCGTGTAACGCCGTTTAACCAAAACACCGGCGCCACACGTGACAGAAACAGAAAGGAGTCACCCCGGCTTTGTTTTTACGCTGGGTCACACGGGAAGTGGCGGATTTTTCAATGAATCAGCTGATTGCTGTGTATTAGCTCCACCTCTTTGGTCCGGGTCGGTTAGATCAGTACCCCTACCGAAGGGTGCCAAAAAAGTAGGCCGGGTCGGGTCGGATATAAGGGTACCCGTCCCAGTTTTTATCTGTGGAGACGCAAAAAAACGTGGACCGATCCGGCCCGACCCGACCCAGACCCGCTGGTGGAAACGGGGCTTAACATTGCTAAAAACCTACTGTACACGTACATTTACATGTTTGCAGTGACTATTTGCACTATTGTCTATCAGGACCTCTGGACTGTTACATTGTCAAACATTACAATGTTATATGCTACGATTACATCGTTTACATTGTCATTGCACTGTAATATCTGCACTACTTCGTACATTAGGATTGCAATATCGTTCACATTGTCTACTGTCAACCCATTTGTTAATATGTAATCTTTTTTAGTATCTAAACTTAGTTGTGTTTGGATTTCTAGGTATCTGAGCGGATTACTATATATGTTTTTATATTTTTTATATTTTATCCTGTAGTTTATTATATTTTATGCACCGTGGGTTAGAATGGACTGTAATTTCATCTGTGCTGTGGCACATTTGACAAATTTATTTGGTTGGTTGTTTGGTTGGTTGTTTGGTTGATTGGTTGGTTATGGACGCTACCCATTCAGGACACTTAGATTACATTGGACGAGCAGTATGGAGGAATATTGACAAGTTTTTGTGGAATTTTATGGACCTTTTTGGTTCAATCGCCGGTGAACTCCATTATATGAAAGTTGGGGGAAACGTGCTCCAGAGTCTTGCTCAGCATGAGGGTGAGTAGAAAATGAAGGACCATCATTCTATGCGTACTTTTTTCTTTAAATGAATAGATAAATAACTAGCTACTGATTAGCTAACTAAACTAAACAAATGCTTTATCAGTCCCTAAGAGGGTTGTTCATAAATGAGGTGTTGTAGCTTGTTATAATACAATAACATTTTTTTATTCCATGTGACATGTTCTTGTATTGTCTTAGTTCTATCGTTGCTCAGCTATGACATATATTTTATTGTCAATGTTTATTTGAGGTATTTTTGTGAGATCAGGTTGGCCTGGGAAGCTCTGGTCAAACTCTGATGTCTGATCATGTTGAGGTTTTTGACGTCAGCAGGGAGATTGCAGGCACACCCAGGATGCATGATGCTGCGTTTGTTTCTAATGTGAAGCAGGTCTGAGATCAGCGCACCGATCAGGAGCCTACAGTGGTTCCTGCAGAGCTGCAGGTTCTGGTGTCTTCAGCCTCCTGACAGGGTCAATAAACCCACGCATTAGTGCTGTAAGGCTGATTTATGTCAGCCGTTCACCAGTCTGTGGACATGTTTGCCTCAGTCATCCGTCTGTCTTTGCTTCATGTGGAGGAAGGGTTTTACCAGAGCAGAGCAATCTGTCAGCAGAGACACTTCTCCAGATGGTAAAGTCTGCAGATGTCTGGGACGCACCTGCAGGCCTCTTTAGCCCGTCCACCTTTAGCCCGACGGGGGTGCAATGCCCCGTCCATGGGGCATTGCACCAGGAGGAATTCAAACAGTAACACAGCTCCTCCAAAGCAGATATGGATGGAATGAAGGTTGTACTGACACTTAAACGATGTCTTTTAAACAGAGAAGGAAAATGTCTAAATGGTCTGAATGAAGAGATGATAACTGATAAGAAATTATCGATGTCAATGCCATTATTGATGCCGCTTATCGATTCGATTCCTTATAGATTTTCTCATCAATGCCTTTTAGGCTGTTGTATTTGAAAAAACAAACAGAAAATGTAGGCTATGGCTTGTAACAAAAGCTTTCTTTTATTTATTGTGCTGCATGTTTGAGTATCAGTGTGATGGAGACCTGGGGTTCCATCACCACCTGTTAAACTGAGTAAACAGTCCTTAAATGATTGGCAAAGTTAAAGTGGAAAGTACAATGTTTTACTGGAATATGTGAGAGTACAATTGAAATGAAGAAATGCAGATTGTTTTATTGAAAGATGAAATAGTAAAATGTTGTTTGTTTGCAGGGGGGACTGGCCATCCTGCCTGTGTAAAAAGAAAGAGGAATTTAGATTTTAAGGAAATCTAAAGACCTTTTGTCTTCTTCTTGGCAGTGCTGGGGAGGTAAAAGAGGGAGGTTAGGCCAAATTACCTGCTTAAAACCTGTTGCAGTGAACTATTTTAATGAGGGGGGAGGGTTAAGAGGAACTATGCGTTTTTTCAGAGTAGATTGTAAAGGTAGAATTATTTAATTATTTATAGGCATGTATGTAAATATTTATTCTTTAGACTTAGGCTTTAGACTTTTAGACTTTATTGTCCCCAGGGGAAAGTCTTTTCCACAAACCAGGGTGATATTAGGATGTTATTTTTATGTTTATATTTTCGAGCTTTTCTATTATGCTCCCACCTCAATGGGTTATCTGAGCTAATGGGCTCTATGCACGACTCCACTACTTCCTGAACTTAAAGGGACGGTGTGTAATCGGGAGCAGCTCCCTCGTACTTTTCATGCTGCGTTCGCGTGAAACCGGGCAGACCGACGACATCCGCTGCATGTAAAGTTATCACCGGCCTCTATGTGAAGACGTGGTCCGTCAGTTACAGTGACATCAGTCCACATCTCTTTGGTTGTCATGGCGATGTCGTATTGTTTTCCCTGACCCATGTTTTACCGTCTTTCGCTCGGCTTCATTGATTAAAATGACATCTGGTTTGTTACCAACGGCCGTCTGCCCGACTGCACGTGAACGCAGCATCAGTGAGACGCTGGTTTCTCCCACTGCAGCGCGGTGACTTTTCAAAGGCATTACCTCGAACTGAGCTGAAAACTCCGGTGTGTCCGGTGAGTTTCTGTGTTTTCCTGCTGTCACGCTTCTCCTGAACGCAAAAACATGACGATACGACATGGCAGCCCCCACCGAGCCGCCCCGCTCGATGTGTAAATGAATGATACGAACGGCAAATTTAGAACTTAGAGGAGCACTTCAGTTTGTTGATGGGAGTGATTACTGATTAATGAAAAAACACTTTTGAACCAAATAATCAGTTTTTGTGAATAAAACACAGGAGAACTTACACAATATCCCTTTAAGGTAGCTCCTTTGTTTCCTGTCTCTCATTACTGGACAGACTGATTAATCCAGGTGTGTCCGGCCAGTTACTGAGGTCAGACACACCTAATACGTTCCCGCTCCACCCAGCTTATCCAGTGATAAAAGACAGGAAACAAAGGAGCTACCTTAAGTTCAGGAAGTAGTGGAGCTGCGCATAGAGCCCGTTGTCTGTAGCAGGAGGATATAAAAGGCCTGAGATGCTCTTTGTGAGGTTGTTGATCATCAGTTCTAGAATGACTAATAAATTGTGCCAATCATGGATGGAAAACTTACTTAAGTCTTACGCCTCTTCTTAAACTGTGGAGAGACCGACGGCCAAATTGACAATCAGCAGATAAAAATGTCACAGAAAAATAGGAGAAAATCAACAAAAACATCTGGGGGAAAAAGGCAGCTTTATCTGGAACTTAAGAGCAACCACTGAACTCTGACCTGCAGCCTGCCTGGTGTTTCATGTGTGTTTCACCCCATCACCACACAAGAATGACCTCTGAAATTCTCCCGTTCCACCTCATCATGATGAGAATCTCCCGTTCCACCTCATCATGATGAGAATCTCCCGTTCCACCTCATCATGATGAGAATCTCCCGTTCCACCTCATCATGATGAGAATCTCCCGTTCCACCTCATCATGATGAGAATCTCCCGTTCCACCTCATCATGATGAGAATCTCCCGTTCCACCACATCATGATGAGAATCTCCCGTTCCACCTCATTGTGATGAGAATCTCCCGTTCCACCTCATTGTGATGAGAATCTCCCGTTCCACCACATCATGATGAGAATCTCCCGTTCCACCTCATTGTGATGAGAATCTCCCGTTCCACCTCATTACAATGAGAATCTCCCGTTCCACCACATCATGATGAGAATCTCCCGTTCCACCTCATTGTGATGAGAATCTCCCGTTCCACCACATCATGATGAGAATCTCCCGTTCCACCTCATTGTGATGAGAATCTCCCGTTCCACCTCATTACAATGAGAATCTCCCGTTCCACCTCATTACAATGAGAATCTCCCGTTCCACCTCATCATGATGAGAATCTCCCGTTCCACCTCATCATGATGAGAATCTCCCGTTCCACCTCATCATGATGAGAATCTCCCGTTCCACCTCATCATGATGAGAATCTCCCGTTCCACCTCATCATGATGAGAATCTCCCGTTCCACCTCATTGTGATGAGAATCTCCCGTTCCACCTCATTGTGATGAGAATCTCCCATTACACCACATCACAATGAGAATCTCCCGTTCCCCCTCATTGTGATGAGAATCTCCCGTTCCACCTCATTGTGATGAGAATCTCCCGTTCCACCTCATTGTGATGAGAATCTCCCGTTCCACCTCATTGTGATGAGAATCTCCCATTACACCACATCACAATGAGAATCTCCCGTTCCACCACATCACGATAAGAATCTTCTTTCCACCTCATCACGATGAGAATGTCCCTTTCCAACATCACAATGAAAATGTCCTGTTCCACTTCATCTTGATGAGAATCTCCTTTGGGTTTTATTGTTTGCAGTGGTTTACACCTGGTCCTCCATCTCTGAGGAAAGAGACATTGGATAATTGGAAGAAGCTGCTGCCACATGGACTCCTCCAGAGGGGATTTTACTCCGGCACCCTGCTTTGCAGCATAGAGATGCTGGCACCTTTTTATCAAAATATACTGTTAATCTTTACCTGGACTAAATTGTATATTTGACAGCTACTCCTCAGCAAACCACAAATCAGGTCTTTATTTAGGCCTACTGGTTATACTTGTCCACAGGCTCCCGACCCATGTCAACTCGTTCATCTGATCCCAAGACCATCCATTCCATCGGCTCCAGCGCGCAGCCATTTAAGTGGAGCTAGATGGGATGTGCGTATCATTACTGCTGGATACTGCGGCCTCTCGCTCCCTACTCAACAAATCCACGGTTCGCCAGCTGTTTCCTCATCACACCATTGAGGCAGATGCAGAGGAACTGTATGGCCAGCTACTTACTTTACTTACTGAGAGCTACGTTGGTCGTGACTGGAGATGCTGGGTTATATTGTTGAGTGAAGGACTGTGCCAGCTCTTCGCACAGTCAAGATGATAAAAAAGTCAAACAAGGGCACGTTACAGTTTTTTAAGATCTCCGGTTTGAAAAAAAAAAAAGAGAAAAAAGTCAAGGATTGTAAACTGCTGAAGTGATGGGGGGGGGGGGGGGGGGGGCACCAAGTGGCTGACAGCTGCAGTCTGAAGGAAAGAGATTAGCGGTTACTTTCTTTTGTCATTTACTGGTAATGTTGGACATCGCAAACATCTGCCTGAGTCTGACAGCTTATTTTGGTCTTTCACAAATCAGACACACACTCTTCAATGTTTTCTATTTTATAAATAAATGATTGAAACCAGTTAAATATCGTCCTCCTTACGTGTTTATTTCAAGGCTCACAAATGTTTTCTTAACTAGCAGCATAACAGTTAACTGTGTAAAAGGCAGAATAACACTTCTCTAACATTAACAGAGCAAAATTACAAATATTACCACGTTACAAACTGATTGTGAAGACTAAATAATTCACAATGCATCAGCCGCATGTCTCCACGGAGGACGGAGGTAAGCGGTCCAGACTACTGTCCCACTCTGAGCCATTCAGCTCAGATAGGTCCAGTCCGGATATGTCCCCTAGTTTCTCCAAATAAGTCTTCTTTGTGCGAGACATTAAATTATTCCTGCACGGCTTTTCTTCTTTGCTCCTTTTCCCTCCAATGTTAAAACTCCCGTCAGCTCTCGTTTTGACAGTCAAACCTGTACAAACATCATGGCGGCGCGACTCCGCTTCGCTCAGAATTGTCACGTGACTCCTCAGGCTCCATACGCACTGATGGCTGAATGAATGCTGCACACAGGACTGCAGAGATGCAGCATCGGGTCAGAATCGTTTCTCATGACGTGTGCAGGCGACATGTCAAGTTTTCAATCCTTTAATTAAATAAAAATCAACATCACTGTTTAACACGGATTATTCCAGACATGAATCTGAACATCTGCAGCTGCATCATGCTAGTTTAAGCTGACATTATTTATGTCTTTTTATTTTCTTTTATTTTTTGCCAATGCCATATTTTCTAATTAAAATCATCTTCTGCTCCTTCACACAACGACTGTTGCTGCTGTTCTGAGGTGGCTTTCCTGCGTGAAATTGGCCCCCACCCCACAGAAAACTCAAAAAGTAAATGAAGAGTTTATTTGCAAAAGCAGTTAACTCCATTTTTTCTACATGCCGTTTGTCTATTTTTGCAAATGAACTCTTCATATTTATCTTATATTCTGTTTTTTATTTGCCTCATTATATCTCTGAAACTAACATCTCTCTATCAGGATGAATTTCATTTTGCGTTTACCACATGCTCTTCTGAACTTTCCGTGGCGCAGGGAGAGCGCACGCTAAATCCTCATTTAAATCCTGCTGTTTGCGCCTGTTACAGATTACGCGTGTAATCTTTGTAGATCACCTGCAAATGCTAAAATGACAGCGCACGCTATTTATCTGCGAGGCAAAGACATCAGCCTCACGATTTGGATTCTTTGTAAATCAGGCCCTATGTGACTAACTTTTGACCTGTAGATAACGTGTTGTGCTTGTCATGTGGCAGAATAAACCACAAACCAGGTGAACCAGCAGTCTACCCGCTTCACCTAGTTAGAACAGCCATGTTCAGGCTTAAACGATAGTTGTAACAAACCCCATTGTTTGCACTAATTGCTTTGGTTGTTAGAAGAGAGAGGGGGGTAAATGTAGTATACGGCACGATGTCGCATACAGGAGAGTCATGACAATGTGACGAGTGAGCCAAAAAGCATGACGTGTTGTCGTTGTAAGTGCAGCCAGTGAGCGTGTCACTAAACCGCCTTCACATGAACCACAGTTGTCCGCTTGTTATTCAGATATAAAATGTGCCATATCATCAATCGTTGCTTGCAGCTCCAACTCAAATCGGTCTCTGCCGAGTGACGTAACATTTGTTGCTTAACCAGCAGTAACCAGGCTTCACGCCATTTTAGGTGGAAAAAAGCGCACATCTGATCATAAACTGATCTTACGACTGGATCCATGTGTGATTTATAAAATGTTGGTGTCTGACCAAACAACAGAATATTCGTCAGAAATGCACCGTCATCCAGCTGTTTCTTTTTTTTTTTTTTCTTTTTTTTTTTTCTTTGTCCTGTCCAGCATTGAAGCAAGCAGAATGGAAATCTGATTGCTTTATTCTGTTGAACAGTTTTGCTTTATCAAGCGGAGCTTTATGAACATAAGGCTCCACTTGATATCATGTTTATTCATTTTATTTCTTTATTTAAACATTTGTCTATTACACCATTCCATTTCATACTGCTGGGCCTGACAAGGGAGAAATGAAAGTTAACAGAGGTAATGATAGAAAGTGAAACAGAGAGAAAGGAGTAAGGAAGAGGAAGAGAGAGAGGAGAGAAAACATGAATCCACTTACACAGTTCACTGGTACATCTGTACCGCGATCCCTAAACAACCAAGGTCTCTGTTGGAAAACAAAACAAGCAATCCCCTACAGGAGGACCTGCAGGTGGCTTAAATATCCTCAGATCATACAAACACACGCAGAACTATGCAGAGAAGAGGTACAACCTAGTCATCGCAATGGGAAGTAGAGAAGAGGTACAACCTAGTCATCGCAATGGGAAGCAGTGTCACAGTGTCAACATGCATAATAAAGGGTCTCCGTGGTGATACAGTCATGCAGATGCAGCCTCGTCTCCGCAAGGAGGAGGAAGCCCGCAAGGCTCACGACCCAGGCCCCCAGCAGCCACCCAGAGGCCCAGATCCCAGCTACCCCCCCCCCCCAAAGAGCGGAAATGCATCCCCCGAAGGGCGGCAAAGGCGGCCCCAGCCAGAGCCCCCCGCAGTCTGGGGGCCCAGGCCCCAGCGGACCAAGACCAGCAGCTGCCGACCCCACCGGGCGCCGGGCGTCCCCCGGAGCGGAGACAGCGCCGGGCCCAGGGCCCAAGCACCCAGGAGCAGCCACCCCCCCCCCCCCCCTGACCCGGGCGGCCCAACTGAAACCCAGGAGGACTGGACCCCCCAGACGACACCCCCCAGGGCAGGCCAGCCCCCACCCCAACGTCCCTGCCCCATACACCTGACACCAGGGCGCCACCACCTCTACCACCCCCTACCCCGCCACCACGCTCACACACACACTCCCCACACACCTACCCCAACACTAGGGCTGAAAGATATACCGTCACCGCCCCCACATCGAGACACGGGCACCCAAGACATCAACACCGCAAGAGCAACCACACACAAGATACAGATCCCCCATCCAGCTGTTTCTACCACGAAGCAGCAGCAGCGCTGACAGGTGGAGGCTGGTCGAATCTGAGCCTGACCCGGACAGGAACATAAGAAACGATAACTTTCATTAGTTAAACTAAGAAACAGTCTACGAATGAACACTTGTACAACTTTAAGGTATAGATTACTTAATAGAAGTGACGGATCGCCTCCTGTCTGTTGGGATCTATGGTTGTTCCTGGTGTGTTCCAGCAGCTGTCCACCAGAGGTCGTCCAGGAGCAGCTGAAAGGATTGAATCTCCAGCAGGTGTGCAGCTGCACACCTGCATTCCATTACCTTCATCAAGAGGAGGATAAGAGGAGTCTGCTGCCAGCTCTTCAGTGCCTGAGTGTTAGCCCTCTGTGGTAACGTCAAGCCCCTCTGTGTTCCTTTGAGCTCATCTGTGCTGACAACCCTTATGATTCTCCCTCTGTTTACTCCTTTAAGGACAACCCGGATTAATTCCTCCAAGATTCTTCAGCTCCAAACCACAACCTTCACACACCTTGGAAATCTGGATTTACCCACCACAGCTGGCATCAAGACTCCCATTCCATCCGTCCTCAAACTCTGCAAACCTGTCTGCCCTCCAACGATCTCCACCTGTCTACAACTCTCTGGAACCACTTACCCACAGACTGGATCCCACTCACCATCTCCCACGCTGACCTTGTTAATGCTCACCGTAAGCCTTTACCATTCAGCATCTTCCAATATCACTTCTTGGTCTCACAATCTCATCCCCTTCTTCCAGTGATCCCTTCTCCCAGCCTCTCCAGAACCCTCCTTGGACTATCACCACTTACCATATTAAACATCTTAAATTCTATCGTCTCCTGAGAGTGTTGCATGTGGGTCAGGCAAATATCTAAAA
>JALJCO010011289.1:0-15796 GCA_023101725.1 Atherinomorus stipes | reverse complement strand
GGTCCAATATTATGGTGCATTTTAAAATAAACAATATAAACAATAAGGCCCCCAGAACATGTATTTGCCATTTGTGCAGGAAAATTCCTCTCAGATTAGGCAGACAGCATGCACCAGAAACCCCCTTATTCAGCCCTCTGCTGGCCAAGCTGTTTTGGTGCCCTACTTAATATGTAATGAGCTGCTGCTTTTCCACGCCCCCTCCGCCTCGAAGGCCGCGCCCCCAGCAGCCCGCAACCATGACGACCAAAGTCCGTAAAGATGGCGGCAAGGAGTGCGATAGTCCAAACGGATATATTTGACCCCGAATCCGAATTTGAAGAAGGAGAGGAGCAGCAAGAGGAACATGAAGAACTTGTGCGAATGCATCAAGAAGTTTCTGAATGGTAAGGTTTGATATTTTAAATCGTTTTTTTCACACAGAGAGTAGTGCTCTTTTGTTAAGTCTATTGAAAGGGTAAATGTGTAAAACGTCAATTCAACACGATTTGGAAGTTTTCTTTCTTTCTTAAAAAAAAAAAAAAAAAAAAAAACTTTGTGCATATAAATTACTAGGCTCTTTATTTCTCTACACGCCAGTGTTTCTCAGTGAAACAACAAATCTAATGCTGGACAATAACACACTATTCTGTTCGAGCATTACGAACCTCTGTTACACTGCATTACCCACAGACTTAGTTATTACTTTGAAAGAATGGCACTACAATTCAACATCGCTATGTTTTATCAATAATTACCTTGTTGTAATCAACAACTGCTACTCATTTATCAGAATTCAGGGTATTCTGCTGTTTGTAGCTTGCTCTGCTTCAAAAACCAGCATTTTATCCTACATACTATCATAGCTGTTTTACAGTAATTATTGCAGCTTACTTTTTTTTTTTTTTACAATTACTGCAAACACGATTTACACTATACTCTTGTCTCAAACTACAATTACTATATCAAAATGACTTTTGAAAAATGATAATTTAATGTTATCCAGTAATATTCTTGTTCAACATTTCATATTTATGGTGTGCATTACAGGTGCTCATGTGGAAATTGTGCAACAATGCCCACAGAGCAGGAGAATGTCTGCTGCCGTGAAATACCACAGGTAATAAAGTATTGGCCTCAATTTCACTCATACGATTTTGCTATCCGCATTAACGCTTACCTTATAAAATTTTACCCTAGGTTCTGAGACGGATGCAGCAGATAGATGACCATATGACCTGTATGTTGGACCACCCTGGTTTAGAGCCTGTTTGCCTGAATCCATACTCTTTACAGAGGGAATTCAACCATTACAGAGCAAATTATGGCCGTTTACAGATCAGTGGACTAGAGAAGCAAGTTGACCGGTTTTGTCTCTACAATCTATCAATGTCCCCCAATAAAAAATAACAATTTTTCTGCAATTTCTGATATCTAGTCATTATTCAGTAGGCATAACAGTCATAGCACAAAATAGTATAGTAAAATTGTAAGCCATCTTGTGCAGACAGCATAGCTTTGTTTGCATTCACATATAATCTTTGAAATAAAGAGCACACTTCTTTGATTGGTGCATTTATTTGCAAAAGACAAAAAAAACAGCATAAGTATTCTTTTCACAACATGAATTAGTATAAAAAGAGAAAGTTATAAAAAATAGAAAACATGCAAATGTTAAGAAAATAGAATAAAACTATATACACAATATTTACAGGAGAAAAGTTCAGATGTGTTTACAAAAACTTGCCTTTTGGGCTTTTAAAAAGGTCAACTGAATGTAAGAAATGTAAAATAAGAAATGTTGTATTTTTGTTTTCCAGGCGATTCAGGTATATGGGATACCGAAGCTTTGTTGGATGGTGTTGGGGCTTTCTTGGTCGGAGAGTACGGGTCGTTGTTCCAGCATGTATTGTGCTACGTATACGTCGTGAATTTCCAGATCCAGAGGGCAGATATGAAGGATTTAAGCTTCCCCCTCTTGATTGAAGCGAGAGACATAGCGTGCGATGACCTCTTCTTTGTCTGGTCGCACATACTCTGCTCGCAAGTCTCTTGGGATGGGTATCTTCATCACCTCCTCCATGTAAGGCGCTGGGTCCACAAAGACTTTTTTCGAAGAGCAAGTCCATCAAGCTCTGTACATACTCGGTGTAATATAAATAAAGCACAAGGGGTGGGGGCTTACATTTTATTTTTGTGCACATTGTAACAAAAACATTTTGGAAGTTATATTGATTTCACTTCACATCATTATCTTTTTTGATTCTACAAACTTATGTTTTGTAAGCGATGTAAATAATTAAACTTTACACTTCTGTATTTGTAAACATAATAAAGCATTTAAAACTTACGAAAAGTTGGTTCAGTCTTTACTGGTTTTGCCACACACTCTCCCTTCTTGCCCTTTGGAAAGTGCACCTTGAAGACTGGTTCTCCAGCAGAATTTTTGGCTTGTGGCCGATCAGCATTCTCATTGTAGTAGAGTACAGCCAGGTAGAGTCTAGAGATACAATAAAAAGGCAACATATTGAGAATTTGCACCTGCTAAGATTTATCGGAGCTTGCTCAGTTATCTTTACCTGCACAGCATTCCAAGAAAAGGAAAAACCACATTCTTCGGTGCAAAACGAAGGATGACACTGTGGAACGCCTCCACAGATGATGTTTGGTGGTGGGGACTCAGTTTTTCCACAGCTTTCAGGATTCGCTTGTTCAACAAGACTTTCTCTAATTTGAAGAATGATGGTGTTCCTAAGGGGGTGAAAAACAATACCAAATTAGTCTTTCAATAACTGTAAAACTTCAATTCACAACCTTTTTTAGATGAACACCTGGCCTGTTATTAGTCTTGTGTGATTTTTTTAAGCACAGATGATGGCTCCCAAAACAATTTTATGACCAACAAATGCAATACTTTCACAGTGCAATAGAATATAAAATGGAATCCAGTCCAAATAATCACTGATAGTGTTTCCCATCTCTACTGTGACCATGACAATAGTTTCCCAGGATTTTGTTCCCAGAAGTAACAAATAAATACAAATAAATTTGATACACTTAAGACTAATGTTTTTAATGCATATAACAAACCTGCTTTCAGCCATTTCTTTTTGTCCCTGGTTTTGCGCAGTTCATGTTGGCAGTTCGGGAAAATGGGATCCTCATGTGTGTGGATATTCTGCACATGGTTTAGGATGGAGTTCCATTTTGCCACCCTCTCAGGTCCAGTCGTGGATGATGCTGCAGTCCAGTAATGTGATTTTTGATTGAACGCATCCACTTCCGTAACTTCTCACAGTCTTTCATCTTGGCGTGCTTGTCTAGTTGCTTTGAAATTCCTGGAGATCAGAAAAAATACATTTGTCTTTCTGTAACAACAACAATAATAATAATAACAATAATCACAAACATGGGTGCCACATAATGATTTAAAAACAAAAAGGAAGCAAAACAAATTAATAAAAAAAACAAAACACTCTCTGCAGAAATGAAAAAAAAAACAACAAAAATTAATCACTCATGGAGAAAAAAAAATCATGGCCAATATTGCAACGTTACAATATGGATGATTTTTAAAGGCATTAAAGACAAATGTAATCTAGCTGCACATGTACAAATAGCCCCCAAAACTGCTGTGCATGTTTCGTGGTGACTCTTTCAAAGCACTTTATAGAGTTCTGAATTTATCAAATATGGTGAGCATGATTCTCTACATTTGCTATAGTGCAAATACTCAGGAAGTAATACCTTTCTCAATATGCCAAACGTCAAAGAATTGGGTGATATTGCTTTCTCTCAGGAACTTCTGTATTTGTGGATGACGGTCAGTAACAATACAGTCCAGAGTCACACCCCGTTCTTTCAACAAGGTCAGGCTCCTCTGCAGCCCCTCTTTTTCCATGTGGTAGCTACCACCAACCTCATTGCTCTGTTAAATGACACACACACACACACTTATTAAACTTGTACACAAATATGAAAACATATTAAAACCTCGGTCATACTCACCTGAACCAATTGAATATCAATAACTCTGTTGGTTTTGAGGTCCATCATGGTGTAGCTTCCAAACTTTGCAGAGTGCCCTGAGAAAACATTGATACAATCTCTAAAATATAAATTGTTATACATTATAATACACACAGGAGTGATGAGATAACAAGAAATTCATTTTTGGTTGAATTATCCCTTTCAGATAAACATCTTCCATTTTCACTATGTCATTACAACATAAAAAAATACCTGGGGAGTCAGCCCTCATATCACCACCAACAGTGGCCTTGCCCTCCATGCTAAGACGTTGTAGGATTTCATTCTGCAAAGAGGTCCACTGGTGTACAATTGCTGGCTCAATGAACATCCGGGCATGTCGACGAAAGGTGTCATAATGGAAAACCTGTAGCTGCATAGCTTTGAAGATATGAATTTAGATAAAAAACAAACAAAAAGATTGGATGGTAAATAAAGATCTGTGATATTTACTGCTATTTGCTATGTTCTACTGTGAGGATATACTTTCTATATTTCCTCCAACCTTTTCAAGTTTGAAGAAAGATCCTCCACTGATGTAAACCGCTGCAGAAAGCTCAATGTTCCCAGCTGGAGTACTCCCCAAAACAGGCTGGCTCTTCCAATGCCGGGTGAACTGACAATGTGGACACAGTTGGTCCACGGTTAGGAATGTCCCGATCGTCCTGGTCCGAACCTCACATACGCACTTGCAAATAGGGCACAACTCAAACAGCTCCATAATGCAGGACTCATGCACAATATACTTCTTGATCTTGTGTGGGGCGTTTGATGCAACACTATCAAGAAAAAAGAAAGGAAAAAAAGGAGGAAAATTTTTTTACAAATACTGTAGTTGCCAAAATATTCACTCTTTGCATTTACAAGGAAATCACATAATGTATGGCATGCATGTAGGGACATTAGAAAAACTTACAACATGTCTGTTGAAAGTGACCCTGAGACAGAGTTTGCAGGATCGTAGGTAACATCCTCCTCTCGTGACTCTGCCATTGTAGATGTGCCCTCAAATGTATCCTCTTCCATTTCCTCACGAGGCTTTTTTGCTGGTCTCTTTATTGGTGTTGAAGTAAAAAGGGGGTTGATAGTTGTACTGGGAAGTGTGGCTGTCCATCCATCTTTGCAGGACACAGAGGCCTGGACAGCTGTTAAAATTTTATTTCACTAGTTAATCCAAGCAACAATGCATCAAAACACCTCAGTTGAAAGAAGTATGAGTTTTCATTACCAGTACATAAAAATTACACACGGCTACAAACCTGCACTTTTGAAGTGTGGCTTCAATGTCCTCATAGATAACTGAGTGCCAACAGTTCTCATGGTGGGGGGATCAGTCTGGCAGGCAACATCTCTCTTTCCTGCTCTTATTTGTGGTGTGCTCACCTTTGGAAGAAAAAAAAAGTTATCTGAAATTAACCTTCAACAACATTATAAAGAAAAACAAAGAAGAATAATGTGCACATCTTATTATGCATATCGTTTGAATAAAGTAAATGACAGTTTATCAAACCCAAAATAGCGATGCAACAATAAATTGTCTATGTAGTGAAGAGCACAAAATGCTTTAGCTGGCATACGCGCACCGTGTCTGTGTCGTCATCACCGGGAGCTCCAGAAAAAAAACTGTGTGCAGTCCGTGAGCCTACAGCTCTGCCTTGTTAATGAGCACTTATTTGCAGCAGCTGCTGTTGTGAACTGCGAGGCTGAAGTTGGCTTCCGATTTGTACCATCCAATTCGGCATACGAGTAAAGGGCAATTCCACGGAATTTGTGTGAAACGAAACTGCATTAGACCAGGTCCTGTTAAGAAACTACAATACTTGGACTCTTCAAATCTGGACAGAAGAATTCTACAGTTTCTAGATGAATGAAAACACCATTTATGATTTGAGAAACTTCTCTTTGATTGTGAAAATGACTAATACCCTCATTTTCAGGTAATATTTGTATCTAGACCACCTTAGACCAAGTCCCAATGAAAGACTACAATACATAGACTCTTCGAACCTGGACTCAAAGGTTCTAAAAAGATGTGGATTAATACAAGCACAGTTTCTGATTTTCGAGACTCTTACTTTGATTTGTGAAAATGAGAAATAGCCTCATTTCATGACTTTTTCAGCTTCTAGTCCACATAAGAACAGGTGATGACCAAAAACGACAGTACTAAGAATCTTCAAATATGGTTATATATATAGTTTTTCACAGAGTCCACAGATTCATGAAAACATCATTTCTGATTTGTGAAACATTTATCATTTGTGTGAAAATTCAAAATTAGCTTCAATTTGTGACATTTTAAAGCAAATCTAAGAAAGGTTTCACAAATGTGAAACAATGCTTGAAGTAATCTACAACCTCTTTAGAACATGTATGTATGTATCTATTGTGGTTTCTGACTGGGACCTGATCTAAGATGGTGAAAATATAAATA
This sequence comes from Atherinomorus stipes, assembly GCA_023101725.1. Taxonomy (NCBI): domain Eukaryota; kingdom Metazoa; phylum Chordata; class Actinopteri; order Atheriniformes; family Atherinidae; genus Atherinomorus; species Atherinomorus stipes. The sequence continues at coordinate 9,354 of JALJCO010011289.1, read as the reverse complement.
AGACCAGAAAATGAGGGTATTTTTCATTTTCACAAATCAGAAACAGTGTTTTCATTAATCTATAGACTCTTCTGAATACTTCAGTCCAGATTTGTAGAGTCTAAGTATTGTAATTTTTTAACAGGACCTGATCAAATGCAGTTTCAGTTTGCACAAATTCAGTGGAATTGCAGTTTACTCATGTGCATAATCGGAAGGTACAAATCGGAAGCCAACTTCAGCCTCGTACGTGAACTTGGCTAACTCGTCATTGCAGGCTGCAAACAGCCGGGAACAACAACATTATTAGCTCCTTTACACTCTGCTGCCCGGCCCAGTATTTTGTGTCCAACCCAACTAAACCATATCTGGACCCCCTTCAGAAGGGTGTCAACAGCAAACTGGTACGGTACTGTTAGAATGGGGCTATGTGCAAAATACACAAGTTTGTTTCTAGCGCTGTCACGTTAGCTAATTTAGCTGTCTCACCATGAAAACCCCCTCGCAACCCCCACTGCTCCTTCTCAGTTCTCAGTAGCAAACAGCTTCTAAACTTTAAAAGCCTTTTCATTAAGTGCACCACGGTAATACCCTTCATGTAAAAAAAAATATAAAAATATAGAGAGAGAGAAAGAAAGAAAAAGGAAAGAAAAAAGGCAACAGCTGCTGTGACCTCTTTACAACGCGTTCGTGGTTATAACGAGGCACATAGCTACATAGCTAACAGCTAACGTTACACGACGAACAGCTAACACTAGGTCTATTTTGCAAATATGTCACTCAGAGTAATTAAACATGGCTAACCTGACAACTTACCTCCTCCGAAGTTGAAAGCCGCTCACGGAGAGTTGGAATGACTCCAACATTCAGCAACAGTTTAGTTGCAAAGCCGGACTGGAACTGAACCAGGTTGCTGAAAGACTCCGGTGTAAAATGATTCCCACATACATGTAGGCTTTTAGGGATGTTATCGGGAGGAATTCCATCAAAAATAAAAGATATCCATTGAGTACGCAATTCCTCTGCTGCTGGAACTGCAAAGAGACTTTTGCCTTGGTGCTTGCAGCTTGCTACAGAGCAGCTAGCATGTCGTCCTTTCCCACTTGGCATTCTCAGGGAGTACTGCTCAATGCAGAGGATGGTTGTTCTTCTTCTTCTCTCCTATAATGGCGGGTCACACGCAACTGAAGGTGCATGCCGCCACCTACTGTACCTGAGTGTACATCACCTCAGATCTCTCACATTCTAGCTGCCAGCCCCGTGTCCGAGGACGGTTATAGGTGGGGGGAGGGCTTATCTGGGCCAGTGAAAGTGGGAGGGCCTAGTAGGCGGGCCAGGTCTTCTTCGTACGTCACAAAGAGACCTTTTCAGAAACGGCTTGCTGGAGGACTCTTTCACAGAAATCCAGGGAAGGAGAAATACAGAGAGTACGCATCTGCACACACTTCAGGGGGTCTCCATAGACTCCAGCAAGTTATAATTAAGTGTTAAAAACTTGAAAAAGTGCATTTTGCATAATATGGGACCTTTAAAGAGGTAGTCAAGTATATCCACAAATTAGCTAAAAAATGTGATCATTGTAAGCCCGATTTAGACTTTTGACTTTTTGAGGCACATTTGGTTAGAATACAGCAAGGATACTTCAGGCTTTATAACAGAAAATATAATGTTTCAGTGTCAGTGTTAAAGATGCTCCATACTTGTATGGCAGAAGAGGAAAAAACATAATTCAGCTAATCTCGTTGCACTACACAGAAAGATGACTTAGTCCTGTCACAGAGTGCTAATGATCTTATATACTCATTGTACCATTCAGCCATTGGGTTGTAGATAATCAGGATCTCTGTGTTATTTGCCACAATCTGCTTGATCTGCTTAAACTCAGGGAGGCCAGAGCATGAGCCAACAGAGACTACCATATCAACACAATATCTGACTCCATTGACATAAACTGAAGATGTCACAAGAATAGCTGCAAGCGGAGGATCTCTGGCAAAGCATCAGTTGGACATTCTCTGTGAAAGATAAGATCAATGCTGCAGTTACTTTGTCCATTTCAACTGAGGGCTTGAAAAATGAAATTGAGTCTAAACACTGAGCCAAAATTTTCTGGTGTAGCTTGTGTAGGAGCCACATTTTTAAAGCTGTGAGCATGCCTAAAAACCAGCTTAAAGAATTTGTGCTTGCCCTCAAAACACATTGGCCAGACATCTATGAATGGGTCAAATGCCTTAATCAGCTGAGGATAATGCTCAATGAAATGGTGCTTTGGACATTATCTGAAATCAGAAAATATAGCTTTCAACATTTCCCTCTGTTCTTTGCAATAAAGGAAGTGAAATGACTTGTTAGTGTGTCTTGTTTAAATAGCCAATATCATTGAGGAGCATGAGCGACTTCCATGCAAATAGTCTGATTATAAGTCAGTTTTCATGGACATTTTTGCCTATAGCCCCTTTGGTAGAGAAGTTGCATGCAATAATAAGCTGACACTTGCCGCCAGTTTACAATTTAAACAATGTAAACCGCTGCCTCTTGGCCAGGACTCCCTTGGAAAAGAGGTTTTTAATCTCAATGGGACTTTCCTGGTAAATAAAGGTTAAATAAAATTAAATAAATAAATAAAACTTGCCAGTTTCGTCTAGATGACACGATTCAGTGTTTCCTCTCAGCTGTTCCACCTTTGAGTGCTTCACTTATGTTATTTAAAAAAAAAAACATATATAGGCCTGTATATATATATATATATATATATATAACAGTATATATATATATATATATATATATATACATATATATATATATATATATATATATATATATATATATATATATATATATATATGAATGAATGAATGAAATAAAAAATAATTTATCTCAGAAGGGAAATTCAACATTGCAAGAAGCTCACTCTTTTTTTTCTGTTTTTTTGTTTTTAACAATATAACATTTATATGAAGTAATAACATCACAATAATAAATCAGTCAGTCAGGCTTGTTCTTTAGGGTGATGGCTGCTGGTAGGAATGAATTTCTGTATCTCTCCATCCCACAGCGAACCTGACGCAGCCTCTCACTTAACACACTCTGTTGATTCTTCACCGTGTTGCAGAGAATGTGCGAAGAATCATCCATCATCTTTATCAACTTGTGCAGCATTCTTTTCTGACTATCAGCTCCAGCGGCTCCAGAGTTCTCCCCAGCACAGAACCAGCTTTCTTGATCAGCTTGTTTAGATTCTTCATGTCTCTGTTTCTGATGCTGCTGCCCAAGCAGATGCTGCAAAGCTGATTGCACTTTCCACAACAGACTTGTAGAAGATCTGCAACATTTTAGTGCAGACGTTGAATGATCTCAGCGTCCTTAAGAAGTAGAGTCTGCTCTGACCTTTCTTGTAGATGTAGTCAGTGTTGCATTTCCGGTCGAATCTGCTGTCCAGCTGAACTCCAAGGTATTTGTAATTCTCCACCACCTCCACCTCCTCTTCCAGGATGTAGACAGGACTATGCTGCTTATTCTTGCTCCTCCTGAAGTCAACAATCATCTCTTTAGTCTTGCTGGTATTTAAGATGAGCTGATTGTTACCGCACCATTACACAAACTGGTTGACCAGTTTCCTGTACTCGGCTTCTTGTCCATCACTGATACATCCCACAACGGCAGAGCCATCAGAGTATTTCTGCAGATGGCAGGACTCAGAGTTGTACTGGAAGTCTGAGGTGTGAAGAGGAATGGTGAGAGTACAGTCCCCTGTGGTGCTCCAGTGCTGCTGATAACCATCTCTGACACACAACCTTTCAGTCTCACAAACTGTGGTCTGTTTGTTAGGTAGTCGTAAATCCAGGTAGTTGTGGAGGATCCACCTAGAAGTTATGGAGCTTCTTACATAGCAAAGCAGGCTGAATAGTATTAAAGGCACTTGAAAAATCAAACAACATGACCCTCAAAGTGCTGCCTGACTGGTCCAGATGAGAGTGGGCTCTCTGAAGCAGGAAGATGATGGCGTCTTCAACCCCAAGCCCATTACGATATGCGAACTGTAATGGGTCCTGAAAGGTATTCACTTGCTTGTTGAGGAGAGCCAGTAAGAGTCTCTCCAGGACTTCCATGATGTGAGATGTCAGAGCAACTGGTCTGTAGTCATTTGGTTCAGTTGGTTGTGGTTTTTTAGGGACAGGAACGAAGACAGGATGTTTTCCACAGCACAGGAACTCTGTTCTGTCTCAGGCTGGTGTTAAAAAGGTGCTGGAGAATCAGACATAGTTGTTCTGAGCAGGTCTTGAGAACTCTGGGACTGACACCATCTGGACCTGCAGCCTTGTTCCGGTTCAGTTTCTCTAGCTGTTTCTTGACCTGATCACAGGGAGACAGTCAGGATGGTGGTGGAGACAGAGGAGGTCTCAGGATGTCCTGATGTGGAGGGAGAGGAGGCAGTGTTCATGTCCATGACTGAGCTACAGGGTGACAGAGTGGACGTGGGACAGGAAAGCTGTGGGCTCATGGAGGGTGTGTGGAGTGTTGCGTTGGCAGCAGGGGGGGAACTGAACCTATTGAAGAACATGTTCAGTTTGTTAGCTCTGTCCAGACCATCAGTCTGATCCCCTTTAACTTAACCCTCTAGGCGCCAGAGTTTATTTAGGAAAATATTCCATTTGGACTTAAAGATTTCCAAATGCTGTAGCTTGGAGGTGGTGAGAGATAGATCCATAATGTAAAATGAGAAAAATATTCATCATGACCTATGAGTTTGTGATGGGAGTAAATTTACACATGTAATTTGCATATTGTGATGTCATCAGGTAGCGGCCATATTGGATTGTGTAACTTTCAGTAAAAAAAAAACTGATTTTTGAACATATTTATACACAGGAAAAGAAATTATACTGTCATATCATGCTCAAAATAAAGAAACATGAGTTTGATTGGAGTAACTTTGCTAATATAATTTGTATATCAGCAGGTAAAACTCAGTAAAACAGAATTTCGAACATATTTACACAGTAGATTTTTTTTTCATTTTTTTCACTGATCCTTTTTCATCCTCTCATCCTCAGAATAAATGAACAGAAATCTGACAGGAGTACATTTGCTAATATAATTTATATATCAACAGGTAAAATTATATTTTTATGTCCCCCCCCCCCTTTTTTTTTTTTTTTTTTTTTTGTTATTATAGATTTATAATTTGTCATAACCTAGCTGACCCCTCATACCATCATACCAGCCATGAAATCTGGAGTTTGGCTGGAGTTGGTGTGTGTCAGTACTGGTGAGCATATCTTTCATTTGTGATGAGGTTCCAGAAATCCTCATCCGAAAACAGAGACAGAAAATCACATGCACGAGCATCTGTGAGATCCTCGTGTCCGCGATATCCCACAGGCTCGTCAGTGTCTTTGATCCATTCGTGGAAAACTTCCTCAACTCTCAAACATTCCCAGTTATCATCAATAACTCCCCTATTTTGATAATCCCGTCTTCTGCCCACACATCCCTCTTTCTTTCTCCCATCACCGCGGCAGAGAAAACTTTCACCGTCATCAGTGTGTTTCTGACAGTTTGTGCAGCATGAACGCGGCAGCGCGCGCTGCGACGTCAGTCACTCGTCTCTGACGAGGGCTGATCGTCCCCTTCTAATCCTGATCAGCAAAGATCAGTGCAGCACCTCGTCTGCACCGTAAAGGCATCTGGGAGTTTAGTTTTTGATTCTAAAAGTCGCGATCTGTCTCTCACTCTTTCCAACCGTTGCTGCTTTCGCCTTTTCTTTCTCTCTCCCGCGCTCCTGCAGCTTCGCGCGCATACGGCGGGCGTCGGGTTTCAAACCTTTATTTCTCTGATTTTTTCCATATAAACACACTCAAAAATGGCGTCAGAACTAAGGCTGTATGTCTTGGCGATGTAGTAAAACCAAGCAGTAACAGTACAAGGCTATAGATTTAAAGATAAGGTCTGTTATAGTCAGTAAAGTCGCCTGTCGCAATATTGCGACTTTGGCGCCTAGAGGGTTAAACCCGGTGATCTTTTTCATTCCAGACCACACATCCCTCACGTTGTTCTGCTGGCTCTCCAACTTCTTCCTGTAGTCCTCCTTGCACTTCTTAGTCTGTGTTTTCAGTTGTTTTTGTGTGGTCTTCAGTAACTCCCTGTCTCCATCCCTGAAAGCTTTCTTTTTGATGTTTAGCAGCTTTTTCAGGTCACTGGTGATCCAGGGTTTGTTATTGGGGAAGCACCTCACTGTTCTTGTTGGAACGATGTTGTCCACACAGCAGTTTATATAATCTGTCACACACTCAGTCATGGTGTTAATGTCATCTCCATTAGGTTCACAGAGGACATTCCAGTCTGTGGTCTCAAAGCACCCTCTCAGAGCATCTTCAGCCTCAGTAGACCAGGTTTTAATAGTCCTTCTCATGACTGGCTGCTGCTGAACGATGGGCTTCTAGGTGGGGGTGAGAAGAATTAGATTATGATCTGATCTTCCTAAAGGAGGCAGGGCAGAGGAGCAGTATGCATTCTTAGCATTTGCTTAAAATAAGTCAAACATCTTATTTTCTCTGGTGGAGCAGCTGACAAACTGCTGGAAAGTTGGTAACGTAGCAGAGAGGGAGACGTTGTTGAAGTTTCCAGAGATCGCCATGATGCTGTGTTTGTAGTTTCGCCACGACGGAGCTGATGACATCACAGGCTGTCTCTGGTGCAGTAACTGGTATTATATAAACTGCTACCAGAATAACACAGGCAAACTCTCCGGGCAAATAATATGGACGGAAACTCACAGCTAACATTCGAGATCTCTTGTGCAGATCTTCTCCTTGACAGTGACGTGTCCTAGATGGCACCAACGCTGATTGACCAGCACTGCAATTCTGCCTCCCCTTCAGCTTCCTGCTGAGCTGTTTGTTTCGGTCTGCACGGAGCGTCTTGAATCCGTGTACAGACGCATTACAGTCCGGGATGTGTTCATGCAGCCTTGTCTCGGTGAAGCACATAATACTGCACTCTCTGTACTCTTTCTGAGACCTTGTAGCACTTCAAGCTCGTCCATCTTGTTAGCTAGCGATCTCACGTTACCCATCACAACAGTTGGAAGAAACGGTTTAAATCTTAACTGTTTTTCTCTCTGCCTTACCCCTGCCCTGCATCCTCTTCTCTTTCTCTTTCTCTCCACTGGGGTGTTATTTACCTAATAATCTTGATTTGGGAGAGTTTTAACAGTTATGGTAAACAATTTTTTCGTTGCCATAGATACACATCATAACAAAAAAAGCTAAATATATTAAGAAAAATCTCCTGATTTACACAGCCTTCAAACTAGCATAAAAATCCTCCCAGAAAAACCTAATCTGACAAGTAATGTCAATAAAAAAGACAATATTAAAAAAAAAACTCAAAAGCTAAGAGAGAGCTGTTACAAACTGCAGCCACCTAGCAGCGCATTCCAGAACTAGGAATATATATATAATATATATATGTGTATATATATATATATATATATATATATATATATATATATATTGTATGTATCATGATCTTTTGAATCAAGAGGAGAGAAAAAAAAGAATACTGACATCTTTTTGTGAACCAGTGGACATTCCGGCCAGTCAGGGCCTCCATTCCTCCAGGTCTTGGCCTGCTCTCCCTGTGGCAAGTCTCAGTTTCTAGCAGCACTGACATGATTTGTCAGGTGCTGGTGTGGGATTTGGAGAAACCAATAGGGTGTCGCAATGGTATACGTTTATAGTCTCCATCCAACCACAATTAAATTCACATCATCTGGATGGCGTATTGATCTGAAACTTTTTCTTTTCCTTATTTTTTGTTATCTTTTTTTCAATGACAGCGGAAATTGCGCAGCAGGTAACAAGGCTATTTTGGAAATGTTATGAGTAAGTACTTGTAATTGCTTAAGATTGAAGATGTAGAACCATAAAGTGGGATAAAAAATAATTGCTCCAATTGAAGTCTCTACTTAAAGGAGCTGTATCATGCTTTTCAAATGTTCCAAAAGTCAAATATAGGCATTTATAAGCTAGATATGTTCCCATCGTTACTATAGAAACTAATTTGGTGTTAAATATTAGTTTTTCGATGAATCTAATTTCCAATCACTAAAGTAAGATGGCTGACTGTACTAAACCACGGAGCTCTCGACCGATTGCAGCATGTTTTACGCCCATTTCATGACATCGCCCCGGAAGAGACACTTATTCTGAAGGGTCAGTGAATTGTCTGTAGCACCGGCACCGGCAGCTCTCATGTGGATGTTAGTAGTAAACATTGATGGATAATTCCTCTCCGATCGACGGGATAAAACAGAGGGAGCCTGTTAAGTATTGGCTGTATGCACTTCACCCAGAGTCTGATATGGAGTTTGAAGTACACGCAGTACCACAGAAGTACCACAGACCCACCTCATAAGCAAGCATCTCAGCGAACAAATCATAGGCTAACAGTTAGCTCTGAGCTAAGCAGCACTCACATGGATCTTGTAAACATTGATGGATAATTCGACTCCCGATCGACGGGATCAAACGGAGCAGCCTGTTATGAAGCTGTGGGCGCTCTACCCAGAGTCTGACAGGGAGTTTGAAAGTACTTTTTTACAAACACAGAAGTACCATAGAGACCTCTAAGGCAATTTAGTAACTTAGCGAACAAATCATAGGCTAACAGTTAGCATTGAGCTGAGAGATGTGTTGATCTTCACCAGTGCCAGTTGTCTGTCCATGCGCGTTTTTACAGGAGGAACTGCTCCACGCCCCCGTAAGCAATCCCAGAGAAAAAACACTTTACTGCCCGAGATTCATGAAGTTGTCAGGAGTGAAGTTCACACACAAAGTTGAGTTTTTTTTGCCTGCTCCTGAAGTTATAATCCAACCACTTCAACAAAGTCAATCCATCCAAAGCAACAAATAACCCCCCACGCTCAACATAAATGTGATTTTCTCCAACTTGCTGTCCTCTTAGAGCTTAAAAAAAAGAAAAAAAAAAAAGGAAGAAAATTCTCCTTAAGTCTCGAGCAATCGTTCATTAGCTGATGGCTGCTTGTCTCTGAGGAAATCTTTCTGCAGGTGTTAGTTTCTTCCCTAGAGAGTGTGGATAGGATTCTCTGAGTTTCTGTTCAACAGAGGGCGTCTTGCTACGATACTGAGCGTGCTCATTTGCACTTTCAGGATTGGTTCCACGTTCATACGTAACGCGGTGGGTAGTCAGCCGTTTGCAGGGAGGTAGCGCTTGGTTTAAATATTCATGTGTAGATTACTCAAATATGCATGAATGAAGAAAAATAACGATTTAAATCATTTCTTGATGAGGAAATAACACACTGACATGCTGAAAAGCTCTTAAAAGTTCATTTTTCATGATAGGGCTCCT
>JALJCO010011287.1:0-62238 GCA_023101725.1 Atherinomorus stipes | reverse complement strand
ATGCTCGTGAGTGTCTATTAGGGATGGTCATGAGGGGCTGAAGGAAGGAAGGGCGGGAGTGTGATAGGTCAGAGGGATGGGCGGGGCTGGACATGTAAGGGGGGACTGTATGGGGAATTGGGGGTATAGGGAGGGTGGGGGCGTATGTGTGGGGGGTAGGGAGGGGTTGGTGCAGTTATGTGGGGGGAGTGCATGTGTGTGTGTAGAGGGTATGAGGAGGTGGGGGTAGGTGTGGACGGTAGAGGGAGGAGAGTGTTGGGGGTGGAGGGAGGAGTGAGTGTGGGTATGTAAGGTCGGAGAGCGGAGTGGGTGGGTGTATGTGTGTGTGGGGGGGGGATACATGGAGGTGTTGGGTAGGGCTGGGCGGTGTGGGCGGGGTTTCGTATCTCGGTGTTCGTGCTGGGCATCTCGGTGTCGGTGTGGTGCGGTGTGGCTGCGGGTTGGTTGGGGGCCGGGCGCTTTGGTGGGGGGTGCGGTTTTGCTTGTGGCTTCCGGGGCTTTGTATGCGGGGCGGGCGCAGGGGGGATCTGTATCTTTTGTGTGGTTGCTCTTGCGGTGTTGATGTCTTGGGTGCCCGTGTCTCGATGTGGATGCGGTGACGGTATATCTTTCAGCCCTAGTGTTGGGGTAGGTGTGTGGGGAGTGTGTGTGTGAGCGTGGTGGCGGGGTAGGGGGTGGTAGAGGTGGTGGCGCCCTGGTGTCAGGTGTGTGAGGCAGGGACGTTGGGGTGGGGGCTGGCCTGCCCTGGGGGGGTGTCGTCTGGGGGGTCCGGTCCTCCTGGGTTTCAGTTGGGCCGCCCGGGTCGGGGGGGGGGGTGGCTGCTCCTGGGCGCTTGGGCCCTGGGCCCGGCGCTGTCTCCGCTCCGGGGGACGCCCGGCGCCCGGTGGGGTCGGCAGCTGCTGGTCTTGGTCCGCTGGGGCCTGGGCCCCCAGACTGCGGGGGGCTCCGGCTGGGGCCGCCTTTTGCCGCCCTTCGGGGGGATGCATGTCCGCTCTTTGGGGGGGGGGGGGGGTAGCTGGGATCTGGGCCTCTGGGTGGCTGCTGGGGGCCTGGGTCGTGAGCCTTGCGGGCTTCCTCCTCCTTGCAGAGACGAGGCTGCATCTGCATGACTGTATCACCACGGAGACCCTTTATTATGCATGTTGACACTGTGACACTGCTTTCCATTGCGAGGACTAGGTTGTACCTCTTCTCTACTTCCCATTGCGCTGACTAGGTTGTACCTCTTCTCTGCGTAGTTCTGCGTGTGTTTGTATGATCCGAGGATATTTAAGCCACCTGCAGGTCCTCCTGTAGGGGATTGCTTGTTTTGTTTTCCAACAGAGACCTTGGTTGTTCAGGGATTGCTGTACAGATGTACCAGTGAACTGTGGAAGTGGATTCATGTTTTCTCTCCTCTCTCTCTTCCTCTTCCTTACTCCTTTCTCTCTGTTTCACTTTCTATCATTACCTCTGTTAACTTTCATTTCTCCCTTGTCAGGCCCAGCAGTATGAAATGGAATGGTGTAACAGACAAATGTTTAAATAAAGACATAAAATGAATTAACATGATATCAAGTGGAGCCTTATGTTCATAAAGCTCCGCTTGGTAAAGCAAAACTGTTCAACAGAATAAAGCAATCAGATTTCCATTCTGCTTGCTTCGATGCTGGACAGGACAAGTAAAAAAAAAAAAGCTCTCTGCTGTGCGCTCCCCCATGACCAGTCCCCGTCTGTCTCGTAGGTCTTGAAGCGGTTGTGTGAGCTCTGCAATGCGCGGTGAGAACTTTCCTACGTAGTTCACCATGTCCACACATGTTTTGAAATCTGCTGCGTCCTTGGGAACAGGCATCTCTCTGATCGCCCTGAGTTTCTCTGGGTCTGCCTTGATGCCCTGAGCACTAACAAAAGGTGCATTCAGACAGAGAGGTTCTAGGAACGCAGTTGTATGATGTAACGGAACAGCCCCCTCGTTGGAAAGCTGCCCTACTACCGTCTTGTCAACCTATTGTTGAAGTACGCCCAGACACTTTAGTGGACGGACCGGGGTTCGTTCACTAAAGTGGTGCAGATTGTACTGACACAATTTGCAACTGTATTTGGGTTTTCCATCTCTTTTATTCAAAACTATTAAGCTAACTTACCAGCTTTCCTTCCCTTTCCTTTGTTTACCTTTCATTGAAGTACACAGATTCCCAGATTCTACTGCCACACTTTGCAGTTGTATTTGGGTCATTAAATTAGTATAAAATAATTGCTTTTGGACATTTAAAATTGTTATCGATTTGGGACGTGAACCATTGTGATGGATTTAATAATGAGTTGGTACACTCTTATTGTAATAGTTCTTGTTATTTTGATCTCGGTAAACAGTTGTAACAGCTGTGAGACTTTTTAAATATGGTGGGTCGGAAGAAGCGGAGATCACGCAAGGGGCGGGGCTTACCAGTTCTACCAATCACCAAACACCTACGTAATTGAGTTCCTATTGTGGCCGGAGGTTGTTTCCCTTGTGGCCACTATATGGCACCGTGCCAGTCTGGTAACTATTTTGATTAGTGGGTGACATTCGTGTGCGCCCCTTTAAAAGCGGTTGTGTTTGGCCGATCGGCCTCTTCCTTGGATCTTCCGTGGTGTTTGGCGTGGTCAGGTCCATTGTTTGGCGTGCCACTGGCAAGGTGCCAACTTCCCTGTGCGGCTTGCTGCTGGGTCTGTGGAGGCGGATCGCTGTTTGAGGCGTTGTGTGTGCTGCTAGATTTCCGCTCCGGTACATTCGGTGCTTTCATTGTTTTGTCATTAATTCGGCTCCAAGCGGATCCTTGTGCCTGTTGTAGATCACGGCTGGAATGAGCCACGGCTTTTGGGAGTTTCCTTTGCGCACTTTCCAGGGCCGTGCTTATGCCAACAAAGTGGTATGTGGGGCCCGAAATGAGTCTTAATTAAATCATTTTTCCCCTCTTTGTGGTATACGATCTTGGGCCATTAACCACCACTCCTAGGAGGACTGCTGTCTTGGCTGTCCTTATCTTTGCCTGCTGGTTCAGCCTGCATCTGGGTCACCCTCTGACGTGGGCCCTGCTGAATGCACTGCTGTACAGGCGGTGTTGACAGGCTGGACGCTTCTTGCTTTAATGGATTTAGTTTTCTACATATATTGAGTTGCTCAAGTTTTCTCTGTTTTCTTTGAATGATTAATTACTTTGCATGTTTATTTGATTTCCCACTAGTGTGTGGCACTGGGGTTATTTTATTAACTGTTTGTTTCTTTGTCCTGTCAGGTGCTGTGGACCGAAGGTGGCAGTTCAACCCCTGGTGACGGTGTTTCACGTATTCCCCTTTTTGTTTTGCTGTGTTTTGTTGTTGTTGTTGTTTGTTTTTAACTTGTCCTGTCCAGCATCATGGCAAGCAGAATGATGATCTGGTTGCTTTATTGTGTTGAACAGTTTTGCTTTGCCAAGGGAGCTTTATAAACATAAGGCTCCTCTTGATATCATGTTTATTCATTTTATTTCTTAAATTAAACATTTGTCTATTACAGCATTTTACATCATACTCCTGGGATTGACAAGAGAAAAATGAAGAAAGTTAACAGAAGCAATGATAGAAAATGGAACAAAAGAGAAAGGAAGAGAAGAGAGAGAGAAGAGAGAGAGAAAACATGAATCCACTTCCACAGTTCACTGGTGCATCTGCACAGAAATCCCTAAACAACATTCCAAGGTCTCTGTCGAAAAACAAAACTAACAATCCCCTACAGGAGGACCTGCAGGTGGCTTAAATATCTTCAGATCATACAAACACACGCAGAACTACGCAGAGAAGAGGTACAACCTAGTCAGAGCAACGGGAAGCAGAGAAGAGGTACAACCTAGTCAGAGCAATGGGAAGCAGCGTCCCAGCATCAACATGCATGATAAAGGGTCTCCATGGTGATACTGTCATGCAGATGCAGCCTCGTCTCTGCAAGGAGGGAGGAAGCCCGCACAGCCCGAGACACAGGCCCCCCAGCCGCCACCCAGAGGCCCGGACCCCAGCCCCCCCCCCCCCCCCCCCCCCCCCCCCCCAAAGGGACGGACATGCATCCCCCAGAGGGCAGCAGAGGGCGGCCCCAGCCGAAGCCCCCACGGTCTCGGGGCCCAGGCCCCAGCAGACCAAGACCAGCAGCTGCCGACCTCACTGGGCACCGGACCTCACTAGAGCCCACGTCAAATCACTTTTTTTTATGGTATTTGACTATTACTTGTACTTTTCACAATAGTACACTATGGAACCCCGAAAAGACCCTGCCTTGGAGTAGGAGCTAAAAAGCTTCTAGGAACTGAGGGCCGAGGTCCCTCGTTCCTATGTGTCCGAATGCACCAAAAAACAGCCTGGTTCCTGAAAAGGTTCTAGGAACTCCAGAAGGTTCCTGCAGTCTGAACGCACCTAATGTAGCCCAGGAACTTGACTTTGTCAAAAGCAAACTAGCATTTGTCCTTATTAAGAGTTAGACCCTGTTCCCGTAATACTTTGGGGTGACAGTGGCTCAGGTGGTAGAGCATTGTTTCATCTACTGCTGGTAGAATGTGTCTTTCACTTGTTCAGATGGGTCATATCAGAGCATATTCTGATTTTCCCACTTGGTTTTGGTGCCACCACCATTCCCGTGCACCAGTCTGTGGGCTCCTCTATTGGAGTAATGACCTCCATATTCACCATTACGTCAAGCCTTGCTTTTACTTTGTCGTACAATGACAGAGGGACCTGGCAGTCACAATGTGTATGGCTGGTGTTCTCCTTTAACTTGATTTTGTCCTCTTGTTATAGGCAGCCGAGCCCTGTAAAGACCTCATGGTAAAGATTGTTCATGTCAGCTTGAAGATCTCTGCTGACAGTGTGGATGAGATGTGTTAGCTGTAGGTCTGTGACTGCTGGAAAGCCCAGCAATGGAGTAACAAGTTGCTGTACGTACACAGGTTGTGTTGTGGTTTTGCCCTTATGTTCCATGACCCCTTCAAACTGACCTTTCACTTTAAAGGCATATGCCACCTCTGGGTGAAGCTGAGCCCCCCCCGCAGTCCTCTGAGTTGGACAAGTGGGCAGAAGCATTTTCTAGCCAACCCAGTCATTCTCTGAATCTAGCAGCACTGACTTTAGCTTAGCTTAGCATAATTGCTGTTATCAGGTGGTTCCAACTAGCACCACTTGGTGAAAGTGAACTGATTAACTCAAAATTTTTTCCAATTACGTTTCGTGACCCACACATTCTGATCGAGTACAAATGAAAAGCCTATTTCACATCAAAGGACTGACTAGGCGCCATTCAGTAGGGAACTATATGCTGTGGAAGTACAGGCCAATCACAGGGAAGCACCGCGGATAGTAGCAAAGGCAACACGCATGCGCAGCATCCGGTGGCAACCCTGTTTGTGGAAGTTGGGGATGCTGTGCATGCGTGCTGTCTTGGCTACTATCCCTGTGATTCCCTGATTGGCCTGTACTTCTGCGGCAGTGCTGCGCTAGTTTATAAACTGCAGTGATGCAGGCCTCTGCCGATTCCCTAGGCTTTTGGTTTCTTTTGTTAAAACGAGCTCTTTCATACATCACGTTATGTTTGCAGATGAAGTGTTTGTCAAAAGCCTTCTTCATGTCTGCTGTACTTAGACCCAGCATGGCCAAAATGTCATCAGCTTTATCGCCCATAGTGTAAATCAAGGAGTTAACTTGATATTCTTCGTCCTTACTGCTCAGTCCTGCTGCTATCCAGAACTTTTCAAATCACCGAATCCAGTCGGACCAGTAGGAGAAATCTGAGAAGTCGAAGTTTACAGGTGAACTTATGGAGAAGAGGGAATCCATTTTCTTTTCCTCTTTTGTTTTGCTTAGCTGGTTCTGCTGTGTTGCCGCGTTGCTTCTCGCTTCCTGTCTGTACAGCGCCGGGTACGCTATCTGACCACAGGCTAGCATTAGCTTAGCTCTGATCGAAGCTCCCGTTACGTTGTTTATATGCCTGGACAACTTCTTCCAGAGAGCAACGGCGAATAAAGGCCCGTTCTTACCCTACAGTAAATACGGATACGGACGCTTTCATCCATGTCCGGAGGTCGTTTCGTCTGTCAGTATGTCCGTTGATAGAGAGCTTATGAATCCGGAGTGCTCCGGACGAAACGGAGTACAACCTCCAGAAACTGTGGCAGCAGTATTTACAGTTTACCCATTTGTGTGAAATCGAAGAAGAAGAGGACATTTAAAAATGTCAAAAGTTTACTTTGACCACTTTTAAGTGGTCGGACATGCCACTCCTGCGTGCACTTGTCTTTTTTCCACCTCTTTTGAAGTAGACGCAGAAAAAGTACTTCCTCTGCCGACGCCATGTTCAGGATTGTCGATGGCGGTAGATTTCAATGCAACACTGCCCCCTGAAGGGTGTACAGAGGGACATTCATAACAACACTGAAACTGGACGGAGGTATGGAGGCTAGTAACGAAGACAACGTTTGGTACAGATGAACCAATTTCGTCCAAATCCGAAGGTATGAAGCGAGCTTAAGATGGGATTCTGCCCACTTCTAACACCATGTGACGTGCCCTACTTGGCTTTGTATAAATAAATCACCCACAAGATGGGAGAGGCTCTGATGCCACTTTATTCTTTTTTTTTTTTCCTTTTTTTTCTCTTCATCCACCCAGCGCCCCGCACCCGACCCCCCCACAGATCCACCCCCGCCCCCCCACCCAAGCCCCCCCAACCCGACACACACAAACCCCACCAATGCACCACCACCCCCACACCCAAACACCCACCACCCATGCACCCCCACCCACCCACCCACCCCCCACACACCCCCACAGGCAACCACACACACACACAACCGCATTCACGCCCCCCCTCCAGTCACACACCCACCCACACACACCAAGGACGGGGACCACAGGGCCACCAGCCCCCCCACGCCACAAGCCCACCGCCCCCAGCCCCCCGGACCACACGAGACCAACCCGCACGAGACCACCGGCGCAGGCCAGCCCCAACCGACACAGCGGCCGGGCGGGACAGGCACCCGGCGCGGAAAAGACCCGGCCACCCCCGCAACCCCCCCACCCCCACACACCAGAGCTGAACGACACGGACAAAACCCCACACCCCGACAGCCACGCCAGACACCCCAACACCGACACGACACGACACGACCACGGGTCCGCCGAAAACCAAGCACCCCGGCGGAAAGCGCAGCCCCGCCCGCGACCCCCAGAGCCCCACACGCAGGACAAGCACAGGGGAAATCCACACCCCCCCACACAGCCGCCCCCGCGACACCAACATCCCGAACACCCACATCCCGACACAGACACGACAACGACACACCCCCCAGCCCCACCACACACACACCCCCACCAGCACACACACCCGCACGCACACAGCAGAGGCGCCCCGGCCCCCGGCGCAGCGACCAGATGCCACCAGGTCGCGAGGACCGGCCAAAACCAGAGGAGGCACGCCCCGCTGGCCCGCCCCCCCCCCAGCGCCAAGCCGGGCCCCCGGCCCCGGAAGCAGGGGCCACCCTGGAGCACCGGGGCCCAGGACCCCCCCCCCCCCCCCCCCCCCCCCCCCCCCCCCCCCCCCCCCCCCCGCCCCGGGGACGTCCCCCGGCCACCCGGCGCCAGCCGACAGCCATCGGCCAGGGCCCCACCAGCGATCCGCCCACCGCCGCAGAGCAGCCCCAACCGCTGACCCCCATGCCCCCCATCGGGCTGGATACAGCCCCACCCCAGCGGCGAGGCAGCCCAGACCCCCCCCAAGTCAACCGCCAGGGATCCATAGCCATCAAGCACTCGCCAGCACCCAACCCCCACATGGCCGAGGCCGCTCTCCTACACCAACGTTAAGTGATGGAGCTAATCACAGGGGACCAGAGGGGAGTGGAATTCATCTAACTGGTTCTTAGAGGAGGCAGACATCGTCTCAATACTGATATGGTCTACTAAGAAATTCCTAAACTGGCTAATGCTCAGATTATTTTTGGATTTCCAGTTTACCAAGATAGTTTTCTTTGCAATACATAATACAGTAAGTATCATATGTGCATAGTTGGTTACCGTGTTGATCTCATCCAAGTCCCCCAGTAAACACAGTGTGGGGCTTGCAGGGAAGTTACACCTGAGCCACGTTGACAGGTCATCACATACCTGAAGCCAAAACCTCTGGACCGGTGGACAAGACCACAAGGCGTGAAGATAATTGTCTGTTGTATTCTCATTGCAGTGCAAACAAATGTTTGAAGGTGACAGACCCATCTTGAACATCCTCTGTCCTGTGTAATGTACTCTGTGTAAAACCTTGAATTGTATCAACTGCATATTTGAGTTTTTAGTCATTAGGAACGTGTTTAAACATATCTGTGTCCATGTGTTTTGGTTAAGGGTTCTGGACAAGTCAGCCTCCCACTTCGAAGTTGGAAGGGAAATTGAATCATCCAGTTTTAATAATAATCTATATATTTTCGACAGTAGTTTGGGGATAGAGAGATTCAGGAATTCTGCTACCCTGACCGGAGTCTGCAGGATCAGTTGGTTAGAGGTATATTTTTTGCTTAATATAGATTTAAGTTGATAGTATTCTAAGAATTTAGTACTACTGATCCCGTATTGTAAGGTAAGTGTATTAAATGACAGGAATTTTCCATTTTCAATGATATGTTGTAATTGTTTTACTCCTTTATCCTTCCAATGCACAAAATTAATCATTTTCTTGTTTTGTAAAATATCCAGGTTATTCCAGATGGGTGTGAGTTTACATGGAATAATAGAAGACTCGGTTAACTTCAGGAATTCCCACCATGCTTTCAGAGTAGAGCAGATGTTGATACTTTTAAAGCATTTATGAGATCTGACTGCTGAACTGCTGAACGGCAAATCAGAGACATCCAGATCCTCACATAATGCTTGTTCTGTGTCTAGCCACGGTTCATCTAGATGGGTAGGTTTCAGCCATTTGGAAATAAATTGTAGCTTATTTGCTAGGAAATAATAATTGAAATTGGGTGAGTCTAACCCTCCCCGGTCTTTTACCTGTTGTAAGGTTTTTAAACTGATACGTGACGGCTTGTTTTTCCAAAGAAATTTGGAAATGTGAGAGTCCAGTGACTTAAACCAACTGGAGGAAGGTTTGGTGGGTATCATTGAGAACAAGTAGTTAATTTTCGGTAGAACCATCATTTTGATGGTAGCAACTCTCCCCATGAGTGATATGGGTAAGTGCTTCCATCGCGTGAGATCTTCCTCTATTGACTTTAATAGCTGGACATAATTTAACTTTATTAACTCTGAAAGTTGTGGAGAAATATTTATTCCTAAATATCTGATATTATCAGACTGTATTGTGGTGTTAGGAATGTTTTGTAAAGTACAATTAACAGATAAAGCTGTAGTCTTGGTCCAGTTAAAAGAGTACTCAGATATCATTGAAAATTTATTGATCAATGTGATTGTCTGGGAGAGAGATGTTGATGAGTTCTGGAGGAAAAGCAGTACGTCGTCTGCATAAAGACTTACTTTATGTTCTAGATTTTTGCCGGGATCCCTTTAATATCTCTGTCCTGTCTTATAGCGGCTGCTAGTGGTTCAATGAAAATGGCAAAAAGTGAAGGGGAGAGCGGGCAGCCCTGCCTGGTGCCTCGCTGTAAACAGAAACTTGGAGAAGTTTGGTCATTGGTCCTCACACATGCATTAGGGTTGTTATAAAGTATTTTTATCCAGTCTATGAAATAAGGACCAAAACCAAATTTATTTAATGTTGCAAACAGGAATTTCCAGTTAACACGATCGAAGGCTTTTTCTGCATCTAACGAGATGATAGTGGATTCCAGATTATGAATGGTAGCATAGTCTATTAGGTTAATCAGCCTGCGTGTGTTAGTAGAAGAATGTCGACCTTTAATAAAACCAGTTTGATCAGGATGTATTATCAGAGGAGTTATTTTTTCTATCCTTTTAGCGAGTGCTTTGCTGATTATCTTAAGATCTACATTTATTAATGAGATTGGTCGATAACTAGCTGGAAGTGTCGGGTCTTTACCTGGTTTTAATAATACGGTGATATTTGCTGAATTCATATTTGGTGGTATTTTCTGTCTCTCTTTTATTTCTAGTATCATTTTATAAAAAGTGGGAGCCGGAATTGTCCAGAACTCTTTGTAAAATTCGACCGGATATCCATCTGGGCCTGGGGCTTTATTATTGGGCATATGTTGCAGAGCGTCATGTAATTCACTTATTGAGAGGGGTGAATCTAAAACCGTAATATTTTCCTGTTGTAGTTTTGGAAGAATGATACTATTAAGAAATTGATTAATATCATCATCTGTGGGGTTTATTTGTGATTTATATAGTGTTCTGTAGAAGTTTCTAAAAATGTTATTTATCTGGTCAGGATCATGGCTGATACTTCCTTCTGAGTCTTTAACGGAGGAGATTGTTGCTTTTTCCTTATTTATTTTTAACTGATTAGCTAGAAGCTTGCCAGACTTGTTACCATGGTCGAAGTTTTCTAAACTTTGAGTCTTTGAACTAAGAATTGTGTTTTTTGGTCTATTATTTTGTTTAACTCGAGCTTGAATTTCCTTATATCATTCAGCATGTGTTCCTCCGGGAGACCTGGTAGGCGTCTTCTAGTGATTTAATTCTAACTTCTAATTCTGAGATTCTTGCAGCTTCCTTTTTTTTTTTATGGGAAGAGAAGGAAATTATTTTCCCTCGCATTACTGCTTTACCTGCTTCCCAAAGGACACATGCTGGAGTTTCTGGTACATCGTTGTTCTCTAGATAAATGGACCATTCTCTTTTAAAATAGCTGATAAACTCAGGATCTTTCAGTAATGATGTATTAAATCTCCAACTCCTAGTTGCTGGTTTAATAGTTTTATTTCTCAGAGTTAATGAGACTGGTGCGTGATCACTGATGGTTATTGGGTGGATTTCTATTTCTGAGATTTCACTCATCAGTGAGCTGCTGGTTAAGAAGTAATCTAATCTAGAGTAGGAATGATGAACTGAGGAGAAGAAGGTATATTGTCTCGTGGTGGGGTGATGAGATCGCCATGCATCACAAAGGCCGAAATCCTTCATGTACTGCTTAACGATATCCGATGAGTGCCATATTTTGTTATGTCCTGCTGTACTGAGCCTGTCCATACCTGGATCACATACCATGTTGAAGTCTCCGCCCAATAATACCGCCCTATCAGAGTAGTTATGCAAAGCAGAGAAAAATGAGTCAAAGAATAATGGATCATCTACGTTTGGTCCATATATATTTGCAATGCATCCCTTAAGATTCTGAACAGTTAATGTGACTATTATAAATCTGCCTTCTGGATCTCTGATTACATCATCAATGTCAAATTTTAACCTGCTATTAATCAGAATTGCTACACCTCTCTGTCTAGAATTATAACCAGCTGAATACACGTGTGGAAACTGTCTTGTCTGAAGGAGATCGACTGAGGAATTTGATAAATGTGTTTCCTGAAGTAAGACAATGTCTGCCTGAAGATCTTTTAGCCAGTTGGAAATTTTTAATCTCTTATCCCCTGTGCGAACTCCGCGCACATTCCAGGTGACTATTTTCATTCAACCAACGCTGAAATAAGTGTTACATGCATATTAATAAAGCTGTGCATCTGTGTGCGTATTTCTGCCGTAAGTATGAATAGTAAGCTGCAGGCTGAACCAGTCTGTCTGTGTGTACATGGCGCTGTTTCTTCCTGCAGTGTGTGTGTGCGTGCGCCTGCATGTGTGCCTCACGCTGCGTGTGCTGGAGTTTCTACACCCGTAGTGTTCACGTTTGTAAAGTCGCGAGTGAAATTACAGTTCACTGTGTAGGAGTAAGAGGAAAAGAAAGAGGGGAGGAAAGGAATGAAAAGTGAAAAAAGAAGAAGCGTGACAAAAAAACAGAGGTTTAAAAAGTGCATCCGTGTTGTGAGCCGTGAAGTCGAAACGGTAGTGAGATTAGTAATTATGATCATAACAGATAATAATTCATCTAAGCAGAGTTAGGAGGATATGAATGATGCCACTTTATCCACCAGCACACATACAGTCCGTCACCTGCATGTGTCTACCTACTGTAGAACCAGCACGCCTTAGTTCCTACATTCACTCCTGCTACAAATTCAAAAGCAATATTTTATTTCTCTAAATTATAATACATATATATATATACATACACATATAATTATTATAATTAGTACATTTTTAAATCTATTATTACTTTATTTAGTTTCTTGTTATTTAAATAATTACAGTGAATTTCAACCTTTTCTGTAATTGTAGGATCTGAATAATTTTGAGGACAACTGTAAATGTACATGTGCAACCCTATTCACTCCTATTCACTCCAGATAATATCAGGGCCCAGAAATCTTCTCCAGCTGTCATGTCATCAGATAATTGTAATCAGTCAGTAAGATCATCATGAAAGGACATCAAATTCTTTGACAAATGTTATTTTACACATTTTTTCCAAATGTTTCTATGTCTACCCCCCAAAACTATGTCAGTCTCTATGATATTTTCTGGTCTTTAAATTTTTAGCTAGCTTTTGCTCCTCTCAGTCAGAACTTTCCTGAAATGACGGAGTTTTGCTGAGAACCAGTAGAACAGCTCAAAGTCTGTGCAGACATCAGTCCTGAGGTACGACTGCTCTGTTATTAGACTAAAAACAGAACAACACAGAGCAGTATTCAGAGTCAATTATGCATTTCCTCTGGTGTGAAAGCAGCTCGTGTTTTTTATAGGTTATCACCATTTCCTGAAGCATGTCAGAAAAGCAAACGCGTGCAGCTCACAGTACATCACAGGATGTGGTAAAGCGTTATCTGAGCTGTGACTAACAGCATACAGTACAAACACGCCGTTGTGGTTCTAAACAAGCTCCACACGATCTTTCGCTGCTTATAGCTTTATCAGAGCAAAAATGCAAAGCATTGATTAATAAAGATCTGTCTGCTCTGCAGGCCTGCTGCACCCGATAAGAGGAGAGCATTGTCAGTAAAAATAAAAAGTTAAAATCAGCTGAGCCTCACCTCAGTTTGCCTCTGTCTATGTGACTTCCAGCAGAAGCTGACGGGAATCCGATGTCCACGTTTGTAACGGTGCAGTCCTGCAGAAACCCGGGTGAATGTATAACCTCCTGATCCTGCTGAACTTCTCCACCACATGCTTTACTGTCCTCTGCAGTGGCACGCATCCAGACCCAAACGTAACAGGGCTTGTTTTCCACCAGAGACGGAGCGCTCCAAAATGGACATTTGTCCCAGTTTGATGCAATCTGTTCTCAGCGTTCCCCAGTCGGAGGACAGCAGGTTCGAGAAGGTTAAACAAAGAGTTACTTCAATCACTTGCTTCTTTGTGTTTGATTTGTATGTTCTTTGTTTGTTCTCGCCCTTGAAAGGACATCTATTTTTCTTCAAGGTCAATATTCAACAAAGTTAATATTTAATGTGGCTGTTTTTTCTAACCAGCACAGCAGTTCCAAGAAACAAAGTCCTGAACATCATCATAATCATCATCATCATTATCATCATCATAATATTCATCACCACCATCATCATCATCATCATCATCATCATCACCATAATCATCATCATCATTACCATCATTACCATCATCATCATCATCACCATCATAACCATCATCATCATCATCATCATCATCACCACCATAATCATAATCATCATCATCATTATCACCATCATTATAATCATCATCATCATCATCATCATCATCATCATCATAATCATCATCATCATAATCATCATCATCATCATCATCACCACCATAATCATAATCATCATCATCATTACCATCATCATCATCATCATCATTACCATCATTATCATCATCATTATCATCATTACCATCATCATCATCACCATAATCATCATCATCATTACCATCATTACCATCATCATCATCATCACCATCATAACCATCATCATCATCATCATCATCATCATCACCACCATAATCATAATCATCATCATCATTATCACCATCATTATAATCATCATCATCATCATCATCATCATCATCATCATAATCATCATCATCATAATCATCATCATCATCATCATCACCACCATAATCATAATCATCATCATCATTACCATCATCATCATCATCATCATTACCATCATTATCATCATCATTATCATCATTACCATCATCATCATCACCATCATCATAATCATCATCATCATTATCATCATCATAATATTCATCACCACCATCATCATCATCATCATCATCATCACCATAATCATCATCATCATTACCATCATTACCATCATCATCATCATCATCATCATCATCATCACCATTGTCATAATCATCATCATCATCAGAATCATCATCACCATCATCATTATCATCATCATCATAATCATCATCACCATCATCATAATCATCATCATTATCACATTACCATCGTCATCATCATCGTCATTATCGTCATTATCATCATTACCATCATCATCATCATCATCACCATCATCAGAATCATCATCATCACCATTATCATAATTATCATCACCATCATCATCATCATCATCATCATCATAATCATCATCATCATCATAACCATCATCATCATCATCATCATCACCATCATCATCGTTACCATCATCATCATCATCATCACCATCATCATAATCATCATCACCATCATCATCATTATAATCATCATCACCATCATCATCATCATCATTATCATCATTACCATCATCATCATCATCATCACCATCATCATCAGAATCATAATCATCACCATCATCATCATAATCATCATCACCATCATCATCATAATCATTATTATCATCACCATCATCATAATCATCATCATCATCATCATCATCACCATCATCACCATCATCATAATCATCATTACCATCATCATCATCATCATCACCATCATCAGAATCATCATCAGAATCATCATCATCACCATTATCATAATTATCATCACCATCATCATCATCATCATCATCATAATCATCATCATCATCATCACCATCATCATCATCATCATCATCACCATCATCATCGTTACCATCATCATCATCATCATCACCATCATCATAATCATCATCACCATCATCATCATCACCATCATCATCATTATAATCATCATCACCATCATCATCATCATCATTATCATCATTACCATCATCATCATCATCATCACCATCATCATCAGAATCATAATCATCACCATCATCATCATAATCATCATCACCATCATCATCATAATCATTATTATCATCACCATCATCATAATCATCATTACCATCATCATCATCATCATCATCACCATCATCATAATCATCATTACCATCATCATCATCATCATCATCATCATCATCAACATCATCATCATCAACATCATCATCATCATCATAATCATCATCATCATCATAATCATCATCACCATCATCATTATCATCATCATCATCATCATCATCATCATCATCATCATCACCATCATCATCAGGCCCTGATCCCACAGTCCGGGTCAGACTCAGATCTCACAGTCTGGGTCAGGCTTGGATCCGACAGTCTGGGTCAGGCTGGGATCCCACAGTCCGGGTAAGGCTCAGATCCCACAGTCCGGGTCATGCTTGGATCCGACAGTCCGGGTCAGGCTCGGATCCCACAGTCCAGGTCATGCTTGGATCCGACAGTCCGGGTCAGGCTTGGATCCCACAGTCCGGGTCAGGCTCGGATCAGACAGTCCGGGTCAGGCTCGGATCTGACAGTCCGGGTCAGGCTCGGATCCGACAGTCCGGGTCAGGCTCGGATCCTAGAGTCCGGGTCAGGCTGGGATCCCACAGTCTGGGTCAGGCTCGGATCCGACAGTCTGGGTCAGGCTGGGATCCCACAGTCCGGGTCAGGCTGGGATCCCACAGTCTGGGTCAGGCTCAGACCCCACAGTCCGGGTCAGGCTCGGATCCGACAGTCGGGGTCAGGCTCAGATCCCACAGTCCGGGTCAGGCTCAGATCCCACAGTCCGGGTCAGGCTGGGATCCCACAGTCCGGGTCAGGCTGGGATCCCACAGTCCGGGTCAGGCTGGGATCCCACAGTCCGGGTCAGGCTGGGATTTGACAGTCTGGGTCAGGCTTGGATCCGACAGTCCGGGTCAGGCTTGGATCCCACAGTCTGGGTCAGGCTCTGATCCCACAGTCTGGGTCAGGCTCGGATCCCACAGTCCGGGTCAGGCTGGGATCTGACAGTCTGGGTCAGGCTCAGATCCCACAGTCCGGGTCAGGCTCGGATCCCACAGTCCGGGTCAGGCTCAGATCCCACAGTCCGGGTCATGCTTGATTAGTGCTGGGGTCATGATTTGTGCTGGGAACACATAAATACGTGTCGGGTCCTCCCAATGAAAATATGCCTCATTTATTTTTGGGGAAGTGGTTTCCTACAGGATCCAGAAAAACAGGCCTCATCAAGGAGTCCTAAACCTGGTTTACAAGTGCAGGACAGCTTCGTTTACTCTGCACGAAGTTGTTTGTGTATATCTCATATCTTATTATCTTTTATCAGTCAGACCAGACTTGGTGTCTCACCTAAAACTGTTTCTCTGTGAGACCCGTTGAACAACAGCATGTTGTGTGACAGTCACGTCTTGGCTTTCATTTCAAATGTCAGACCCTCCCCATCTGTTGAGGAATGAGGCTGAACATAGCTCAGAGCTAGCTTCTACGTGGACTGTGCCTGTGTCGGTCCCAGGTTGGAGGCAGAATCGTCTCGGCTCCTCAGCAACCTTTGCCTCCGTCCTGACGCTCCCTCCGACTTCTGCTGCGTGCGCATGTTTTGAACTCTGGCCCTGGCACACATTAAAGGACAAGCCCGGCAGGCTGCTATCAGATGTCCCATGAGTCGTGAAAGGCTCAGAGGGGTGGGGGGTGGGCTAAGAATGTTTTGGCACGGGGGTTCAGTTTCTTAAAAAAGAGCATGTGCTCTGCTGCTGCTGTTTAGTGCGTGGACTCTTCGCTTGGCTGCAGGCTTTGAAGAATGGAGCTTCCTCAGCTGGAAAACGTGCGGCGCCGCAGGTGCGACAGCGCAGGTGAGATACACGCCCTCCGCAAACACAACCCACGCACGGCCCGATCCAGGGCCGACTGACGGGCGCACACGCGTGTTCATGCTGCACGGAGACACTGAAAATGCAAACTGCCAACAGCTGGTAGGAATAAAGCAGCAGGAGGTGAAGAGGAGGAAGAGGAGCACGGTTTACGCAGCTGCTTTGTTTGCAGGTAATACGTACTTTAATGTATGTGAATGCACGAGGCCTCCATCTGGGGAACCAGAACCGGAACCAGACCAGAGGCCTCCATCAGGGGTCCCAGAACCAGAACCAGACCAGAGTCCTCCATCTGGGGAACCAGAACCGGAACCAGACCAGAGTCCTCCATCTGGGGAACCAGAACCGGAACCAGACCAGAGGCCTCCATCAGGGGTCCCAGAACCAGAACCAGACCAGAGTCCTCCATCTGGGGAACCAGAACCGGAACCAGACCAGAGTCCTCCATCTGGGGAACCAGAACCAGAACCAGAACCAGACCAGAGTCCTCCACCTTGGGAACCAGAACCGGAATCAGACCAGAGTCCTCCATCTGGGGAACCAGAACTAGAACCAGACTACAGTCCTCCATCTGGGGAACCAGAACCGGAACCAGACAAGAGTCCTCCATCTGGGGAACCAGAACCAGACCAGAGTCCTCCATCTGGGGAACCAGAACCAGAACCAGACCAGAGTCCTCCATCGAGGGAACCAGAACCAGAACCAGACCAGAGTCCTCCATCTGGGGGACCAGAACCATAACCAGACCAGAGTCCTCCATCGGGGTAACCAAAACCAGAACCAGACAAGAGTCCTCCATCTGGGGAACCAGAACCGGAGCCAGACCACAGTCCTCCAATTAAGGGAACCCGAACCAGAACCAGACCAGAGTCCTCAATCTGGGGAACCAGAACCAGAACCAGAACCAGAAACCGGAACCAGACCAGAGGCCTCCATCAGGGGAACCAGAACCGGAACCAGACCAGAGGCCTCCATCAGGGGAACCAGAACCAGAACCAGACCAGAGTCCTCCATCTGGGGAACCAGAACCAGAACCAGAAACCGGAACCAGACCAGAGTCCTCCATCTGGGGAACCAGAACCGGAACCAGACCAGAGGCCTCCATCAGGGTAACCAAAACCAGAGCCAGACCAGAGTCCTCCATCAGGGTAACCAAAACCAGAACTAGACCAGAGTCCTCCATCTGGGGAACCAGAACCGGAACCAGAACCAGACCAGAGTCCTCCATCTGGGGAACCAGAACCGGAACCAGACCACAGTCCTCCATCAGGGTAACCAAAACCAGAGCCAGACCAGAGTCCTCCATCTGGGGAACCAGAACCGGAACCAGAACCAGACCACAGTCCTCCATCTGGGGAACCAGAACCGGAACCAGAACCAGACCAGAGTCCTCCATCTGGGGAACCAGAACCGGAACCAGACCAGAGTCCTCCATCTGGGGAACCAGAACCGGAACCAGAACCAGACCAGAGTCCTCCATCTGGGGAACCAGAACCGGAACCAGACCACAGTCCTCCATCAAGGGAACCAGAACCAGACCAGAGTCCCTCCATCTGGGGAACCAGAAACAGAACCAGAAACCGGAACCAGACCAGAGTCCTCCATCTGGGGAACCAGAACCGGAACCAGACCAGAGGCCTCCATCAGGGGTCCCAGAACCAGAACCAGACCAGAGTCCTCCATCTGGGGAACCAGAACCGGAATCAGACCAGAGTCCTCCATCTGGGGAACCAGAACCGGAACCAGACCAGAGTCCTCCATCTGGGGAACCAGAACCAGAACCAGAACCAGACCAGAGTCCTCCACCTTGGGAACCAGAACCGGAATCAGACCAGAGTCCTCCATCTGGGGAACCAGAACTAGAACCAGACTACAGTCCTCCATCTGGGGAACCAGAACCGGAACCAGACAAGAGTCCTCCATCTGGGGAACCAGAACCAGACCAGAGTCCTCCATCTGGGGAACCAGAACCAGAACCAGACCAGAGTCCTCCATCGAGGGAACCAGAACCAGAACCAGACCAGAGTCCTCCATCTGGGGGACCAGAACCATAACCAGACCAGAGTCCTCCATCGGGGTAACCAAAACCAGAACCAGACAAGAGTCCTCCATCTGGGGAACCAGAACCGGAGCCAGACCACAGTCCTCCAATTAAGGGAACCCGAACCAGAACCAGACCAGAGTCCTCAATCTGGGGAACCAGAACCAGAACCAGAACCAGAAACCGGAACCAGACCAGAGGCCTCCATCAGGGGGAACCAGAACCGGAACCAGACCAGAGGTCTCCATCAGGGGAACCAGAACCAGAACCAGACCAGAGTCCTCCATCTGGGGAACCAGAACCAGAACCAGAAACCGGAACCAGACCAGAGTCCTCCATCTGGGGAACCAGAACCGGAACCAGACCAGAGGCCTCCATCAGGGGAACCAGAACCAGAACCAGACCAGAGTCCTCCATCTGGGGAACCAGAACCGGAACCAGACCAGAGGCCTCCATCAGGGGAACCAGAACCAGAACCAGACCAGAGTCCTCCATCTGGGGAGCCAGAACCGAAACCAGACCAGAGTCCTCCATCTGGGGAACCAGAGCCAGAACCAGACCAGAGTCCTCCATCTGGGGAACCAGAACCGGAATCAGACCAGAGTCCTCCATCTGGGGAACCAGAACTAGAACCAGACCACAGTCCTCCATCTGGGGAACCAGAACCGGAACCAGACCAGAGTCCTCCATCTGGGGAACCAGAACCAGACCAGAGTCCTCCATCTGGGGAACCAGAACCAGAACCAGACCAGAGTCCTCCATCGAGGGAACTAGAACCAGAACCAGAACCAGACCAGAGTCCTCCATCTGGGGAACCAGAACCAGAACCAGACCAGAGTCCTCCATCGGGGTAACCAAAACCAGAACCAGACCAGAGTCCTCCATCTGGGAAACCAGAACCAGACCAGAGTCCTCCATCGGGGTAACCAAAACCAGAACAAGACCAGAGTCCTCCATTGGGCTTGTCGTTCATACCGGTATGTGTGAGAGAGGAACCAGATTAAGAACCAGACCAGAGTCCCCCATGTAAACCAGAACCAGTACCAGACCAATGTCCTCCATTGGGGTAGTCTTTCATACCATTATGTGTGAAAGGGGAACCAGAACGAGCAGAAGCTGATGAAAAGCCCTGGAGTCTCATTTATGAACGTTGGGTTCGCCTGAAACTGGTGTATGCCAGTTTTCACTTAAAAGTTGTGATTTATAAAAAGCAAACTTGATGGGAAAGTGTGCGGTCTTTCACGTTAACTCTGAGCCATGCTACGCTGGTTCTGGTCTCTGACGTTAACTCTGAACCATGCAATGCTGGTTCTGGTCTTTCACGTTAACTCTGAGCCATGCTACGCTGGTTCTGGTCTTTCACGTTAACTCTGAGTCATGCTACGCTGGTTCTGGTCTTTCACGTTAACTCTGAGCCATGCTACGCTGGTTCTGGTCTTTCACGTTAACTCTGAGCCATGCTACGCTGGTTCGGGTCTCTGACGTTAACTCGGAGCCATGCTACACTGGTTCTGGTCTCTCACGTTAAATCTTAGCCATGCTACGCTGGTTCTGGTCTCTCAGGTTAACTCTGAGCCATGCTACGCTGGTTCTGGTCTCTGACGTTAACTCTGAGCCATGCTACGCTGGTTCTGGTCTTTCACGTTAACTCTGAGCCATGCTACGCTGGTTCTGGTCTCTGACGTTAACTCTGAGCCATGCTACACTGGTTCTAGTCTCTGACGTTAACTCTGAGCCATGCTACAATGGTTCTGGTCTGTCTCATTAACTCTGAGCCATGTTACGCTGGTTCTGGTCTCTCACGTTAACTCTTCGCCATGCTACGCTGGTTCTGGTCCCTGGAGTTAACTCTGAGCCATGTTTCGCTGGTTCTGGTCTCTCACGTTAACTCTGAGCCATGCTACGCTGGTTCTGGTCTCTCACGTTAACTCTGAGTCATGCTACGCTGGTTATTGTCTCTCACCTTAACTCTGAGCCATGCCACCCTGGTTCTGGTCTCTCACATTAACTCTTAGCCATGCTACGCTGGTTCTGGTCTCTGACATTAACTCTGAGCCATGGTACGCTGGTTCTGGTCTCTCACGTTAAATCTTAGCCATGCTACGCTTGTTCTGGTCTCTCAGGTAAACTCTGAGCCATGCTACGCTGGTTCTGGTCTCTCAGGTTAACTCTGAGCCATGCTACGCTGATTCAGGTCTCTTACGTTAACTCTGAGCCATGCTAGGCTGATTCTGGTCTCTCACGTTAACTCTGAGCCATGCTACGCTGGTTCTAGTCTGTCCAATAACTCTGAGCCATGCTGATATGGTTCTGGTCTTTCACGTTACCTCTGAGCCATGCTGAGCTTGTTCTGGTCTTTCACGTTAACTCTGAGCCATGCTACGCTGGTTCTGGTGTTTCACGTTAACTCTGAGCCATGCTACGCTGGTTCTGGTCTCTGACGTTAACTCTGAGCCATGCTATGCTGGTTCTGGTCTCTCACGTTAACTCTGAGTCATGCTACGCTGGTTCTGGTCTCTACGCTGGTTCTGGTTTCTCACGTTAATTCTGAACCATGCTACGCTGGTTCTGGTCTTTCACGTTAACTCTGAGCCATGCTACGCTGGTTCTGGTCCATACGTTAACTCTGAGCAATGCTTTGCTGGTTCTGGTCGCTCACGTTAACTCTGAGCCATGCTACGCTGGTTCTGGTCTCTCACGTTAACTCTGAGCCATACTACACTGGTTCTGATCTTTCACTTTACCTCTGAGCCATGCGATGCCGGTTCTGGTCTCTGACGTTAACTCTGAGTCATGTAAGCTGGTTCTGGTCTTTCACGTTAACTCTGAGCCATGCTACGCTGGTTCTGGTCTCTCACGTTAACTCTGAGCCATGCTACGCTGGTTCTGGTCTCTCACGTTAACTCTGAGCCATGCTACGCTGGTTCTGGTCTCTCACGTTAACTCTCTGAGCCATGCTACGCTGATTCTGGTCTCTCACGTTAACTCTGAGCCATGTTACGCTGGTTCTGGTCTCTCACGTTAACTCAGAGCCATGCTACGCTAATTCTGGTCTCTGACGTTAACTCTGAGCCATGCTACGCTGGTTCTGGTATCTCACGTTAACTCTGAGCCATGCTACGCTGGTTCTAGTATGTCCAATAACTCTGAGCCATGTTACGCTGGTTCTGGTCTCTCACGTTAACTCAGAGCCATGCTACGCTAATTCTGGTCTCTGACGTTAACTCTGAGCCATGCTACGCTGGTTCTGGTCATCTCACGTTAATTCTGAGCCATGCTACGCTGGTTCTGGTCTTTCACGTTAACTCTGAGCCATGCTATGCTGGTTCTGGTCCCCACGTTTACTCTGAGCAATGCTTTGCTGGTTCTGGTATCTCACGTTAACTCTGAGCCATGCTACGCTGGTTCTGGTCTCTCATGTTAACTCTGAGTCATGCTACGCTGGTACTTGTCTCTCACGTTAACTCTGAGCCATGCTACGCTGGTTCTGGTCTTTCACGTTAACTCTGAGCCTGGCTACGCTGGTTCTGGTCTTTCACGTTAACTCTGAGCCATGCTACGCTGGTTCTGGTCTGTCACGTTACCTCCTAGCCATGCGATGCCGGTTCTGGTTTCTGACGTTAACTCTGAGCCATGTAAGCTGGTCCTGGTCTGCCAAGTTAACTTTGAGCCATGCTACGCTGGTTCTGGTCTCTGCTCTGGTTCTGGTCATCTCACGTTAATTCTGAGCCATGCTACGCTGGTTCTGGTCTTTCACGTTAACTCTGAGCCATGCTATGCTGGTTCTGGTCCCCACGTTTACTCTGAGCAATGCTTTGCTGGTTCTGGTATCTCACGTTAACTCTGAGCCATGCTACGCTAGTTCTGGTATCTCACGTTAACTCTGAGCCATGCTACGCTGGTTCTGGTCTCCCACGTTAACTCGGACCCACGCTACGCTGGTTCTCGTCTCTCACGTTATCTCTGAGCGATGCTACACTGGTTCTGGTCTCTAACGTTAAGTCTGAGCCATGCTACACTGGTTCTGGTCTCTAACGTTAAGTCTGAGCCATGCTACGCTGGTTCTGATCTTTCACGTTACCTGTGAGCCATGCTGAGTTTGTTCTGGTCTTTCACGTTAACTCTGAGCCATGCTATGCTGGTTCTGGTGTTTCACGTTAACTCTGAGCCATGCTACGCTGGTTCTGGTCTCTGACGTTTACTCTGAGCCATGCTAAGCTGGTTCTGGTCTCTCATGTTAACTCTGAGTCATGCTACGCTGGTACTTGTCTCTCACGTTAACTCTGAGCCATGCCACGCTGGTTCTGGTCTTTCACGTTAACTCTGAGCCTGGCTACGCTGGTTCTGGTCTTTCACGTTAACTCTGAGCCATGCTACGCTGGTTCTGGTCTGTCACGTTACCTCCTAGCCATGCGATGCCGGTTCTGGTTTCTGACGTTAACTCTGAGCCATGTAAGCTGGTCCTGGTCTGCCACGTTAACTTTGAGCCATGCTACGCTGGTTCTGGTCTCTACTCTGGTTCTGGTCATCTCACGTTAATTCTGAGCCATGCTACGCTGGTTCTGGTCTTTCACGTTAACTCTGAGCCATGCTATGCTGGTTCTGGTCCCCACGTTTACTCTGAGCAATGCTTTGCTGGTTCTGGTATCTCACGTTAACTCTGAGCCATGCTACGCTAGTTCTGGTATCTCACGTTAACTCTGAGCCATGCTACGCTGGTTCTGGTCTCTCACGTTAACTCTGAGCCATGCTACGCTGGTTCTAGTCTGTCCAATAACTCTGAGCCATGCTGATATGGTTCTGGTCTTTCACGTTACCTCTGAGCCATGCTGAGCTTGTTCTGGTCTTTCACGTTAACTCTGAGCCATGCTACGCTGGTTCTGGTGTTTCACGTTAACTCTGAGCCATGCTACGCTGGTTCTGGTCTCTGACGTTAACTCTGAGCCATGCTATGCTGGTTCTGGTCTCTCACGTTAACTCTGAGTCATGCTACGCTGGTTCTGGTCTCTACGCTGGTTCTGGTTTCTCACGTTAATTCTGAACCATGCTACGCTGGTTCTGGTCTTTCACGTTAACTCTGAGCCATGCTACGCTGGTTCTGGTCCATACGTTAACTCTGAGCAATGCTTTGCTGGTTCTGGTCGCTCACGTTAACTCTGAGCCATGCTACGCTGGTTCTGGTCTTTCACGTTAACTCTGAGCCATGCTACGCTGGTTCTGGTCTCTCACGTTAACTCTGAGCCATACTACACTGGTTCTGATCTTTCACTTTACCTCTGAGCCATGCGATGCCGGTTCTGGTCTCTGACGTTAACTCTGAGTCATGTAAGCTGGTTCTGGTCTTTCACGTTAACTCTGAGCCATGCTACGCTGGTTCTGGTCTCTCACGTTAACTCTGAGCCATGCTACGCTGGTTCTGGTCTCTCACGTTAACTCTGAGCCATGCTACGCTGGTTCTGGTCTCTCACGTTAACTCTGAGCCATGCTACGCTGATTCTGGTCTCTCACGTTAACTCTGAGCCATGTTACGCTGGTTCTGGTCTCTCACGTTAACTCAGAGCCATGCTACGCTAATTCTGGTCTCTGACGTTAACTCTGAGCCATGCTACGCTGGTTCTGGTATCTCACGTTAACTCTGAGCCATGCTACGCTGGTTCTAGTATGTCCAATAACTCTGAGCCATGTTACGCTGGTTCTGGTCTCTCACGTTAACTCAGAGCCATGCTACGCTAATTCTGGTCTCTGACGTTAACTCTGAGCCATGCTACGCTGGTTCTGGTCATCTCACGTTAATTCTGAGCCATGCTACGCTGGTTCTGGTCTTTCACGTTAACTCTGAGCCATGCTATGCTGGTTCTGGTCCCCACGTTTACTCTGAGCAATGCTTTGCTGGTTCTGGTATCTCACGTTAACTCTGAGCCATGCTACGCTGGTTCTGGTCTCTCATGTTAACTCTGAGTCATGCTACGCTGGTACTTGTCTCTCACGTTAACTCTGAGCCATGCTACGCTGGTTCTGGTCTTTCACGTTAACTCTGAGCCTGGCTACGCTGGTTCTGGTCTTTCACGTTAACTCCTGAGCCATGCTACGCTGGTTCTGGTCTGTCACGTTACCTCCTAGCCATGCGATGCCGGTTCTGGTTTCTGACGTTAACTCTGAGCCATGTAAGCTGGTCCTGGTCTGCCACGTTAACTTTGAGCCATGCTACGCTGGTTCTGGTCTCTACTCTGGTTCTGGTCATCTCACGTTAATTCTGAGCCATGCTACGCTGGTTCTGGTCTTTCACGTTAACTCTGAGCCATGCTATGCTGGTTCTGGTCCCCACGTTTACTCTGAGCAATGCTTTGCTGGTTCTGGTATCTCACGTTAACTCTGAGCCATGCTACGCTAGTTCTGGTATCTCACGTTAACTCTGAGCCATGCTACGCTGGTTCTGGTCTCTCACGTTAACTCTGAGCCATGCTACGCTGGTTCTAGTCTGTCCAATAACTCTGAGCCATGCTGATATGGTTCTGGTCTCTGACGTTAACTCTGAGCCATGCTACTCTGGTTCTGGTCTTTCACGTTACCTCTGAGCCATGCTGAGCTTGTTCTGGTCTTTCACGTTAACTCTGAGCCATGCTACGCTGGTTCTGGTGTTTCACGTTAACTCTGAGCCATGCTACGCTGGTTCTGGTCTCTGACGTTAACTCTGAGCCATGCTATGCTGGTACTGGTCTCTCACGTTAACTCTGAGTCATGCTACGCTGGTTCTGGTCTCTACGCTGGTTCTGGTTTCTCACGTTAATTCTGAGCCATGCTACGCTGGTTCTGGTCTTTCACGTTAACTCTGAGCCATGCTACGCTGGTTCTGGTGTTTCACGTTAACTCTGAGCCATGCTACGCTGGTTCTGGTCCATACGTTAACTCTGAGCAATGCTTTGCTGGTTCTGGTCGCTCACGTTAACTCTGAGCCATGCTACGCTGGTTCTGGTCTCTCACGTTAACTCTGAGCCATACTATACTGGTTCTGATCTTTCACTTTACCTCTGAGCCATGCGATGCCGGTTCTGGTCTCTGACGTTAACTCTGAGTCATGTAAGCTGGTTCTGGTCTTTCACGTTAACTCTGAGCCATGCTACGCTGGTTCTGGTCTCTCAGGTTAACTCTGAGCCATGCTACGCTGGTTCTGGTCTCTCACGTTAACTCCTGAGCCATGCTACGCTGGTTCTGGTCTCTCACGTTAACTCTGAGCCATGCTACGCTGATTCTGGTCTCTCACGTTAACTCTGAGCCATGTTACGCTGGTTCTGGTCTCTCACGTTAACTCAGAGCCATGCTACGCTAATTCTGGTCTCTGACGTTAACTCTGAGCCATGCTACGCTGGTTCTGGTATCTCACGTTAACTCTGAGCCATGCTACGCTGGTTCTAGTATGTCCAATAACTCTGAGCCATGCTGCGATGGTTCTGGTCTCTGATGTTAACTCTGAGCCATGCTACGCTGGTTCTGGTCTCCCATGTTAACTCGGACCCATGCTACGCTGGTTCTCGTCTCTCACGTTATCTCTGAGCGATGCTACACTGGTTCTGGTCTCTAACGTTAAGTCTGAGCCATGCTACGCTGGTTCTGATCTTTCACGTTACCTGTGAGCCATGCTGAGTTTGTTGTGGTCTTTCACGTTAACTCTGAGCAATGCTTTGCTGGTTCTGGTCGCTCACGTTAACTCTGAGCCATGCTACGCTGGTTCTGGTCTCTCACGTTAACTCTGAGCCATACTACACTGGTTCTGATCTTTCACTTTACCTCTGAGCCATGCGATGCCGGTTCTGGTCTCTCACGTTAACTCTAAGCCATGCTACGCTGGTTCTGGTCTTTCACGTTAACTCTGAGCCATGCTACGCTGGTTCTGGTCTCTCACGTTAACTCTGAGCCATGCTACGCTGGTTCTGGTCTCTCACGTTAACTCTGAGCCATGCTACGCTGGTTCTGGTCTCTCACGTTAAATCTGAGCCATGCTACGCTGATTCTGGTCTCTCACGTTAACTCTGAGCCATGTTACGCTGGTTCTGGTCTCTCACGTTAACTCAGAGCCATGTTACGCTAATTCTGGTCTCTCACGTTAACTCTGAGCCATGCTACGCTGGTTCTTGTATCTCACGTTAACTCTGAGCCATGCTACGCTGGTTCTAGTATGTCCAATAACTCTGAGCCATGCTGCGATGGTTCTGGTCTCTGATGTTAACTCTGAGCCATGCTACGCTGGTTTCTGGTCTCCCATGTTAACTCGGACCCATGCTACGCTGGTTCGTCTCTCACGTTATCTCTGAGCGATGCTACACTGGTTCTGGTCTCTAACGTTAAGTCTGAGCCATGCTATGCTGGTTCTGATCTTTCACGTCACCTGTGAGCCATGCTGAGTTTGTTGTGGTCTTTCACGTTAACTCTGAGCCATGCTATGCTGGTTCTGGTGTTTCAAGTTAACTCTGAGCCATGCTACGCTGGTTCTGGTCTCTGACGTTAACTCTGAGCCATGCTACGCTGGTTCTGGTCTCTCATGTTAACTCTGAGTCATGCTACGCTGGTACTTGTCTCTCACGTTAACTCTGAGCCATGCTACGCTGGTTCTGGTCTCTAATGTTAACTCTGAGCCATGCTACGCTGGTTCTGGTCTTTCACGTTATCTCTGAGCCATGCTACGCTGGTTCTGATCTCTCACGTTAACTCTGAGCCATGCTACGCTGGTTCTGGTCTTTCACGTTAACTCTGAGCCTGGCTACGCTGGTTCTGGTCTTTCACGTTAACTCTGAGCCATGCTACGCTTGTTCTGGTCTTTCACGTTACCTCTGAGCCATGCGATCCCGGTTCTGGTCTCTGACGTTAACTCTGAGCCATGTTAGCTGGTCCTGGTCTGTCACGTTAACTTTGAGCCATGCTACGCTGGTTCTGGTGTTTCACGTTAACTCTGAGCCATGCTACGCTGGTTCTGGTCTCTCACGTTAATTCTGAGCCATGCTACGCTGGTTCTGGTCTTTCACGTTAACTCTGAGCCATGCTACGCTGGTTCTGGTCCCCACGTTAACTCTGAGCAATGCTTTGCTGGTTCTGGTCGCTCACGTTAACTCTGAGCCATGCTACGCTGGTTCTGTCTCTCACGTTAACTCTGAGCCATACTACACTGGTTCTGATCTTTCACGTTAACTCTGAGCCATGCTACGCTGGTTCTGGTCCCCACGTTAACTCTGAGCAATGCTTTGCTGGTTCTGGTCTCTGACGTTAACTCTGAGCCATGCTACGCTGGTTCCGGTCTCTCAAGTTAACTCTGAGCCATGCTACGCTGGTTCTGGTCTCTCACTTTAACTCTGAGCCATGCTACGCTGATTCTGGTCTCTGACGTTAACTCTGAGCCATGCTACGCTGGTTTTGTTATCTCACGTTAACTCTGAGCCATGCTACGCTGGTTCTGGTATCTCACGTTAACTCTGAGCCATGCTACGCTGGTTCTGGCCTCTCACGTTAACTCTGAGCCATGCTACGCTGGTTCTGGCCTCTCACGTTAACTCTGAGCCATGCTACGCTGGTTCTGGTCTCTCACGTTATCTCTGAGCCACGCTACACTGGTTATGGTATCTAGAGTTAACTCTGAGCCATGCTACATTGGTTCTGGTCTTTCACGTTACCTCTGAGCCATGCTGAGCTTTTTCTAGTCTCTCACGTTAACTCT
Organism: Atherinomorus stipes; assembly: GCA_023101725.1. Taxonomy (NCBI): domain Eukaryota; kingdom Metazoa; phylum Chordata; class Actinopteri; order Atheriniformes; family Atherinidae; genus Atherinomorus; species Atherinomorus stipes. Next base: position 33,395 of record JALJCO010011287.1, on the reverse strand, counting down.
GAGCCATGGTACGCTGGTTCCGGTCTCTCACATTAACTCTGACCCATACTACACTGGTTCTGATCTTTCACGTTACCTCTGAGCCATGCGATGCCCGTTCTGGTCTCTGACGTTAACTCTGAGTCATGCTACGCTGGTTCTCTTCTCTACGCTGGTTCTGGTCTCTCCCGTTAATTCTGAGCCATGCTACGCTGGTTCTGGTCTTTCACGTTTCCTCTGAGCCATGCGATGCCGGTTCTGGTCTCTGACGTTAACTCTGAGCCATGTAAGCTGGTCCTGGTCTCTCAGGTTAACTCTGAGTCATGCTACGCTGGTTCTGGTCTCTCACGTTAACTTTGAGCCATGCTACGCTGGTTCTGGTCTCTCAGGTTAACTCTGAGTCATGCTACGCTGGTTCTGGTCTCTCACGTTAACTCTGAGCCATGCTACGCTGGTTCTGGTCTTTCACGTTATTTCTGAGCCATGCTATGCTGGTTCTGGTCTCTCAAGTTAACTCTGAGCCATACTACACTGGTTCTGATCTTTCACGTTACCTCTGAGCCATGCGATGCCGGTTCTGGTCTCTGACGTTAACCCTGAGCCATGTAAGCTGGTTCTGGTCTTTCACGTTAACTCTGAGTCATGCTACGTTGGTTCTGGTCTCTCACGTTAACTCTGAGCCATGCTACACTGGTTCTGGTCTCTCACGTTAACTCTGAGCCATGCTGCGCTGGTTCTGGTCTTTCACGTTAACTCTGAGCCATGCTACGCTGATTCTGGTCTCTCACGTTAACTCTGAGCCATGCTACGCTGGGGGGGCGTACTGGGCCTAGGCCCACCCACTTGCACTATAGGTCCACTCTGTGAGACTAGATCAGCATTGTGTACTTAAAGCTGGAACAAACAGCAAACGTGTTAACAAGGCAGTAAATGGGTTCTTCCAGTTCAACTGTTTTCTTTTAAATGCAGAATAAGCTCTAAATGAACCAGTCAGGTGTGTTTCTGTACCTGCTCATCATTAGTGGGCTGTTCATTTATAAAGCTCGGGAAACATTACACAATAGCAGCCGTCATACTTAGAGACACGGCAGTGAAAGCGCTTCACTTTCACTTTCACCACTTCAGATAGAAGTAAATAAATAAGTAGATGGAGGAAACACGCAAGAGCTGTTTCATTCTGAGAAAAAACGAACAATAGAGAAGGAAACGTATCCAGACTGAATGAGGAAGAACTGACCCATATGAGCACGAGGATGGTGCGGAGTATGGGATGTGATGCAGCTCAGTAACTGCAGTAAAAGGCAGAGGAGACGCAGTTGCGCCTGTCTGCACGCTGCCCCACCTTCCATAGCCAACCCCCCCATTTAGCCTTCCCCAATAATCAGTTTTATATCACACAAAATACTGATAATCAGAATCTGAAAAGCATTACTTCAACGTAGATTTGTCTAACAATAAAGAAATTCAGTGGTAAAATTCTCATTAACGGTTTTGTGTGGTTATGAAGCAGTGGCAGAAACTGTTTCCCTTCTTCCTTCACTCAATTAAGTACGAACGAGTTTTGGGAACTGCATGAGCGTAAAGCTAAAGAAAAAGATGCAGCGTATATGGTTTCATGGACGTCATACGGCAGTGATGGAAGTTAATGTTGGGCCCATCCTGATCTGAGTTGGTCCTGATCTGAGCAGGTCCTGATCTGAGCTGGTCCTGATCTCAGCAGGTCCATCCTGATCTTAACAGGTCTGTCCTGATCTCAACAGGTCCGTCTTGATCTGAGCAGGTCCTGATCTGAGCAGACCCGTCCTGATCTGAGCAGGTCTTGATCTTAGGAGGTCCGTCCTGATCTCAGCAGGTCTGTCCTAATCCCAGCTGGTCCGTCCTGATCTCAACAGGTCTTGATCTCAGCAGGCCCGTCCTGATCCCAGCTGGTCCGTCCTGACCTCAACAGGTCCTGATCTTGGCTGGTCCGTCCTGATCTGAGCAGGTCCTGATCTCAGCAGGTCCGTCCTGATCTGAGCAGGTCCTGATCTCAGCAGGTCCTGATCTCAGCAGGTCCGTCCTGATCTGAGCAGGTCCTGATCTCAGCAGGTCCTGATCTCAGCAGGTCCGTCCTGATCTGAGCAGGTCCTGATCTCAGCAGGTCCATCCTGATCTCAGCAGGCCCGTCCTGATCTCAGCAGGTCCTTTCTCAGCAGGTCCGTCCTGATCTTAGCAGGTCCGTCCTGATCTGAGCAGGTCCTGATCTCAGCAGGTCCATCCTGATCTCAGCAGGCCCGTCCTGATCTCAGCAGGTCCCTTTCTCAGCAGGTCCGTCCTGATCTTAGCAGGTCCGTCCTGATCTCAGCAGGTCCTGATCTTAGCAGGTCCGTCCTGATCTCAGCAGTACCGTCCTGATTTCAGCAGGTCCTGATCTCAGCAGGTCCTGATTTCAGCAGGTCCTGATCTCAGCAGGTCCTGATCTCAGCAGGTCCTGATCTCAGCAGGTCCTGATTTCAGCAGGTCCTGATTTCAGCAGGTCCTGATCTCAGCAGGTCCTGATCTCAGCAGGTCCGTCCTGATCTCCTGATTCCCTGAGCGGGAATTCTGGTTCTGCGCCTGCTTCCGTGTCGATTTTAGAGAACATTGTGTCTAGGTATTTTGCAAAAAGTGAACAGCTGCATTGAAAACTGTCAAGGATGAGAATGTGTTCATGGTTTTGCTGATTTGAGGTGAAGTTGTGAGGTTTGAGTGAATAAGTTTAGAAATAATGTGGCATATAAAGGTTTAGTGTGGAAGTAAAGCAACGCTGCCCTCCGGTGGAGAGAGAGCAGAAGTACATCTGCTGCCTGGACATGCCTCCTGGCTCATTCAGGCTTTAGAACGTGTCTGATGTCACAACGACCTCATCACTCTGTTCAGGACTCAAATAATAAAATAGATGAATGATCCCCCCCACCGCAGTCAGCTGTGATCAGCTGGAGGTGGTGTTCAGTGAAGGCCCCTCTCATGGCTTACGTGTCCCCCGGGCAGAACGACCTCACACAGACTCCTCTGCTGCAGATTTGGGGGTCGTGGATGGGACACGAGCAGAACCGCAGGACAGGATGGAAGTGCTCTGAGAATCTGTCCTGTGGCCGTGTGACTGGATGAACATGGCTGGTACCGGGTCCCCGTGGCTTCAGGTCTGGACTGGGTCTGGTCAGAGCTTGAGGATGTGAGACAGCAGGGGTGAAGGTCTGGCAGGACCGATCCGGGTCACAGTGGGCTTCCTGCACAGTGACGCGGCTCTTTGAGCATTTTGCTGCGGCAGCGTGACCCATTGATGATGGAAGCACCTGGAGGCTGCACCTCTGTCCCGTCCCGGCATGCGTCTGGCAGCAGTGAATGGGCGAGTCCACCGTCCAGTCTGCTGCGTGAGTCAAATCAGAGACAGAAACCATGCAGCAGCCAGGCCGGGCCTGGCTAAGACGGAGACGTTTCGTCATTCGTGAGCAGTGACAGCTTTGAGGTTGACGATGAACCGGTCTGAGCTGGAGACCAGTCCAGGAATGCTGCTGGGGTTGATAATGGTTCTGGCTCCTCGGTTTTGATGTCAGGCAGGGGTCTGCAACCTGCCATCCGCAATGGCTCAATAACATCGACTAAAAATGATAAAGAACTGAGTAATATTTGAAAATATAGATGATAACAAATGTAGAAGTTTTTCATTGGAATAACTGCTCTAAATTTTTACAAGTAAAAGTACCAGTAATGTTTTTTCTACATCTGTTTCTCGTCTCATTAGCTGGAAATTATGGGCTTTTTCTGCAGCACACAGTCTCAAAAGAACGACGCATCATAAAGGAAAATGGAACGATCCTTTTTTTTTTTTTTTTTTTTTTTGTCCTCCCTTTGACATTTCCCCCACCTCTCCAATCTCATAAGGTTTGGAAAGAAAAAGTAAATGTGCCTAAACAAAAATAACAATATATTTTATAACTAAAAATAAATAATTAAAAAGAATACATGCAATTATGCTTCCCCTTAAGATGCATTTGTGGCAGGTTATTGGATGAAATTGGTGTCAAATAAATATAAGACATTTTATTGGTTAATGCCACTCAAATGGACGTAATTGACGTCAAGTAGCTAGCAAGGTAGACCAAGCCACTCGGCCAGACCAGTTCACCTGCAGTCCGCCAAAATGCCTAAACGAAAAACTGCATTTAATCCTGAATGGACAAAGGAATACGGATTCATCTCCAAAAGTAGGAAGGATGAATGTCATGCATATTGTACGCTGTGTCGTTGTGATGTGGACGTCAGCAGCAAAGGCAGAGGTGCCATCGATCGACATGCTAGCACAGACAAGCACAAGGGCAACAATCAAAGCGCGGGCACCTCTTCACTTTTTTCCTTTTTCCGTGGAGCCACTTCTGCCCAGGATGACAAAATATCAGCGGCAGAGCTTTGTAAAGTTTATCACGCCGTCAAGCATCACCAGTCATACAGGAGTGTAGACTGTGGAATAAAAGTTGACCGGGAGATCTTCAACGACTCAGCAATAGCTAAAGGAGTAACGTGTGGAAAAACTAAAGCCAAAGCTTTGTGCGAAAATGTCCTAGCACCCTACTCCATCCAGGTGCATGTGGAGTACATAAAAGAAAACGAACTGAATTATTCACTGGCGACTGATGCGTCAAACAAAGGTACGACCAAGTGTTTCCCTACTGTCTTGAGATATTTTCACTTTGTGGAGGTCGTGCAGCATGCTCTGATCGATTTTTACAGTGACAGTAACGAAACATCAGAAGCTATAACAAATCAGCTGTTGGCAAAACTAGAGTTGTCTGGTCTGGATTTGCAAAAAATGTCAGCATACACAGCAGACAACGCCAGCGTTAACTATGGAAAACACAACAGTGTTTATCAGAAGCTAGAACTTGCTCAAAAAGATGTGCTTGCTGCAAACTGTTTAGCTCATATTCTGCACAATGCCACAAGATATGCAGCTGGCAACATGCATCTGGACACTGAAAATGTGGTGTTAAAGGTGTACAGCCATTTTAGCATATCAGCCAGTAGAACAGCACAGCTGAGGGAGTTCTGCGAGTTTGTGGAGGTGGATGAGTGCAACCTGCTGCGGCACGTCATCACAAGATGGCTCTCTGCTGCCATCTATCGACCGAATGCTGAAGTTCTGGAAGCCCCTGACCAGCTATTGTCAGAGCCTGGGAGACGCGGAATGTCCTAAGATTTTGTGGAGGTGCTTTGGAGAGGACAGGACCGAAGTATCTGAGATGTACTTCCTCTGCCTCAGTCACATTCTGAAGGTGTTCTCGGACTGCATTAAGGCACTTGAGGCGAAATCATTCAGCATAACCTCTGTGTTCAAGGTGATGACTGAACTTAAAGGAAAACTTGAGAGGAGACTGAAGGACCATTTTTTGGCTTTGCTGTGAACAACAGACTTAGACAGCTAACTCCTGATCTCGCAAACAAATGTGAGGCTGATTTCATTCAGTTCTATGAAAGAGCAAAGAAATATGTGAGCGAAAGGTATGACTTCTCTGAGAACAGCTTTCACAGCCAAATCTCAAAGCTCAGCCTCACAACTGCTGTGTCTTATGAAGAGTACAGTGATGCAGTCCAGGCCTGCAAACTGAAAAACACTGATATGGATGGACTCTATGAGGAATACAGTATGGTGGAAACTATTCTCAGCTCCCCAGAAATGGAAGGTTGCCACAGTGAAGAGCGGTATCTGAAGCTGTTTTCCAAAGCAGATGTCCCACTGGTGAACCTGGGGAAAGTCAGCGCCTACATCTGCTCCATTCCATGCAGCAATGCACATACAGAACGTGTCTTTTCAATGATGACCTCAGCATGGAGAAATGAGAGAAATCGTCTCGATGTGGAAAGTGTCTAGGCAGAACTGCAGATTTGTGTCAACTTCACGTCGGAGTGCACAGACATCCAAACGATCCAGATCAACTGAAAGACACTAAAACGTGGAACTACGAAGAAAAAGCGTAGAAACAACATTATAGCTTCAGTTTGTGCTCCGTGACGGCTTGGTGGGGGCTGCAGGTACCTGAAGCGCCAGTCGCGAGTTTTGTTTCTTAATCTTGCCTCAAGTCCCTTTAAAGCAGAACTCAGTAACTTCAGCTCGGGGCTCCCCTAGTGGCGTCCTTTAACTGTCGTGTTCAACCCCCTTACACCCCCACAGCACACAGACGGCTTCTCTACCTGTCTTTCCTCTATTTTGATCGCTGGATATATTTCTAAGCTTTTACTAGCTTGTTGATGCTACTTTGCTACGTTGGTAGCAGCACCACGTCTCCCTCTACTCAAAGCAAAGTCCTGTCTCTTCTGAAACGGGACGTTTTACCCGCGATTTGCGGGTAAATATGCCGTGGATTATATGTTTCTCTGGTATTTGTGGGTAGCAGGTAAGAATACGAACTTTTATTTACTTTTTGCGGACGTGACAAGTGATTATTGAGCCTGAAGCAGTGATGCTTCACCCGGCGCCCAGGCAGCGCAGCTACGTGAATCACTCTGGTCCAGCAAAGAGTTGGTTATGAGAGCCAGGAGCCGTGTTTAGGTGGTGTGAAGCTAAAGAAATGTTTTCTTTGAATTAGCGCTGGTAGTCTGGTTCAAATCAGAGCTGGAAGCAGCTCGGTAGATAGGGGACCTGAGCACCGTACAGCGGTTTCTGTTGTCGCAAGTTCTGCTCGGGTCGGCGCAGGCAAAGTTGCATAAAGCTGCTGGCAGGCCAGAGGCCCCCGCGGGAGGGGGGGGGGACATTGAATCGCTCCGTAAACACTTTGTTTAGCCCCACGGGGATTCTGAAAAGCATTTATTGAGGTAAAAAAGTTACTGAGCTTCCCCTTTAAAGCATTCTTGCATATACTACTTTTTGGTTAGGGTAATTTAGTTTGTGGTTGGACATTGGACGGTTTTCTGTCGAAGCATGCAGCCAAGGAAATGTGAGAAGAATCACGGAGTTTTTGTTCTCGTTAATCAGAATTTCCCGACGCGCGCACACACACACACACACACACACACACGCACGCACACACACACACACACAGTTTTCATTCCTCATGGGGTCTTTCCATTGACATAATGCATACCCTAGCCCCTTACCCTAAACCTAACACCCATAACTGATTGCCTAAACCTAACCCTTGTCCTAATCCTAACCTAAACCTAATTGGAACTTAATCTCTAAAACCTAATCTTGACCCTCAAAACGGGGTTCATCCCCATGGGGACCGGGAAAATGTCCCCACGAGGGCAAGACGTCCCCACAGTGATGGTAAAAATCCAGAACACAGTCCCCACAATGTTGCAATTACGCGTCCACCCACACACCCACACACGCACACACGCACACACTCACACACTCACACACACACACACACACACACGCACACACGCACACACACGCACACACACACACAGACGCACACACACACGCACACTCACACACACGCACACTCACACACACACACACGCACACACACGTGTCCCGCTGAGCTGGACGCTTCAACCATCTGAGCGTGAGACAGATGCTCTGCTGCTGAATGATTCTGTGATTGCTGAATAACTGAATAATTGCTGTGATTGTGTCTCTTCCCAGCCTCGGTGCCTCAGTTCTGCAACTCTCCAACAGTCATCGTGATGGTGGGACTACCTGCCCGAGGAAAGACCTACATTTCCAAGAAGCTCACTCGCTACCTCAACTGGATTGGGGTTCCTACAAAAGGTCCGTCTTTGAGTCTTGACTTCTTTTCCAGAATTGATTCAACCTTTATTTTAACCAGGAAGACCCTTGTGACGACTGTCTTGGGGGAAACTTGACCAAGAAGAGACGCTACAGCAGCCAACACATAAACGGTTAAATAAAACTATTAAACACATGCAGAACACCAAAATCATCTTAATCTGGACGAATACATTTTTATAAAAGTTACTGATTGGTTAACTTCTCAAATGTAACAGACGTTTACCCAGAATAGTTTTGTGGACTCAGATGAACCAGTGATGTTTTCTCCTATGGGTCCGTGACAAGGTTATCATAGTTTTGGATTTTCATTAGTTTCAGTTTTTATTTAGTTTTGACTTTTTGTTTTTGAGTTCAGTTAGTTTTAGTTAGTTGTTTTAGAAGGTTTACTAGTTTTTATTAGTTTTTATTTTTTGGAAAATGCTTAGTTTGAGTTTAGTTTCATTAGTATCAGTGTTAGTTTTTGTTTTTTTCTTTGTTTTTTTTTTTGTAATTATACAAATTTGTCTCATGTGACATTCAACATCATTAGAAAGTCACTCAGAGTAAAACCGGGAGAGCAAAATAAACAGATTACATAGAAACAGATTTCATATCAACCCCAAATGCTAATGTATAACACACATTTAACAAGACTATGATAAAGGACGTTTTTGCAATCATTTTAGTTAGAATTGTAAAAACACAATACAGTTTCAGTTAGTTATCGTTTTTTTAAAGGTGCCATGACATCACATTTCCTTTTCTGGGGTTTTGGGTGAATAATATGATCTGTTGTGCACTGATGAGGTCATGTGAATGTCAGAGTGAAATTAAAGTTCCTGTTTATGGTCTGTCAGCTTTGTCTCTCTGCTCAGAAACGGTTGAATCAGACAGCAGCTTATCATTCTACATAGTTCTATCATTCTACGTAGTTCTATCATTCTACGTAGTTCCATCATTCTACGTAGTTCTATCATTCTATGTAGTTCTGTCATTCTACGTAGTTCCATCATTCTACGTACTTCTATCATTCTACGTTGTTCTATCATTCTATGTAGTTCTATCATTCTACGTACTTCTATCATTCTATGTAGTTCTGTCATTCTACGTAGTTCCATCATTCTACGTACTTCTATCATTCTACGTTGTTCTATCATTCTATGTAGTTCTATCATTCTACGTACTCCTATCATTCTACGTAGTTCTTTCATTCTACGTAGTTCTATCATTCTATATAGTTAAATCATTCTACATAGTTCTATCATTCTACGTAGTTTTATCATATAACGTAGTATTATTATTCTATGTAGTTCTATCCTTCTATGTAATTCTATCATTCTACATAGTTATATCATTCTACATAGTTATATAATTCTATGTAGTTTTATCATTCTTCATAGTTCGATCATTCTACAAAATTTTATCATTCTGCGTAGTTCTATCATTCTACTTAGTTCTATCATTCTACGTAGTTCTATAATTCAATGTAGTTTTATCATTCTACGTAGTTCTATCATTCTACGTAGTTCCATCATTCTACGTAGTTCCATCATTCTACGTAGTTTTAACATTCATCATTGTACGTAGTTCTATCATTCTACATTGTTTTATCATTCTACGTAGTTCTAACATTGTACGTAGTTTTATTCTTCTACATAGTTCTATCATTCTACGTAGTTCTACCATTCTACGTAGTTCTATCATTCTACGTAGTTCCATCATTCTACATGGTTCTATCATTCTACATGGTTCTATCATTCTACGTAGTTCCATCATTCAACGTAGTTCTATCATTCTAAGTAGTTTTATCATTCTACGTAGTTCCATCATTCAATGTAGTTCTATCATTCTACTTAGTTATATCATTCTACGTAGTTTTATCATCATCTTCAGTTGGGTCTCAGACTGATGTAGTATTCAGTTTTGTCTCAGACTGGTGTAATGTCCATTTTGGTCTCAGACCGGTTTAGTGTTCGGTTAGTGGCAGACTGGTGGAGTATTCAGTTTGGTCTCAGGCTAGTTTAGCATTCAGTTTGGACTCTAACTGGTGTAGTATTCAGTTTGGTATCAGACTGGTGGAGTTTTCAGTTGGGTCTCAGACTGGTGTAGTATTCAGTTTTCAGACCGGGGTAGTGTTCAGTTTGGTCTCAGACTGGTGTAGTATTCAGTTTGGTATCAGACTAGTGTAGTATTCAGTTTGGTCTCAGACTGGTGTAGTATTTAGTTTGGACTCTGACTGGTGTAGTATTCAGTTTGGTTTCAGACTGGTGTAGTACTCAGTTTGGTCTTAGACTAGTGTAGCATTCAGTTTGGTCTCAGACTGGTGTAGCATTCAGTTTGGTCTCAGACTAGTGTAGCATTCAGTTTGGTCTCAGACTGGTGTAGTATTCAGTTTGGTATCACACAGATGTAGTTCTCAGTTGGGACTCAGACTAATGTAGTATTCAGTTTGGTATCAGACTGGTGTAGTATTCAGTTTTGTCTCTGACTAGTGTAGCATTTAGTTTTGTCTCAGACTAGTGTAGCATTCAGTTTGGTCTCAGACTGGTGTAGTATTCAGTTTGGTCTCAAACTAGTGTAGTATTCAGTTTGGTCTCAGACTAGTGTAGTATTCAGTTTGGTCTCAGACTAGTGTAGCATTCAGTTTGGTCTCAGACTGGTGTAGTAATCAGTTTGGTCTCAGACTGGTGTAGCATTCAGTTTGGTCTCAGACTGGTGTAGTATTCAGTTTGGTCTCAGACTGGTGTAGCATTCAGTTTGGTCTCAGACTGGTGTAGCATTCAGTTTGGTCTTAGACTAGTGTAGCATTTAGTTTGGTCTCAGACTAGTGTAGCATTCAGTTTGGTCTCAGACTGGTGTAGTATTCAGTTTGGTCTCAGACTAGTGTAGCATTCAGTTTGGTCTCAGACTGGTGTAGTAATCAGTTTGGACTCTGACTGGTGTAATATTCAGTTTGGTATCAGACTGGTGTCGTATTCAGTTTGGTCTTAGACTGGTGTCGTATTCAGTTTGGTCTCAGTGTGGTGTAGTATTCAGTTTGGTCTCAGACTGGTGTAGTATTCAGTTTGGTCTCAGACTGGTGTAGTATTCAGTTTGGTCTCAGACTAGTGTAGTGTTCAGTTTGGTCTCAGACTAGTGTAGTATTCAGTTTGGTCTCAGACTAGTGTGGTGTTCAGTTTCGTCTCAGACAGGTGTAGTATTCACTTTGGTCTCAGACTGGTGTAGTATTCACTTTGGTCTCAGACTATTGTAGTGTTCAGTTTGGTCTCAGACTAGTGTAGTATTCAGTTTGGTCTCAGACTGGTGTAGTATTCACTATGTTCTCAGACTAGTGTAGTATTCAGTTTGGTCTCAGTGTGGTGTAGTATTCAGTTTGGTCTCAGACAAGTGTAGTATTGACTTTGTTCTCAGACTGGTGTAGTGTTCAGTTTGGTCTCAGACTGGTGTAGCGTTCAGTTTGGTCTCAGACTGGTGTAGTATTCAGTTTGGTCTCAGACTAGTGTAGTATTGACTTTGTTCTCAGACTGGTGTAGTGTTCAGTTTGGTCTCAGACTGGTGTAGTATTCAGTTTGGTCTCAGAATAGTGTAGTGTTCAGTTTGGTCTCAGACTGGTGTTGTATTCAGTTTGGTCTCAGACTGGTGTCGTATTCAGTTTGGTCTTAGACTGGTGTCTTATTCAGTTTGCTCTCAGACTGATGTAGTATTTAGTTTGGTCTTAGACTGGTGTCTTATTCAGTTTGGTCTCAGACTGGTGTAGTAATCAGTTTGGTCTCAGACTAGTGTAGTGTTCAGATTGGTCTCAGACTGGTGTCGTATTCAATTTGGTCTCAGACTGGTGTTGTATTCAGTTTGGTCTCAGACTGGTGTCGTATTCAGTTTGGTCTCAGACTGGTGTAGTGTTCAGTTTGGTCTCAGACTAGTGTCGTATTCAGTTTGGTCGCAGACTAGTGTAGTGTTCAGTTTGGTCTCAGACTGGTGTAGTATTCAGTTTGGTCTCAGACTAGTGTAGTATTCACTTTGGTCTCAGACTAATGTAGTATTCAGTTTGGTGTCAGACTGGTGTAGTATTCAGTTTGGTCTCAGACTGGTTTCGTATTCAGTTTGGTCTCAGACTGGTGTTGTATTCAGTTTGGTCTCAGACTAGTGTAGTATTCACTTTGGTCTCAGACTGATGTAGTATTTAGTTTGGTCTCAGACTAGTGTAGTGTTCAGTTTGGTCTCAGACTGGTGTAGTATTCATTTTGGACTCAGACTGATGTAGTATTTAGTTTGGTCTTAGACTGTAGTAGTATTTAGTTTGGTCTTAGACTGGTGTCGTATTCAGTTTGGTCTCGGACTGGTGTAGTATTCAGTTTGGTCTCAGACTGGTGTAGTATTCAGTTTGGTCTCAGACTGGTGTAGTATTCAGTTTGGTCTCAGACTGGTGTATTATTCAGTTTGGTCTCAGACTGGTGTAGTATTCATTTTGGACTCAGACTGATGTAGTATTTAGTTTGGTCTTAGACTGGTGTCGTATTCAGTTTGGTCTCAGACTAGTGTAGTGTTCAGTTTGGTCTCAGACTGGTACAGTATTCAGTTTGGTCTCAGACTGGTGTCGTATTCAGATTGGTCTCAGACTGGTGTAGTATTCAGTTTGGTCTCAGACTAGTGTAGTATTCAGTTTGGTCTCAGACTAGTGTAGTATTCAGTTTAGTCTCAGACTGGTGTCATATTCACTTTGGTCTCAGACTGGTGTTGTATTCAGTTTGGTCTCAGACTGGTGTAGTATTCAGTTTGGTCTCAGACTGGTGTAGTATTGTGTTTGGTCTCAGACTGGTGTAGTATTCAGTTTGGTCTCAGACTGGTGTAGTATTCATTTTGGACTCAGACTGGTGTAGTATTCAGTTTGGTCTAAGACTAGTGAAGCATTCAGTTTGGTCTCAGACTGGTGTAGTATTCAGTTTGGTCTCAGACTAGTGTAGTATTCAGTTGGGTCTCAGACTAGTGTAGTATTCAGTTTGGTCTCAGACTGGTGTAGTATTCAGTTTGGTCTCAGACTGGTGTAGTATTCAGTTTGGTCTCAGACTGGTGTAGCATTTAGTTTGGTCTCAGACTAGTGTAGTATTCAGTTTGGTCTCAGACTGGTGTAGTATTCAGTTTGGTCTCAGACTAGTGTAGTATTCAGTTTGGTCTCAGACTGGTGTAGTAATCAGTTTGGACTCTGACTGGTGTAGTATTCAGTTTGGTCTCAGACTGGTGTCGTATTCAGTTTGGTCTTAGACTGGTGTAGTATTCAGTTTGGTCTCAGTGTGGTGTAGTATTCAGTTTGGTCTCAGACTGGTGTAGTATTCAGTTTGGTCTCAGACTGGTGTAGTATTCAGTTTGGTCTCAGACTAGTGTAGTATTCAGTTTGGTCTCAGACTGTTGTAGTATTCACTTTGGTCTCAGACTATTGTAGTGTTCAGTTTGGTCTCAGACTAGTGTAGTATTCAGTTTGGTCTCAGCCTGATTTAGTATTCACTTTGTTCTCAGACTAGTGTAGTATTCAGTTTGGTCTCAGACTGGTGTAGTGTTTAGTTTGGTCTCAGACTAGTGTAGTATTGAGTTTGGTCTCAGATTGGTGTAGTATTCAGTTTGGTCTCAGACTAGTGTAGTGTTGAGTTTGGTCTCAGACTGGTGTAGTGTTCAGTTTGGTCTCAGACTGGTGTAGTATTCAGTTTGGTCTCAGATGAGTGTAGTGTTCAGTTTGGTCTCAGACTGGTGTCGTATTCAGTTTGGTCTCAGACTGGTGTCGTATTCAGTTTGGTCTCAGACTGGTGTCGTATTCAGTTTGGTCTCAGACTGGTGTTGTATTCAGTTTGGTCTCAGACTGGTGTCGTATTCAGTTTGGTCTCAGACTGGTGTAGTGTTCAGTTTGGTCTCAGACTAGTGTCGTATTCAGTTTCGTCTCAGACAGGTGTAGTATTCACTTTGGTCTCAGACTGGTGTAGTATTCACCTTGGTCTCAGACTATTGTAGTATTCAGTTTGGTCTCAGACTAGTGTAGTATTCAGTTTGGTCTAGACTGGTGTAGTATTCACTATGGTCTCAGACTAGTGTAGTATTCAGTTTGGTCTCAGTGTGGTGTAGTATTCAGTTTGGTCTCAGACAAGTGTAGTATTGAGTTTGTTCTCAGACTGGTGTAGTGTTCAGTTTGGTGTCAGACTGGTGTAGTGCTCAGTTTGGTCTTAGACTGGTGTAGTATTCAGTTTGGTCTCAGACTAGTGTAGTATTGAGTTTGGTCTCAGACTGGTGTAGTATTCAGTTTGGTCTCAGACTGGTGTAGTATTCAGTTTGGTCTCAGACTAGTGTAGTATTCAGTTTGGTCTCAGACTGGTGTAGTATTCAGTTTGGTCTCAGACTGGTGTCGTATTCAGTTTGGTCTTAGACTGGTGTCGTATTCAGTTTGCTCTCAGACTGATGTAGTATTTAGTTTGGTCTTAGACTGGTGTCGTATTCAGTTTGGTCTCAGACTGGTGTAGTAATCAGTTTGGTCTCAGACTAGTGTAGTGTTCAGATTGGTCTCAGACTGGTGTCGTATTCAATTTGGTCTCAGACTGGTGTAGTATTCAGTTTGGTCTCAGACTGGTGTCGTATTCAGTTTGGTCTCAGACTAGTGTAGTATTCAGTTTGGTCTCAGACTAGTGTCGTATTCAGTTTGGTCTCAGACTAGTGTAGTGTTCAGTTTGGTCTCAGACTGGTGTAGTATTCAGTTTGGTCTCAGACTAGTGTAGTATTCACTTTGGTCTCAGACTGATGTAGCATTTAGTTTGGTCTCAGACTGGTGTAGTATTCACTTTGGTCTCAGACTGGTTTCGTGTTCAGTTTGGTCTCAGACTGGTGTCGTATTCAGTTTGGTCTCAGACTAGTGTAGTATTCACTTTGGTCTCAGACTGATGTAGTATTTAGTTTGGTCTCAGACCAGTGTAGTATTCAGATTGGTCTCAGACTGGTGTAGTATTCATTTTGGACTCAGACTGATGTAGTATTTAGTTTGGTCTCAGACTGTAGTAGTATTTAGTTTGGTCTCAGACTGGTGTCGTATTCAGTTTGGTCTCAGACTGGTGTAGTGTTCAGTTTGGTCTCAGACTGGTGTAGTATTCAGTTTGGTCTCAGACTGGTGTAGTATTCAGTTTGGTCTCAGACTGGTGTAGTATTCAGTTTGGTCTCAGACTGGTGTAGTATTCATTTTGGACTCAGACTGATGTAGTATTTAGTTTGGTCTTAGACTGGTGTCGTATTCACTTTCGTCTCAGACCAGTGTAGTGTTCAGTTTGGTCTCAGACTGGTACAGTATTCACTTTGGTCTCAGACTGGTGTCGTATTCAGATTGGTCTCAGACTGGTGTAGTATTCAGTTTGGTCTCAGACTGGTGTAGTAATCAGTTTGGTCTCAGACTAGTGTAGTATTCAGTTTAGTCTCAGACTGGTGTCATATTCACTTTGGTCTCAGACTGGTGTTGTATTCAGTTTGGTCTCAGACTGGTGTAGTATTCAGTTTGGTCTCAGACTGGTGTACTATTCAGTTCAGTCCCAGACTAGTGTAGTATTCAGTTTGGTCCCAGACTGGTGTAGTATTCATTTTGGACTCAGACTGGTGTAGTATTCAGTTTGGTCTAAGACTAGTGAAGCATTCAGTTTGGTCTCAGACTGGTGTAGTATTCAGTTTGGTCTCAGACTAGTGTAGTATTCAGTTGGGTCTCAGACTAGTGTAGTATTCAGTTTGGTCTCAGACTGGTGTAGTAATCAGTTTGGTCTCAGACTGGTGTAGCATTCAGTTTAGTATCAGACTAGTGTAGTATTCAGTTTGGTATCAGACTAGTGTAGTATTCAGTTTGGTCTCAGACTGGTGTAGTATTCAGTTTGGTCTCAGACTAGTGTAGTATTCAGTTTGGTCTCAGACTGGTGTAGTAATCAGTTTGGACTCTACTGGTGTAATATTCAGTTTGGTCTCAGACTGGTGTCGTATTCAGTTTGGTCTTAGACTGGTGTAGTATTCAGTTTGGTCTCAGTCTGGTGTAGTATTCAGTTTGGTCTCAGACTGGTGTAGTAATCAGTTTGGTCTCAGACTGGTGTAGTATTCAGTTTGGTCTCAGACTAGTGTAGTATTCAGTTTGGTCTCAGACTGTTGTAGTATTCACTTTGGTCTCAGACTATTGTAGTGTTCAGTTTGGTCTCAGACTAGTGTAGTATTCAGTTTGGTCTCAGACTGATTGAGTATTCAGTTTGGTCTCAGACTAGTGTAGTATTCAGTTTGGTCTCAGACTGGTGTAGTATTCAGTATGTTCTCAGACTAGTGTAGTATTCAGTTTGGTCTCAGACTGGTGTAGTAATCAGTTTGGTCTCAGACTAGTGTAGTATTGACTTTGTTCTCAGACTGGTGTAGTACTCAGTTTGTTCTCAGACTGGTGTAGTATTCAGTTTGGTCTAAGACTGGTGTAGTATTCAGTTTGGTCTCAGACTAATGTAGTATTCACTTTGGTCTCAGACTGATGTAGTATTCAGTTTGGTCTCAGACTAGTGTAGTGTTCAGTTTGGTCTCAGACTGGTGTAGTATTCAGTTTGACTCAGACTGATGTAGTATTTAGTTTGGTCTTAGACTGTAGTAGTATTTAGTTTGGTCTTAGACTGGTGTCGTATTCAGTTTGGTCTCAGACTGGTGTAGTATTCAGTTTGGTCTCAGACTAGTGTAGTATTCAGTTTAGTCTCAGACTGGTGTCATATTCAGTTTGGTCTCAGACTGGTGTCGTATTCAGTTTGGTCTCAGACTGGTGTAGTATTCAGTTTGGTCTCAGACTGGTGTAGTATTCAGTTTGGTCTCAGACTAGTATAGTATTCAGTTTGGTCTCAGACTGGTGTAGTAATCAGTTTGGACTCAGACTGGTGTAGTATTCAGTTTGGTCTCAGACTGGTGTAGTATTCAGTTTGGTCTTAGACTGGTGTAGTAGTCAGTTTGGTCTCAGAGTGGTGTAGTATTGAGTTTGGTCTCAGACTGGTGTAGTGTTCAGCTTGGTCTCAGACTGGTGTAGTATTCAGTTTGGTCTCAGACTAGTGTCGTATTCAGTTTGGTCTCAGACTAGTGTAGTATTCAGTTTGGTCTCAGACTTATGTAGTGTTCAGTTTGGTCTCAGACTATTGTAGTATTCAGTTTGGTCTCAGACTAGTGTAGTATTCAGTTTGGTCTCAGCCTGATTTAGTATTCACTTTGTTCTCAGACTAGTGTAGTATTCAGTTTGGTCTCAGACTGGTGTAGTATTCACTATGTTCTCAGACTAGTGTAGTATTCAGTTTGGTCTCAGTGTGGTGTAGTAATCAGTTTGGTCTCAGACTAGTGTAGTATTGAGTTTGGTCTCAGACTGGTGTAGTGTTCAGTTTGGTCTCAGACTGGTGTAGTATTCAGTTTGGTCTCAGACTAGTGTAGTATTCAGTTTGGTCTTAGACTGTTGTTGTATTAGGTCTGGTCTCAGACTGGTGTCGTATTCAGTTTGGTCTTAGACTGGTGTCGTATTCAGTTTGGTCTCAGACTGATGTAGTATTTAGTTTGGTCTTAGACTGGTGTCGTATTCAGTTTGGTCTCAGACTGGTGTAGTAATCAGTTTGGTCTCAGACTAGTGTAGTGTTCAGATTGGTCTCAGACTGGTGTCGTATTCAGTTTGGTCTCAGACTGGTGTAGTATTCAGTTTGGTCTCAGACTGGTGTCGTATTCAGTTTGGTCTCAGACTAGTGTAGTATTCAGTTTGGTCTCAGACTAGTGTAGTATTTAGTTTGGTCTCAGACTAGTGTAGTATTCAGTTTGGTCTCAGACTAGTGTAGTACTCAGTTTGGTCTCAGACTGGTGTAGTATTCAGTTTGGTCTCAGACTGGTGTAGTATTCAGTTTGTTCTCAGACTGGTGTAGTATTCAGTTTGTTCTCAGACTGGTGTAGTATTCAGTTTGTTCTCAGACTAGTGTAGTATTCACTTTGGTCTCAGACTGATGTAGTATTCAGTTTGGTCTCAGACCAGTGAAGTGTTCAGTTTGGTCTCAGACTGGTGTAGTATTCATTTTGGACTCAGTGTGGTGTAGTATTCAGTTTGGTCTCAGACTGGTGTAGTATTCAGTTTGGTCTCAGACTGGTGTAGTATTCAGTTTGGTCTCAGACTAGTGTAGTGTTCAGTTTGGTCTCAGACTAGTGTAGTATTCAGTTTGGTCTCAGACTGGTGTAGTATTCACTTTGGTCTCAGACTAGTGTAGTGTTCAGTTTGGTCTCAGACTAGTGTAGTATTCAGTTTGGTCTCAGACTGATTTAGTATTCAGTTTGGTCTCAGACTAGTGTAGTATTCAGTTTGGTCTCAGACTGGTGTAGTATTCACTATGTTCTCAGACTAGTGTAGTATTCATTTTGGACTCAGTGTGGTGTAGTATTGACTTTGTTCTCAGACTGGTGTAGTGTTCAGTTTGGTCTCAGACTGGTGTAGTATTCAGTTTGGTCTCATACTAGTGTAGTGTTCAGTTTGGTCTCAGACTGGTGTCGTATTCAGTTTGGTCTCAGACTGGTGTCGTATTCAGTTTGGTCTCAGACTGGTGTCGTATTCAGTTTGCTCTCAGACTTATGTAGTATTTAGTTTGGTCTTAGACTGGTGTCGTATTCAGTTTGGTCTCAGACTGGTGTAGTAATCAGTTTGGTCTCAGACTAGTGTAGTGTTCAGATTGGTCTCAGACTGGTGTCGTATTCAGTTTGGTCTCAGACTGGTGTTGTATTCAGTTTGGTCTCAGACTGGTGTCGTATTCAGTTTGGTCTCAGACTAGTGTCGTATTCAGTTTGGTCTCAGACTAGTGTAGTATTTAGTTTGGTCCCAGACTGGTGTAGTATTCAGTTTGGTCTCAGACTAGTGTAGTACTCAGTTTGGTCTCAGACTGGTGTAGTATTCAGTTTGGTCTCAGACTGGTGTAGTATTCAGTTTGTTCTCAGACTGGTGTAGTATTCAGTTTGGTCTCAGACTGGTGTAGTATTCGGTTTGGTCTCAGACTAGTGTAGTATTCAGTTTGGTCTCAGACTGATGTAGTATTCAGTTTGGTCTCAGACTAGTGTAGTATTCAGTTTGGTCTCAGACTGGTGTAGTATTCATTTTGGACTCAGACTGATGTAGTATTCAGTTTGGTCTTAGACTGTAGTAGTATTTAGTTTGGTCTTAGACTGGTGTAGTATTCAGTTTGGTCTCGGACTGGTGTAGTATTCAGTTTGGTCTCAGACTAGTGTAGTATTCAGTTTAGTCTCAGACTGGTGTCATATTCACTTTGGTCTCAGACTGGTGTCGTATTCAGTTTGGTCTCAGACTGGTGTAGTATTCAGTTTGGTCTCAGACTGGTGTAGTATTCAGTTTGGTCTCAGACTGGTGTAGTATTGTGTTTGGTCTCAGACTGGTGTAGTATTCAGTTTGGTCTCAGACTGATGTAGTATTTAGTTTGGTCTTAGACTGGTGTCGTATTCACTTTCGTCTCAGACCAGTGTAGTATTCAGTTTGGTCTCAGACTGGTGTAGTATTCACTTTCGTCTCAGACTGGTGTCGTATTCAGATTGGTCTCAGACTGGTGTAGTATCCAGTTTGGTCTCAGACTAGTGTAGTATTCAGTTTGGTCTCAGACTGATGTAGTATTTAGTTTGGTCTTAGACTGGTGTAGTATTCAGTTTTGTCTCAGACTGGTGTAGTATTCAGTTTGGTCTCAGACTAGTGTAGTGTTCATATTGGTCTCAGACTGGTGTAGTATTCAGTTTGGTCTTAGACTGGTGTAGTATTCAGTTTGGTCTCAGACTGGTGTCGTATTCAGTTTGGTCTCAGACTGGTGTAGTATTCAGTTTGGTCTCAGACTCGTGTAGTGTTCAGTTTGGTCTCAGACTGGTGGTGTATTCACTTTGGTCTCAGACTGATGTAGCATTCAGTTTGGTCTCAGACTGGTGTCGTATTCACTTTCGTCTCAGACCAGTGTAGTGTTCAGTTTGGTCTCAGACTGGTGTAGTATTCACTTTGGTCTCGGACTGGTGTAGTGTTCAGATTGGTCTCAGACTGGTGTAGTATTTAGTTTGGTCTTAGACTGGTGTAGTATTCAGTTTGGTCTCAGACTGGTGTCGTATTCAATTTGGTCTCAGACTGGTGTTGTATTCAGTTTGGTCTCAGACTGGTGTCGTATTCAGTTTGGTCTCAGACTGGTGTAGTGTTCAGTTTGGTCTCAGACTAGTGTCGTATTCAGTTTGGTCTCAGACTAGTGTAGTATTCAGTTTGGTCTCAGACTGGTGTAGTATTCAGTTTGGTCTCAGACTAGTGTAGTATTCAGTTTGGTCTCAGACTGATGTAGTATTTAGTTTGGTCTCAGACTGGTGTAGTATTCACTTTGGTCTCAGACTGGTGTAGTATTCAGTTTGGTCTCAGACTGATGTAGTATTCAGTTTGGTCTTAGACTAGTGTAGTATTCAGATTGGTCTAGACTGGTGTAGTATTCAGTTTGGTCTTAGACTGGTGTAGTATTCAGTTTGGTCTCAGACTGGTGTCGTATTCACTTTGGTCTCAGACTGGCGTCGTATTCAGTTTGGTCTCAGACTGGTGTAGTATTCAGTTTGGTCTCAGACTGGTGTAGTGTTCAATTTGTACTCAGACTAGTGTAGTATTCACTTTGGTCTCAGACTGATGTAGTATTTAGTTTGGTTTCAGACTAGTGCAGTATTCAATTTGGTCTCAGACTAGTGTAGTGTTCAGATTGGTCTCAGACTGGTGTAGTATTCAGTTTGGTCTCAGACTAGTGTAGTATTTATTTTGGACTCAGACTGATGCTGAATTTAGTTTGGTCTCAGACTGGTGTCGTATTCAGTTTGGTCTCAGACTGGTGTAGTATTCAATTTGGTCTTAGACTGGTGTCGTATTCGGTTTGGTCTCAGATTAGTGTAGTATTCACTCTGGTGTCAGACTGGTGTAGTATTCACTTTGGTCTCAGACTGGTGTCGTAATCAATTTGGTCTCAGACTGGTGTTGTATTCAGTTTGGTCTCAGACTGGTGTCGTATTCAGTTTGGTCTCAGACTAGTGTCGTATTCAGTTTGGTCGCAGACTAGTGTAGTATTTAGTTTGGTCTCAGACTGGTGTAGTATTCAGTTTGGTCTCAGACTAGTGTAGTATTCAGTTTGTTCTCAGACTGGTGTAGTATTCAGTTTGTTCTCAGACTGGTGTAGTACTCAGTTTGTTCTCAGACTGGTGTAGTATTCAGTTTGTTCTCAGACTGGTGTAGTATTCAGTTTGTTCTCAGACTAGTGTAGTATTCACTTTGGTCTCAGACTGATGTAGTATTTAGTTTGGTCTTAGACTGTGTAGTATTTAGTTTGGTCTTAGACTGGTGTCGTATTCAGTTTGGTCTCAGACTGGTGTAGTATTCAGTTTGGTCTAGACTAGTGTAGTAT
This sequence comes from Atherinomorus stipes, assembly GCA_023101725.1. Classification (NCBI taxonomy): domain Eukaryota; kingdom Metazoa; phylum Chordata; class Actinopteri; order Atheriniformes; family Atherinidae; genus Atherinomorus; species Atherinomorus stipes. The sequence continues at coordinate 12,242 of JALJCO010011287.1, read as the reverse complement.
TCAGTTTAGTCTCAGACTGGTGTCATATTCAGTTTGGTCTCAGACTGGTGTCGTATTCAGTTTGGTCTCAGACTGGTGTAGTATTCAGTTTGGTCTCAGACTGGTGTAGTATTCAGTTTGGTCTCAGACTGGTGTAGTATTGAGTTTGGTCTAGACTGGTGTAGTATTCAGTTTGGTCTCAGACTGGTGTAGTATTCATTTTGACTCAGACTGGTGTAGTATTCAGTTTGGTCTTAGACTGGTGTCGTATTCAGTTTCGTCTCAGACTAGTGTAGTATTCAGTTTGGTCTCAGACTGGTGTAGTATTCACTTTCGTCTCAGACTGGTGTCGTATTCAGATTGGTCTCAGACTAGTGTAGTATCAGTTTGGTCTCAGACTAGTGTAGTATTCAGTTTGGTCTCAGACTGATGTAGTATTCAGTTTGGTCTTAGACTAGTGTAGTATTCAGTTTGGTCTCAGACTGGTGTAGTATTCAGTTTGGTCTCAGACTAGTGTAGTATTCAGATTGGTCTCAGACTGGTGTAGTATTCAGTTTGGTCTTAGACTGGTGTAGTATTCAGTTTGGTCTAGACTGGTGTCGTATTCAGTTTGGTCTAGACTGGTGTAGTATTCAGTTTGGTCTCAGACTCGTGTAGTATTCAGATTGGTCTCAGACTGGTGTAGTATTCAGTTTGGTCTCAGACTGATGTAGTATTCAGTTTGGTCTAGACTGGTGTCGTATTCAGTTTGGTCTCAGACTAGTGTAGTATTCAGTTTGGTCTCAGACTGGTGTTTTATTTAGTTTGGTCTCGGACTGGTGCAGTGTTCAGATTGGTCTCAGACTGGTGTAGTATTTAGTTTGGTCTTAGACTGGTGTAGTATTCAGTTTGGTCTCAGACTGGTGTAGCATTCAGTTTGGTCTTAGACTAGTGCAGCATTTAGTTTGGTCTCAGACTAGTGTAGCATTTAGTTTGGTCTCAGACTAGTGTAGCATTCAGTTTGGTCTCAGACTGGTGTAGTATTCAGTTTGGTCTCAGACTGGTGTAGTATTCAGTTTGGTCTCAGACTGGTGTAGTATTCAGTTTGGTCTCAGACTGGTGTCGTATTCAGTTTGGTCTTAGACTGGTGTAGTATTTAGTTTGGTCTCAGACTGGTGTAGTATTCAGTTTGTACTAGACTAGTGTCGTATTCACTTTGGTCTCAGACTGATGTAGTATTCAGTTTGGTCTCAGACTAGTGTAGTGTTCATATTGGTCTCAGACTGGTGTAGTATTCAGTTTGGTCTTAGACTGGTGTAGTATTCAGTTTGGTCTCAGACTGGTGTCGTATTCAGTTTGGTCTCAGACTGGCGTCGTATTCAGTTTGGTCTCAGGCTGGTGTAGTGTTCAGTTTGGTCTCAGACTGGCGTCGTATTCAGTTTGGTCTCAGGCTGGTGTAGTGTTCAGTTTGGTCTCAGACTGGTGTAGTATTCAGTTTGGACTCAGACTAGTGTAGTATTCAGTTTGTCTCAGACTGATGTAGTATTTAGTTTGGTTTCAGACTAGTGCAGTATTCAGTTTGGTCTAGACTAGTGTAGTATTCAGATTGGTCTCAGACTGGTGTAGTATTCAGTTTGGTCTCAGACTAGTGTAGTATTCATATTGGTCTCAGACTGGTGTAGTATTCAGTTTGGTCTTAGACTGGTGTAGTATTCAGTTTGGTCTCAGACTGATGAGTATTTAGTTTGGTCTTAGACTGGTGTCGTATTCAGTTTGGTCTCAGACTAGTGTCGTATTCAGTTTCGTCTCAGACTGGTGTAGTATTCAGTTTGGTCTCAGACTGGTGTAGTATTCACTTTGTTCTTAGACTGGTGTAGTATTCAGTTTGGTCTCAGACTAGTGTAGTATTCACTTTGGTCTCAGACTGGTGTAGTATTTACTTTGGTCTCAGACTGGTGTCCTATTCAGTTTGGTCTCAGACTGGTGTAGTATTCAGTTTGGTCTCAGAGTGGTGTAGTATTCGCTTTGGTCTCAGACTGGTGAAGTATTCGATTTGGTCTCAGACTGGTGTCGTATTCAGTTTGGTCTCAGACTGGTGTCGTATTCAGTTTGGTCTCAGACTGGTGTAGTATTCAGTTTAGTCTCAGACTGGTGTAGTATTCAGTTAGGTCTCAGAATGGTGTAGTATTCAGTTTTGTCTCAGTCTGGTGTCGTATTCAGTTTGGTCTCAGACTGGTGTAATATTAATTTTGTCTCAACTAGGTAATATTCAGTTTCTCTCAGACTGGTGTAGTATTCAGTTTGGTCTCAGACTGGTGTAGTATTCAGTTTGGTCTCAGACTGGTGTAGTATTCAGTTTGGTCTAAGAGTGGTGTAGTATTCAGTTTTTTCTCAGAATGGTGTAGTATTCAGTTTGGTCTAAGACCGGTGTAGTATTCAGTTTGGTCTCAGACTGGCGTCGTATTCAGTTTGGTCTCAGGCTGGTGTAGTGTTCAGTTTGGTCTCAGACTGGCGTCGTATTCAGTTTGGTCTCAGACTGGTGTAGTATTCAGCTTGGTCTCAGACTGGTGTAGTATTCAATTTGGACTCAGACTAGTGTAGTATTCACTTTGGTCTCAGACTGATGTAGTATTTAGTTTGGTTTCAGACTAGTGCAGTATTCAGTTTGGTCTCAGACTAGTGTAGTATTCAGTTTGTTCTCAGACTGGTGTAGTATTCAGTTTGGTCTCAGACTAGTGTAGTATTCACTTTGGTCTCAGACTGATGTAGTATTTAGTTTGGTCTCAGACTAGTGAAGTATTCAGTTTGGTCTCAGACTGGTGTAGTATTCAGTTTGACTCAGACTGATGTAGTATTCAGTTTGGTCTTAGACTGTGTAGTATTCAGTTTGGTCTTAGACTGGTGTCGTATTCAGTTTGGTCTCAGACTGGTGTAGTATTCAGTTTGGTCTCAGACTAGGTAGTATTCAGTTTAGTCTAGACTGGTGTCATATTCAGTTTGGTCTCAGACTGGTGTCGTATTCAGTTTGGTCTTAGACTGGTGTAGTATTCAGTTTGGTCTCAGACTGGTGTAGTATTCAGTTTGGTCTCAGACTGGTGTAGTATTCTGTTTGGTCTCAGACTGGTGTAGTATTCAGTTTGGTCTCAGACTGGTGTAGTATTCAGTTTGACTCAGACTGATGTAGTATTTAGTTTGGTCTACTGGTGTATATATTTCGTCTCAGACTAGTGTAGTATTCAGTTTGGTCTCAGACTGGTGTAGTATTCAGTTTCGTCTCAGACTGGTGTCGCATTCAGATTGGTCTAGACTAGTGTAGTATCCAGTTTGGTCTAGACTAGTGTAGTATTCACTTTGGTCTCAGACTGATGTAGTATTTAGTTTGGTCTTAGACTAGTGTAGTATTCAGTTTTGTCTCAGACTGGTGTAGTATTCAGTTTGGTCTCAGACTAGTGTAGTATTCAGATTGGTCTCAGACTGGTGTAGTATTCAGTTTGTCTTAGACTGGTGTAGTATTCAGTTTGGTCTCAGACTGGTGTCGTATTCAGTTTGGTCTCAGACTGGTGTAGTATTCAGTTTGGTCTCAGACTCGTGTAGTATTCAGATTGGTCTCAGACTGGTGGAGTATTCAGTTTGGTCTCAGACTGTGTAGCATTAAGTTTGGTCTCAGACTGGTGTCGTATTCAGTTTGGTCTCAGACTAGTGTAGTATTCAGTTTGGTCTCAGACTGGTGTAGTATTCAGTTTGGTCTCAGACTGGTGTAGTATTCAGATTGGTCTCAGACTGGTGTAGTATTCAGTTTGGTCTTAGACTAGTGTAGTATTCAGTTTGGTCTCAGACTGGTGTAGCATTCAGTTTGGTCTTAGACTAGTGTAGTATTTAGTTTGTCTCAGACTAGTGTAGTATTTAGTTTGGTCTCAGACTAGTGTAGTATTCAGTTTGGTCTAGACTAGTGTAGTATTCAGTTTGTCTCAGACTGGTGTAGTATTCAGTTTGGTCTCAGACTAGTGTAGTATTCAGATTGGTCTCAGACTGGTGTAGTATTCAGTTTGGTCTTAGACTGGTGTAGTATTCAGTTTGGTCTCAGACTGGTGTCGTATTCAGTTTGGTCTTAGACTGGGTCGTATTCAGTTTGTCTCAGACTAGTGTAGTATTCAGTTTGGTCTCAGACTAGCGTCGTATTCAGTTTGGTCTCAGACTGGTGTAGTGTTCAGTTTGGTCTCAGACTGGTGTAGTATTCAATTTGTACTCAGACTAGTGTAGTATTCACTTTGGTCTCAGACTGGTGTAGTATTTAGTTTGGTTTCAGACTAGTGTAGTATTCAGTTTGGTCTCAGACTAGTGTAGTATTCAGATTGGTCTCAGACTGGTGTAGTATTCAGTTTGGTCTCAGACTAGTGTAGTATTTATTTTGGACTCAGACTGATGCTGTATTTAGTTTGGTCTTAGACTGGTGTCGTATTAAGTTTGGTCTCAGACTGGTGTCGTATTCAGTTACGTCTCAGGCTGGTGTAGTATTCACTTTGGTCTCAGACTGGTGTAGTATTCAATTTGGTCTTAGACTGGTGTCGTATTCGGTTTGGTCTCAGATTAGTGTAGTATTCACTCTGGTGTCAGACTGGTGTAGTATTCACTTTGGTCTCAGACTGGTGTCCTATTCAGTTTGGTCTCAGACTGGTGTAGTATTCAGTTTGGTCTCAGACTGGTGTAGTATTCAGTTTGGTCTCAGACTGGTGTAGTATTCAGTTTGGTCTCAGACTGGTGTAGTATTCACTTTGGTCTCAGACTGGTGTCGTATTCAGTTTGGTCTCAGACTGGTGTAGTTTTCAGTTTTGTCTCAGACCGGTGTAGTATTCAGTTTGGTCTCAGACTGGTGTAATGTTAAGTTTGGTCTCACACCAGCGTAGTATTCAGTTTCATCTCAGACTGGTGTAGTATTCAGTTTGGTCTCAGACTGGTGTAGTTTTCAGTTTGGTCTCAGACTGGTGTAGTATTCAGTTTGGTCTAAGACCGGTGTAGTGTTCAGTTTTTTCTCAGAATGGTGTAGTATTCAGTTTGGTCTACGACCGGTGTAGTATTCAGTTTGGTCTCAGACTGGTGAAGTATTCAGTTTGGTCTCAGATCAGTGTAATATTCAGTTTGGTCTCAGACTGGTGTAGTATTCAGTTTGGTCTCAGACTGGTGTTGTGTTCAGTTTGGTCTCAGACTGGTGTAGTATTCAGTTTGGTCTGAGACCGGTGTAGTATTCAGTTTGGTCTCAGACTGGTGTAGTATTCAGTTTGGTCTCAGACTGGTGTACTACTCAGTTTGTTCTCAGACTGGTGTAGTACTCAGTTTGTTCTCAGACTAGTGTAGTACTCAGTTTGTTCTCAGACTGGTGTAGTGTTCAGTTTGTTTCTCAGACTGGTGTAGTATTCAGTTTGTTCTCAGACTGGTGTAGTATTCAGTTTGGTCTCAGACTGGTGTAGTACTCAGTTTGTTCTCAGACTGGTGTAGTATTCAGTTTGGTCTCAGACTGGTGTAGTATTCAGTTTGTTCTCAGACTGGTGTAGTACTCAGTTTGTTCTCAGACTGGTGTAGTATTCAGTTTGGTCTCAGACTGACCAGTGTAGTGTTCAGTTTGGTCCCAGACTGGTGTAGTAGTCAGTTTGGTCTTAGACTGGTGTAGTATTCAGTTTGGTCTCAGACTGGTGTACTACTCAGTTTGTTCTCAGACTGGTGTAGTACTCAGTTTGTTCTCAGACTGGTGTAGTACTCAGTTTGTTCTCAGACTGGTGTAGTATTCAGTTTGTTCTCAGACTGGTGTAGTACTCAGTTTGTTCTCAGACTGGTGTAGTATTCAGTTTGTTCTCAGACTGGTGTAGTATTCCGTTTGTTCTCAGACTGGTGTAGTATTCAGTTTGTTTTCAGACTGGTGTAGTATTCAGTTTGTTCTCAGACTGGTGTAGTACTCAGTTTGTTCTCAGACTGGTGTAGTATTCAGTTTGGTCTCAGACTGGTTTAGTACTCAGTTTGTTCTCAGACTGGTGTAGTACTCAGTTTGTTCTCAGACTGGTGTAGTACTCAGTTTGTTCTCAGACTGGTGTAGTATTCACTTTGGTCTCAGACTGGTGTCGTATTCAGTTTGGTCTCAGTGTGGTGTAGTATTCAGTTTGGTCTCAGACTGGTGTAGTATTCAGTTTGGTCTCAGACCGGTGTAGTTTTCAGTTTTGTCTCAGTCCGGTGTCGTATTCAGTTTGGTCTCAGACTGGTGTAGTATTCAGTTTTGTCTACGAGCGGTGTAGTGTTCAATTTTTTCGCAGAATGGTGTAGTATTCAGTTTGGTCTACGACCGGTGTAGTGTTCAGTTTGGTCTCAGACTGGTGAAGTATTCAGTTTGGTGTCAGATCAGTGTTATATTCAGTTTGGTCTCAGACTGGTGTAGTATTCAGTTTGGTCTCAGACTGGTGTTGTGTTCAGTTTTGTCTCAGACTGGTGTAGTATTCAGTTTGGTCTCAGACCGGTGTAGTTGTCCGTTTGGTCTCAGACTGGTGTAGTATTCAGTTTGGTCTCAGACTGGTGTACTACTCAGTTTGTTCTCAGATTGGTGTAGTACTCAGTTTGTTCTCAGACTAGTGTAGTACTCAGTTTGTTCTCAGACTGGTGTAGTGTTCAGTTTGTTCTCAGACTGGTGTAGTATTCAGTTTGTTCTCAGACTGGTGTAGTATTCAGTTTGTTCTCAGACTGGTGTAGTACTCAGTTTGTTCTCAGACTGGTGTAGTATTCAGTTTGTTCTCAGACTGGTGTAGTATTCAGTTTGTTCTCAGACTGGTGTAGTATTCAGTTTGTTCTCAGACTGGTGTAGTACTCAGTTTGTTCTCAGACTGGTGTAGTATTCAGTTTGTTCTCAGACTGGTGTAGTATTCAGTTTGGTCTCAGACCGGTGTAGTTGTCAGTTTGGTCTCAGACTGGTGTAGTATTCAGTTTGGTCTCAGACTGGTGTACTACTCAGTTTGTTCTCAGACTGGTGTAGTACTCAGTTTGTTCTCAGACTGGTGTAGTACTCAGTTTGTTCTCAGACTGGTGTAGTATTCAGTTTGTTCTCAGACTGGTGTAGTACTCAGTTTGTTCTCAGACTGGTGTAGTACTCAGTTTGTTCTCAGACTGGTGTAGTATTCAGTTTGTTCTCAGACTGGTGTAGTATTCAGTTTGTTCTCAGACTGGTGTAGTATTCAGTTTGTTCGCAGACTGGTGTAGTATTCAGTTTGTTTTCAGACTGGTGTAGTATTCAGTTTGTTCTCAGACTGGTGTAGTACTCAGTTTGTTCTCAGACTGGTGTAGTATTCAGTTTGTTCTCAGACTGGTTTAGTACTCAGTTTGTTCTCAGACTGGTGTAGTACTCAGTTTGTTCTCAGACTGGTGTAGTACTCAGTTTGTTCTCAGACTGGTGTAGTATTCAGTTTGTTCTCAGACTGGTGTAGTATTCAGTTTGTTCTCAGACTGGTGTAGTACTCAGTTTGTTCTCAGACTGGTGTAGTATTCAGTTTGTTCTCAGACTGGTGTAGTATTCTGTTTGTTCGCAGACTGGTGTAGTATTCAGTTTGGTCTCAGACTGGTGTAGTACTCAGTTTGTTCGCAGACTGGTGTAGTACCCAGTTTGTTCGCAGACTGGTGTAGTATTCAGTTTGGTCTCAGACTAGTGTAGTACTCAGTTTGTTCGCAGACTGGTGTAGTATTCAGTTTGGTCTCAGACTGGTGTAGTTGTCAGTTTGGTCTCAGACCGGTGTAGTTGTCAGTTTGGTCTCAGATTGGTGTAGTATTCAGTTTGGTCTCAGACTGGTGTAGTATTCAGTTTGTTCTCAGACTGGTGTAGTATTCAGTTTGTTCTCAGACTGGTGTAGTATTCAGTTTGGTCTCAGACTGGTGTAGTACTCAGTTTGTTCGGAAGTTTAGCTGGAAGCCTTAACTAGCTGCAGCTAGCTTACTCACCGAAGGCAGATGGAGAGATGTTCCTGGACCAGTGTTCACCGAGCTCCGAGACCTGTGGAGAATCTGTTGGACCCAAACATGGCGCTGACTTCGGTTCTCCGACTTCCACAGCAGGTACAACGCTGCAACTCTCTCAGAGTACTAAAATAACCGGTTCTGCCATGTTCACCTGACTGAGGTGACTGACGGGAGACAAACCACCACCCCGACTCCATAAAGTTTAACCTGACGCGTGAAGCATCTCAATCACGCGTATTATACGCTCCACTCCCGTGAAAACGTGTCAGAATCAAGCGATTAAACATCCAGCAATCACTGTTGAAATCTAGACGCGTATGTGGATGGAGGCGTCCGGTGTGAACACGGGGTAGTTTTAGTTATTTATAATAGCTTTGGTCCATGAGGGCCAGGAGACCAGACTAGAGAAACAATGATGGAAGAATTAGATAAAACTTTAGAGATATTACAGAGATAAAACTAGAGATCAAATTAAACTGGAGAGATAGAATTAGAGATAAAACTCAGGGAACAATTGTGAACAAGAGTCAGATGATGAAACTTGCATACAGATGGTGCCATCAGAACTGGGGTGGCCATGTCCAGTCCTCCAGATGCATTCCTTCTCCAACACACCTGAATCACATGAATTTTTGCTTCCTGCCTCTGCAGAGCTGAATGACGTGTGCCTGAAGTCATTCAGTGGTGTTGGGGATAAATGTTGCTGGATTGTGGCCCTCAAAGACTGGACTTGGACACGCCCCTGCTGAAAAAACAGCTAGACCAGCTAAAACATGGCCAGGCTGGGCTGTCCTGTCTCACCCTGCTGACCAGCTTAATTCCAGGTGGTCTGAGGTATGTTCTGGCCACATTTTAGCTGGTCAAGCTGCTGTTTCAGTCTAGCACACTGAAATATGTTACCTCCCACTGCGCAATGAGGCGTTTAAATGACGTACATTTGAGGTCATTTTTCAACATCCAAATTAGGTCCCCTGAAGGTGCAAAATGAAGGTTTTTATTATGTCTTTTCAGACGACACATGAAGGTCCAAACCTGATGTCTTTCCGACTTCCAATCTGGACAGTCACATGATGTGTGAACCTGCTCTTATTGGATTGAGGGTTTGAGGGTGCACGGGCCAACTGAACTAGTAAGACAGTGGTGAATTTGAACCAGTCTGGAGCTGGGATAGAACCCAGGATCATTGGATTGATGGAGCAGTGTTTCAAGCCCCTCTGCCACAGAGAATGTCAGGAAGCCAAGAAAGATGGATCCTTAACGGGGATAAAATCTAATATATGCAAAAATAGGGCAGTATATCCGCATATATTGGGAGGGATGGGAGATTCTAATGAGATAGGAAATTTTATTGAAGAGGTTGGTACAGAGCTGGGCTTGAACCTATGATCAGTAGGCTATTGGCTCTGACTGTCGTGGTGCAGGTTGAGGCATAGAAAAAAAAAGAACAAAATTGAAAATAAACAAGTGAAAATTCTGCATTTATTTTGCACGTTCTGATGACGTTTAGATGTGGTACTTGACAGACGTCCAGATGAGATATAAATGTAAAAGTCGGCTACACGTCTAAAACAAGTCCAATAATGACGTCTAAAACTTGGATCCATTTTGCACGTTATTTTAACCTCTAGATTTGGTCTTCAGATGGCGTCCAAATTCGGAACGTCATTACGACGTCTCAAAAAGGTCCAATTTAGACGTCATATTTCTAAGCTATTTTGCACGTCGCACTGACGACTACATGTGGTCTTTGACGGGCCGACCTAATCCTGACGTGATCTGCACGTCTCTCCGGTGTTTGGTGGGCTGTACAAGTCTGTTCCTCACAGTAAAGTTAAAACAAGACTTATTCTGAAAATAAAGTTCAAGTCTAATGTTTAGTTTCTTTATCAGGTTCTAAATCAGGGGTCTGCAACCTTTACAATCCAAAGAGTCATTTTTGCCTTCGCCCAGCAAAATAAGTCATACAGAGCCACAAATATTTCATACTGTCAAAAAATAAAATAAAATAAAAAATAAATCAAGAAAAAAAATTAATAATCAAATTAAATTAAAAATTAAATAAAAAAATAAATTAAATGATTTAATTAAAAAGATAAATTATGATTTTTGATAAATACTTATACTTACATACTTACTATATGACATTTGTTGTCATATTTGAAGAACTACAGTTTTATTTCAACTTTTTGGGTTTTGGAATAAATCAAAACAAAACGAAACCTTTGGAAAAAGAATATCACAGTTTCTTTTATGGGATTTTGCTCTTTTGCTGCTGCGTGTCTCAGTGGGATTTACCTGTATAAATAAATAAAATGTAGATATATGTTAAAAAAAAATTAAGAAAAGAAAAGAAAAGAAGAAGAAAAGAAAGAAAGAAAGAAGAGAGAACAGATAAAAAAAATACTGGTACTTTTAGTTGTGGAAATTCAGTGAAATTATTCCAATGATGTATATATTTAAATATTACTTCATTCTGTATGATTTTTAGTCAATGTTATTGAGAGCCATTGTGGAAGGTCCAAAAAGCCACCTGTGGCTCTGGAGCTGCAGGTTGCAGACCCCTGTTCTAAATGTTTACTCTGAAAGAGAACTTATTGTCCACCCAGATGTCCAAGTATTTACAACATGAGACTTTTTCAGTGTCATGTCCAGCTGAGGTGAGCAAAGCTGAGAAAAGACTGTGAAATTGGATTTTTTTTTGTTGTTAGAATCAGATTCAAGTAGGGATGTAACGATATGAAAATTTCATGTCACGGTTATTGTGACCAAAATGATCAGGGTTATCATTTTTATCGCGGTATTATAGAAATACCCCTCAACATCATTAAAAATGATCCAAAATGGGTCTAAATGTCTACTTTGTCCTTTCTAAAGGGGGAAAAATCTTAAGAGTACGTCTATGTGGGTGCCTTCGTTGCATTCCGCCATGTTCTGGAACTGCTACTGCTTTTCCAGCCAATGAGCAGCACCACTGGGAGTTTTAACGATAATTAAATTTTGAAACGATACTACTAATCGTGGGTAATTTTATCACGGTTAACCATTTTATCGGTAATCGTTACATCCCTAGATTCAGGTCATACAGAGAAACCCAGCTGATGGAAAATAATCAATAGCCATACAAAGAGAGAGAATGGTGTCATCTGCATATGAGTGTACTCAAACTGAGTTATGTTAATAAAAATAAAAGGTTAATAAAAGTGGAAAACATAAGTGGAACCCAAACAGAACTTTGTGGAACTCCCTTACAGATCCTCCACCAACATAAACACACTGATGTCTGTCTGCAAGGCTGTTCCTGGACCAGTCTGGTCTACCATCATCCAGACCCACAGCTTTCATTCTAGTCATTGACAGATCATGGTCAACAGAATCGGGTCTGCAGACGATGCAGTACCGTGCCCCCTCCGGTCCACAGCGTAGCTGCTGTTATGGGGCTGTAGTCAGGCTTCTATCCAGATGGGGTTTTGCTAATCTGCTTCTAAAAATCCCTCTGCTGTCGGTTTACTTGAGGTTCCAGGAACTTGGCCGTGATGGACAATAACTGTCTAACAAGGGAAGAACATAAGCTGCTCTCCAGAAATCAACAAATAGAATTTGTCTGGATACTTGATCATTGTTGTAACTTAAGATGAATTTCTTTGTACATTTTGTATCTGCTTTCCAACTCCAGTGTTTAACCTGGGTCAGTACCGCAGGGAGGCCGTCAAGACCTATAAGAACTTCGAGTTCTTTAAGCCCGATAACGAGGAGGCTATGACGATCCGCAAGTAAGTAGGAAGCAGATGAAAGCCCACTTGAAGATGACAGACGTGGTTTAACGTGTCCTGTCCTGTTCTCGCAGCACTCATATTTTCCAGTTTTGTTCCTATACCAGTGTAACTTGTCTCCCAGGGCCTGCGCTTCAGCTGCTCTCAAAGATGTTGCTGCTTATTTCGCAAAGGAACATGGACAAGTTGCAGTGAGTACGAGGATGATGCCTGCTTCTGAAGTCTCTGATCTGCAGCATCTACACAAACTGATTTTGACTGTCAGAATATAAACAATGTATAAAAAGCATTATTTTTTCTGCTTAGTCGTTGGTCGAGGTAAACGTTAATGTATTTTATTTGAAGATGTTTACAACACCTGCATCTGTGTCATACAGGTTTTTGATGCTACGAACACCACAAGAGAGAGGAGGACGGTCATCAATGCATTTGCAAAGGAGAGGGGTTACAAGGCAAGAGATAATAATTCAACACAAGACTGCTCACCAGGAGTTAAACGAGAGTTTTAACTTAACTTTGATTATCATGCTT